>CADEBD010000344.1:6589205-7046085 GCA_902825455.1 Arctia plantaginis
TTTTGGTTTTTTTTCTTTAGCTTTTTTTTTTAAGGGAAAGAATAGTTGCAGTCCCCATTGTTTTCGCATCGAAGAAAGGAGTGCTTTTTGTTCAAGGGTTTTGTTTGGAAGTACAGCAATATTTTACAATGAAACAACATTTTATTTTTTGGGTTTTTTAAAGCTAACTTAGACAAATTTTTTAAGCCAATTTCAAGATTGCGCATTATGGTGGGAAAAAAAAAATACTGAAAAAATTTAAAATTTTGGTAATTAAAAAAATAACTAGAAACTTACTTGTGCTATAATTCATTAAAAAATTTTTTTTGAAAGGGGTTGTTAAATCAAAATTTTTGATGGCATTTTTCCCGGGAGGTGGCAATACTTTTTTCCTACCTAATACATGGGGGGTAGAGGAAAGGGATACCGTGTTTTGGTAAAAAAGTGTTCGAAAAACCGTCCCACAAGGTACCCAAAAATAATTTACATTAATTTTAAAAAATAATTAACCCCGGTTTACAAACGGCAAAAAATAGTCAATAATTTTTTATCCCCAAAAAAATAAAGATGAAATAACTTAAAGATAATAAAAATATTATATTTTTAACTCGGCACACTTCACTCCGTCTACAACACTTTTCTTTATGTAGTTTTTTCTACAAAGCGCCCTCTATTTAAAAATACACAGCTGGACAATTTTTCAACTTCCCCCCATATAGATGGTTCCCCTTCCCTCTACATCCCAAAAATCAAAAGTATAGGAATTTTCTTTTTCTTTTGGCTTGTAATAAAAAGCGATAAAAAACAAAATTATGGAAAATAATAAAATAGATCAAAATCAGAATAAGTTTTGCGCCGAAAAATTTTCCCACAAGCCCCTAAAAAACCTTTTTTTCAAAAGTTTTTATTTGGGTAGAGTTTACATAACTTTTTAAGAGCAAAGTATTTCAAACTTCTATTTATTTATTTTTTACATTTTCTACTTTAAATTACAATTTTTTTTTTTTTTTTTATTCAGCAGATCATAAACCCGCCCCGCGTCGCTCCCGGTGCAAAAAGGTCCCATGATATGGCAAACTTGCTCGCTAATTTTCCCAAAGGACTCCTTTGCAACCCAAAAAGAGCCGGGCGGGAGTCACCCTTTTATCCCTAAATCGGCGACCCAAACTCCCCAATTAAATTTTTGCTTCCCACCCCCAAACTGCCCCCAAAGTCCCAACCGCAATTTGGGGCCAAAATAAAGGCGTCTCCATTGCGGGTATTTTGATCGCTTCCTACTAGCGGATCCCTCCGCCCCGCCGGGAAATTGGGCGGTGCGACTTAGGATTGGGACCCGACGTGCTAACGCATGTAGCGCCCCATACATATTAATGAAATAGAAATTAATTTCAAGATTCAGTTTTTGATACGACAATCCCTTTTTTAACCCCCCCTTACCCCCAAATCTGTCTAAAGCCCCTTAGAAATCTTAAGCCGGGAAAAAACAGATTTTTAAATTTTGGGTCCCAATTTGGCAAACCCATTTACAAGAGTCAATTGAAGTCAGGGGAAACAATGAATTTGTACAAGGACTTTAAATGAAAAATCAATTTTTTAAAAGACAATTTTAAAATTCCCTTTTTCACTCTTAGTTTTTCATCCCTTCAATGTCGATGCATATTTTATCTCCTCGCATTAAAATATTTCGGGAAAATTTTATAATTCATGAAAAGCGATTTAGATCAATATCGTTTTGAAAAAAAAAAGAAGGGTTTCTCAAAGTTCCCTTTTCGTTTAAAAAGAATGTTTAAGTATGTTTAATAGAGGGCCGGTGGGTATTTTTTTTTAAATTTGTAATTCGAACTATTCCCATTTGGGGAACAAAAACTTTTTTTTAAAAGAAATTTTTACCTGTAAGGATTTCAATGCCCAAAATTTAAAAAATGTCACCTTACAGCTTTGTACTTAAATGTTTTAAAACGCGGGGGAAAAAAAAATTCGTTTTATATAGGCGGGCCCCTTATTTGTAAAAGAAGGGATATCCTCCAAAACCTTTGTAATAAACGTACAAAACAATGCAGTAGATATATTTTGTAACAGAAAAATTTTTTTATAAGGGAAAAAACCTTAAATTTCATAATAAATTTTCCCTTTTAAATGGGGGGTCCTACATAAGTAGCGGGCTGGTTTTCAGGGGAAAAAACAATGTCCCTTTTTTGTTTTTTTTTTGTTTTTGGGAAGTGGCAAATTAAATTAGCCAAACTCATGTGAAGAACTTATTAGTTAGGGTTCCTGGAGTCACGAATAATAAACTCTTTAAAGTAAATAACACAATGAAATATGCATGTATAAATAAAAGAATAAGTTTAATTTTATGTACAATTATTTGAAAATACAATACCAAAAGTAATATTTATTACAAAAAACTGCATTTTTGATTTTCTAGATTTGTGCCTCTCTGTTAATCTAGGGATAAAAATAAGCTGACACAAAATACTTAATATAAGGACGCGTGTCGAATTATTAATATAAGAAGTTAAAGGACTGCCTTTAACTTTTCGTTAATATGGTTCTCGCTCTGTTAGGCAACCAAAAAAGAAAAAAATATCAAACAGGATACAGATAAACACTTAAGTTTGTAATTCTTCTATTTTACACCATTAGGTGTCCAATAATTAGGCGTCTAAAGAATTATTACCACATTAAATAGTTTTCTAGGCAATAAACTTTGAAAATAAAATAGTATAAATCGATCTAACGGAATGTAGAATAAGTGCTAAAAGAGTTTAATTATACATAACTATCTTGATTCTTAGCACTTAAAATTTAAACGAAAATATAAGAATGTAATTACAACTGCTGCTTCTAGAATAATTATATTTACATATTTTGCGAAGCTGCAATCATCACACCGGCCTAGTGATAAAACAATTAGGGAGGGCTGACGTTACACTATGAATGTATTAATAACTCTGACGATTCCCTGACGAACTCTGAGCGATAAGGCCATTTATACTTGTCTAACCTAATTAAGTATTTATTGTATATTTATACCTAGTGTACATTATAAACATATGTATTGTCATTAGGCACTGTTTTACAGGAAATTTAGTGCCAATATGTCCAAAAATTAAAAATAAAGAAAAAACTAAGAGATAATTCACAAACATTTTTAATATTGCTTTATTATTTTAAGTGCACCTACCTCTGCTTCCTCTGCAGACTGATAGACAATACTTTAGGGCCCATTAAGTCCGCCGCTGCATCAATTTGTGCATTAAGTTGTTTATAAAGCGTAAGTTAATATATGTTCGTCCAGAAAGAACTTTTCCAAGATTATTGCCTGTGATATTGATTTTACCTGGTTGACCTGAATGTTTTCGTGTCAGCTTACCTCGATTATCAAGTTGACGCATTTGTTACCAAAAAAAGAATATTTCCCTGCAAAAGCAAACAAATATGAAATTTAGATTGCTGTCGCCAATAATTTAAGGCATATTTTACAAAATAGAGCTTGTGTGCTTTGTTCTGCGGCAGCCTCACTGCGGTAATATTGAACAGGAAACTTTTATCTGGTGTGTTGGCGCTCCAAACGTACCGATCCATCAAAGATTCGTATTACGCTTGGCTGGCTGTTGTGTTTTATGCTGCTGTGGTAGAAGGCAATCTAGATTCAAATTATGTTACTAGTCAGTGCAAAAGAGAGAGAAAGATGATTGGCTTCTAATATGTAAAATCTGAAGGAGACTGAGCGTGACTTCCCTCCCAGCCTACCCACACTTCAAGGTTAGTCAGTACGGTACTGACGGCGCAAGGGCGCGCATTCTGTGGCGGTTCCAGTTGTATGCACCACTACACCAGTGCATGTCGGTGACCGTTTCGCTGCATTTCGGGCCCGTCCTGGACTTGCCCGCTCTCACCCCGGGCGGATCGCATGCAGGCTCGTGCGATCATAAACTCTCATGTCCATGTCTGGCGGAGATCACCGGCATAAGCCATATATTTAATACTTAAGGTTATAACAATAATTTTGTGTACATACACTTGAACATATACACACACATATGTATATACTAAACTACACTTTTTTTAAACAACATCAACATGTGTATCTACATACAATCAAGTTAAAACATAAATATTATGTGTTGGAAATACTATTAACTTATAGCAATACCTTTTGCTTACGTACCGAGATAATTAAATCTTATTTAATGTTTATGTGTCATGCGATTTATTTTCTCAACTCCTTTTTTTTAAATAAAAATTTACCTGATCTGTTAGTAAATTGCCAAGGCTTTGATGTATATTGATGCCTAAACCTGATCACACCATAATTGTTTTGCTTTGCTTTGCAAATAATACATGAATTTATTAATTATCAATAAGAATAAGTTTATTATTTAAATGCACCAAAACAAAGAAAATAAACTATAAATAAAATCAATTCCAACATGTTAATAGATTATCGTGTCATAACAGAGCTATGCTTCATCACACACCGGGCCAGCTCGACTGGTATGATATTACGACCTCACAGAAAACCTATGTGAAGCAACGCAAATAAGCACCATCATTCTTGTCGCTTGTAAGGGGGAGCTCCAACAGGGTCCTAGCCATGATAGCCGACAGAATGGACTGTCCATACATGACTCGATGCTTTCGGCTACATACATATTTTTGTAATTATGTACCTTAATACTAACATAAACTAAGTTTAAATGTACCAACAATTACTATGAGTCATAGTTACTTGAAATAAATTTTATGTTTATTACTAAAGCAATTTTTACGTTATTTTTCTCCGTGTGACTGTAGTTCTGTCAGTAATTCTGAGGGAGAGGGACACCTCAAAAAACGGCAACGCTCTTGTGTTTCTTGGCAGTAGTCACTTACCATCAGTGCGAGTTTTTTCACTTCTACTCGATCGTTACGGTGACCGCGTTCGGCGTTACGCTTGACTCGCACTGCAATCTCCACCAATCGCAACACTAAACGCGCTTTTCATCGAGAGCAAGTCGATGCGAAATAAACTTGCACTCGGCCCTCAGGTGATCCGTAGTGCGTCATTAAATTGCGAATCATTATAATTCAAGGTGTATACAATATTGCGGTTTCGGTTTACGTAAATTATATCAGCCAAGCTTTTTAATTCGACATACATTTTATAGTGAGAAGGCCTTCAGTGGGTATAAAAATGACATTTAAATAGATTTATAAAATTTTGAGCAGAAAGAGTCGAAAAAGTATATTTATAAATGGTTCGTGTAAATATAGCAAGACTTGAGCCGCGCGCCGTCCACAGACGCTAGTTACACTAACATCGGAGATTAGGATGATTTGCAGAAGTACTTTGCTATATTGACACGTCCCAAGGTGTCTCATTGTAGGTCTACGCACGCACAAATTCGCACAACTAAGTTCTAATTGTTAGTTGTATCTACTCTTGACTTCGTTGATTTTAATTACTGATTAGAATTCCCCAAACCTCTACATAAACCCTTCCTGAATAAAATACTGCAGCCAGTGAGTTCGACACCCCTGTTGGTTTAATGGTTAGTGATTTTCACTGCCAAATCACAAGTCATGGGTTCGATTCCCACTCAAGACAAATAATTGTGTGATCATTTATTCTGTGTCTGGGTGTAATTTATCTGTTATATGTATTTAGGCGAATATATGTATGTGTATGTATTTAGAATATAACATATGTATATTTATTAGCAGTCTTGATTATCTTATTAAACTCTGCCTAGTTTAGGATAAGCCGTATCTGAGATGTGTGCGGTTATAAAAAGAAAAGCAGAAGGATACGATAAGCGAATGATTGTCATATGGTTGTCAAAATATCGTTTGAAAATTACTGCTTAGTCTAATTCAAACATGATTAGTACAATGATATGCAGTATTAGGCAAGTTGATAAGATTTCTCATAAATATAGCAGATTTATGTAGATTCATTCCTGTAAAATGATTTGAATATCCAAGTTACAGCTACTGCATTTAAATTAAGTTTAATAAACTTGTTGCTTCTATGGCTGCCGTATTGTCTCAAGTACCCTATCAGTATGTATTAGTTTTCTTTGGGTTAAAGTTAAGGGTTTAATCCACAGCATAAAATATTAAGTTATTGATAGAAAATATACATAATATTAGCCATTGAATCAAAGTTGTTAACTTAGCATCCGTTCATTGAGTTCAGTTTAGTAGCACGTTACTTTTGTTAAACTATACAGGTCTAACCTGAATATATGAAAAAATAAAAGAAATTTGCACCGGTAATATTGCCCGCCAGTGTTTTCATTTGTGTTATTTACAGTAATATGTAATCGTAGTACGCACTTTGCTTAGAATCATGGTGGCTTTGTGAATCGACCCATATGTAATGTAAACGTTTAGCTGTAAGAAGGCAAGGAGGGTTTCTCTGAATAGGTAACATCCCATTTCATCCAGGATTTATTTCCAATAAGCAAAATTCCGACGGAATATTCCGTATTCGGGGATACAATTTGGGCCAATGGCATAAACCGATGTCAACTACATTCAATGGTTAAAATTTGTAGATATTTTATTGCAAATAATGTTATATTAGACATGTATAATTGGAGACAAGAAATTGTGACATCATAGAATAAAGCTTTACAAGCTCTAACACTCACGGTTATAAAGTTAAAAAACATATACAAATGATTTTTAACAACTTTTGTGATAAACAATATTATGGTTAGATTAATAAGCTGTAACCGATACATATTCAAAACTCAACATTTGAGAGACGATACGAAACTAATCACTGATTTTGTAGGTTGCATTTATTTCTCTAATTCCAATTTTTGTGAACATATTATAACATGTAGCTTTTTACAAATATTACCTTAGGAAGCATGTACTTAATCGTGCAATAACACAGAACTTAATGTTCGGATCGTATGAACTTGAAAAAAAGCATCGTCATATTTGTTGATGGGACAGAAAAAAGTGCACGTTTACTTTTTTGCTTTTTACAAACAGGCTGGAGGGCAGGTGGGCGCACGACAGCGATATGACCTACATGCAAAGGGTGTAGAACCGCGAAAGTGCTACCAAAGAGAACTTGTTTTTATTTTCACTAGATTTAGGCCCATGAATGTGCTGCCAGCAAAATAGAGATAGTTTTTGTAAAGTGTGATTTTGTAAAACTGAGCATGTCTTTCAGTTAGGTTTTATAGTATTTAAATGTAGTTCTCGTATAAATCAGTACGTGTTGCTGATGAAAATGATGTAATTTATTGTTAAAGAATATTATTTAGTTTTATTTTAATTTAGTTTAAACAACGTAATAGAAACTTAATATAAAGTAATATAAACGTAAAAATGTTTAATGAATACTTAAATATATATCAGTTAAGAAAAAAAGTCATTTGTTATTGCATTTATTCGAAATGCAGAAGCTTCCAAGTTAATTTAACTTGCTTCGGATAAGAATCAGAGTGAGATATTTTTTCCGGCTGTGAAAAAGAAAATTAATAGTTTTAGAAGCTAGGCAAAGTATTATAAAGTCAGAGAACTCTATTAAAGATAACACCTAGGTGAAGTTTTGAAGAAAACAAAGTTTTAAGAACTGTACTGATCACCTGTCGGCTAAATTGTTCTGACTATACTTCCAAATGAAGTAGGTTCTATTTCTTTATGTAGGTTACTTTTAGTCTATGTCCTTATCTTTGCACAATGTGACATATTTAATTCTAAGTACAAAAAAAACAGCAGAAATCAATGAATACTTAATCTGACACTACCTTCCTTTTCTCGAAGCACTTCGACGTTTTTTTGAACCCTCATAACTCGGATTTAGATTATAGCAGATTAGCAAAATTTTTGAGATATGATATCAATAGTAGAGTTTTTAAATATATGAAGTTTTTATTGCACAGCTCTTATACTTTAGATTTTATTAACAAACTGTTTACCTTTTACAAAATATGTGGTATGGCCTTTTCGTTACTATGAGACTATTGTATAACAGAAAAGTAATGAAAGTGAATAAATTTTTCACCTTACGCCTATGTAACGGTACCTAGTGAAACGTACTAAACGGTTAAGCCACATATTTTGACCATGCCGCGATTGAAGGGGGAAGTGTCCTCCCCTGGGATAGGGCCTGATTAGGCATGGTGTCAATTCGGAGGACCTGAAATAACACGGTCCGGGTCCTCCCCAGAGTAGGACACCTAGAGGCCGGCCGTCGGGTGGTTTTTTGTGGAATCACCACATACTCCTGGCTCCTGAAGTCCCCGAGGGCGCAGGAGATTTTCCACTGCTGTCAAAAAAAAAAAAAAAACAAAGGGCGTGTAAATTAGATCCCATCTTCTAACTCTACACGAGTTAGAAGATGGGATCTAAAAATTTTTGTCAGTGCGAGCCATATGGTCTCGTCTTGAAATATTATACATGAAATTGTTTTTGGCGGGATACCTATGTCAAATAACATACCAGATCTAAAAAGCAAAATCTAAAGGGTATTTCATTTTACCTGTCTGTCCCTAAATATTAACAAGGAAGGAATGATGAAGAGGAAAAGGTAATTCCAATGTAGATTATCTCTTTGTGTAGACTTATCAACTACACAAGAAAAATAAATATCTAAATGTGCATGTTAAAAATATATCTAGAAAGGATGGAAGAAAGAGTGACAGAAACACAGCTATGTTCAAACTTATAGGATTTTATTTTTTCACATCTTTATATTAAAAATAATAAATTCATATCTAATTTCTTTTTATGGACTAGGGGCGTAAAAAAATCATCGGGCCATCTGATGGTAAGTGAATTCTGCTGGGCATGGACGCCTGCAACTCACTCAACAGACTTGAATGCGCCTCCAAACTATTGGGCCTCTTGTAATCTCATTCATTTGGTAAAAAGCAACAAAATAATTGCTAACAATACCAATATTATACCAGTTCTGTGAGAACTCCTCTCGATTATGTCGGACTCGAACTTACCAAAAACTTCACGCAGTCTCCAGGTACCAGTAGCCGGGGAACCAGGTATATGCTAGATAGGAAAGCCCTGGTACCCTGACCGTACCTCGGACGTGTGGGAACTCGGATGAATGAATGAATTAATTAATTAATGTTTATTACTGGGGTGGGGTGGGTTACAGGGGTGTGAGGGGCGAACCACCATCTTTCGCCCCAAGCCAACCTCACCTGCCCGCGGTGCATCCTGCTGAACGACGAACGAGGCTCTGGCGACCGACCGATGGCGGTATATCCATCCCAATAGGCGTAGCTAAATACAACAGGCCGGTGACGGGCAGCAGCGTTTACCGGTGCGACAAGCTACGCCCTGCGATCGCCACCCGCCTGCCCAGCGTGGCGATTATGGGCAAACCCCTCCCATGCAGATGCAACAAAGGCCACGGCCCCCAGTTCCCGGCGGCCCCGCTATTCCTGGTCATGGTGGCGACCACGGTAAAGGCGGGGCAGGGGGTGCGAAGAATCTCCGGGCTACGGGAGGCCACCACAACCGGACTGACCCTGGCTACGTACAACGGACGCACGCTACGGCTAGACTCGCATCTGGCGCAACTTGAGGTGGAACTTGGGAAGATTAGGTGGCATATCCTAGGGCTATGTGAAGTCCGAAGAGAGGGGGAGGACACCATAACCCTCGAGTCAGGCCACCTAATGTACTTCCGCGAGGGAGACCAACAATCCCAAGGTGGGGTTGGGTTTCTAGTAAATAAGTCCCTATCTGACAACGTTGTGGAAATTTCCAGTGTGTCGAACAGGGTAGCGTACCTCATTATCAAGCTCACCGAGAGGTATAGCCTCAAGGTTGTGCAAGTGTACGCACCGACCTCGGCACATTCGGACGACGAGGTGGAGGATATGTACGATGACATATCGAGGGCCCTCCACTTCACAACTAAGACCCACTACAAACGTTGTTATGGGTGACTTCAACGCTAAAGTGGGAGTACAGAATTGCGGCGAATCGGTAGTAGGATCCCATGGATTTGGAAGCAGGAATCATAGGGGGCAAATGCTGGTCAACTTCCTCGAACGGGAGGGGCTGTTTTTGATGAATTCTTTCTTCAAGAAACAGCCCCAAAGGAAGTGGACGTGGCAAAGCCCCGACGCTATGACCAGAAATGAGATCGATTTCATCATGACGGATAGAAAGCACATATTCAGAGACGTCTCAGTGATCAATAGGTTTAATACCGGTAGTGATCACCGACTTGTCCGGGGCTCTCTGAATATCAACTTTAAGGCGGAACGTGTCTGTTTGATGAAATCCAGGCTCCGACCAACTCGGCTCCAAGCCATGACAGGATCTGAAACGTTCCAGTCAAAACTGGAAAACCGATTCGCTGCCGTGGAAACCACAATCGACGTAAACCAGAACCCTCAAAAATGTGGTTCAGATCCTCAGGGAAGAAGGTATGAGATTTTGTGAAATGCAGCGTAAGGGCAGGAAGTCGAAGCTTTCAGAAAGGACCCTAGGGCTGATGAAAAAAACGACGTGAAAACCCACCTGTCACTTTGTCGGCAAAGCGGACTCTAAACCGAGAGATCAGTAAACTGGTACGACACGACCTCCGGTGCTCCAATACTCTTTCAATTGAAAGAGCGATCGAGCAAAATCGGGGGTCAAAAGTGTTCGTACAATCTCTTGGAAGAAGCCACCTGACAAAGTTGACCTACAGAAAGTGGAGAAGTCGTTGCTTCGAAGCCGGCAGTCCTTTTGGAAGTGGAAAGCTTCTATGGCCGGTTATACGCTTCGCATGCATCTCGACCTGATCCCGAAAATGAGGACTCTAGAGCCACATTAACACGTCACTACACCGAAGACCTGCCAGAAGTTAGCATTGACGAAATCGAGATGGCTCTTGGACAGCTGAAAAAATGGAAAAGCCCCTGGAGAGGATGGCGTTACAATAGAGCTGCTGAAGGCCGGGGGTAAACCCGTACTAAGGGAGCTCCAAAAGCTCTTCAACGCTGTCCCTGTTTGAAGGGAGAACTCCAGAAGCGGTGGAGTAGGAGTGTGGTCGTCTTGTTCTTCAAAAAGGGTGACAAGACCAGGTTGAAGAACTATCGACCCATATTCCTTCTAAGCCACGTCTACAAGCTGTTTTCGAGAGTCATCACGAACCGTCTTGCGCGAAGACTCGACGAATTCCAACCACCGGAGCAAGCTGGGTTTCGGAGCGGATATGGCACCATAGACCATATCCACACAGTGCGGCAGATTATACAGAAGACCGAAGAATATAATCAGCCCCTGTGTCTAGCATTCGTGGACTATGAGAAAGCCTTTGACTCGATCGAGATCTGGTCTGTTCTGGAGTCCCTGCAGCGTTGCCAAGTAGATTGGCGATACATCCAAGTGATGAAATGTCTCTACGAAGCCGCCACCATGTCCGTCCAAGTACAGAATCAGCAAACAAGGCCCGTACCATTGCATCGAGGAGTGAGACAAGGGGACGTTATTTCCCCGAAATTGTTCACAAATGCAATGGAGGACATGTTCAAGACGCTGCACTGGAAAGGGCGTGGCATCAATATCAATGGCGAATACATCTCTCACTTGCGATTTGCAGATGACATCGTCATCATGGCAGAGACGTTGCAGGACCTACAGCAAATGCTGAATGACTTAGCTGACACTTCTGTACGCATCGGCCTACGGATGAACTTGGATAAAACCAAGGTCATGTTCAACGAACATGTACTACCGGAACCGATTGCGGTACACGGTGCCGTTCTCGAAGTTGTTCAAAATTATGTGTACCTCGGGCAGACATTGCAGTTAGGTAGAAACAACTTCGAGGACGAGGTGAACAGAAGAATTCGGTTGGGTTGGGCAGCGTTTTGGGAAGCTACGTCGAGTCTTCTCATCGTCGATCCCACAGTGCCTTAAGACGAAAGTCTTTAATGAGTGCGTCCTACCCGTCATGACATACGGAGCTGAAACGTGGACACTTACGGTACGGCTGGTCCACAAGTTCAAAGTCGCTCAACGTGCTATGGAAAGGGCTATGCTCGGCGTTTCTCTAAGGGATCGCATCAGAAATGAGGTGATCCGGCAGAGAACTAAGGTCACCGACATAGCGTACCGGATCAGCAAGTTGAAGTGGCAGTGGGCTGGCCATATTAGCCGCAGAACCGATAACCGTTGGGGAAAACGAGTTCTTGAGTGGAGACCGCGTCTCGGCAAACGTAGTGTAGGACGCCCACAGGCCAGGTGGAGTGACGATTTGCGCAAGATGGCTGGCAGGAGCTGGATGCGAGAAGCCCAAAATCGATCTAAGTGGCGTGCAATGGGAGAGGCCTATGTCCAGCAGTGGACTGCGATAGGCTGATGATGATGATGATGTTTTATTACACTTTGAAACTTATACACATGTACACATAGTTTTTGGTTGCTAAATTATTCTGGACTTGAAGACAATTTGTGTTCGGTATTAGCATCTGTTGCTGAACTAGGCTAGAAACCTGTATTTCAGCAATAATATGGGATGTTTCCTTACTGCCCGCGAAGGGCGTGAGCGCTCAGCAGCGCGTAGCATTTCCATCCACCCGGCCTGCTTCTGCTAGTGTGACAGATGGCCTCAACCTGTTCTATAGTTTCTGAACCTCTTCCCAGTCCCAGACCAGTAAGTCACTCAGATCTGAGTTGCGGATCAGATACAGACCTCAGATATCACCTACGTCAACCGGTATGAGATGGTTCTGTGATGCCTCTCGAGCCAATCCTCAATAACGGGTCTTACCGCCTTGATAAACGGTGTGCCAGGCGCTCGGTTTGCCCAAGTCGTTCCTTTCACTCCTCCACGAGGACCTGGTGGAGCTGGGATTGCTGATCTCGACTTTTCGAGACTCAGGACTCCGACCCAACTCCCGCGCCTCCACCCAACTCCCACGCCTCCTGTGAGAAACAGCCTATCACTCCGGTTGAGCTGGCTATGGCTCTCCCACGTGTATCATTACATTATCCATCCTTCAAATAAACTTTACCTAAAATCTTTTCCAAGGATAAGTAACGGTAAATATCATAGAAATTACAAAAAATAGTCTCAATCCTCTAATTCCAATTTAAAAATTATTGCTGTAGTAAGTAAAAGATTCATTTTACTGCAGGTAGGCTTTCGTCAGACGGCATCCCAGCTATGTTATTAATCAGGGACTAAATATTTGAGAGCGAAATTTAAACTTGTACTAATTATCCAGTATTAGACTGTGATAAACTGAGATTAGTTTGACTTGTAAAAAAAATCTAGAGCACATTAACACGTCACTACCGACGAAGACCTGCCAGAAGTTAGCATTGACGAAATCGAGATGGCTCTTGGACAGCTGAAAAAATGGAAAAGCCCCTGGAGGAGGATTGGCGTTACAATAGAGCTGCTGAAGGCCGGGGGTAAAACCCGTACTAAGGGAGCTCCAAAAGCTCTTCCAACGCTGTCCCTGTTTGAAGGGAGAACTCCAGAAGCGGTGGAGTAGGAGTGTGGTCGTCTTGTTCTTCAAAAAGGGTGACAAGACCAGGTTGAAGAACTATCGACCCAGATTCCTTCTAAGCCACGTCTACAAGCTGTTTTCGAGAGTCATCACGAACCGTCTTGCGCGAAGACTCGACGAATTCCAACCACCGGAGCAAGCTGGGTTTCGGAGCGGATATGGCACCATAGACCATATCCACACAGTGCGGCAGATTATACAGAAGACCGAAGAATATAATCAGCCCCTGTGTCTAGCATTCGTGGACTATGAGAAAGCCTTTGACTCGATCGAGATCTGGTCTGTTCTGGAGTCCCTGCAGCGTTGCCAAGTAGATTGGCGATACATCCAAGTGATGAAATGTCTCTACGAAGCCGCCACCATGTCCGTCCAAGTACAGAATCAGCAAACAAGGCCCGTACCATTGCATCGAGGAGTGAGACAAGGGGACGTTATTTCCCCGAAATTGTTCACAAATGCAATGGAGGACATGTTCAAGACGCTGCACTGGAAAGGGCGTGGCATCAATATCAATGGCGAATACATCTCTCACTTGCGATTTGCAGATGACATCGTCATCATGGCAGAGACGTTGCAGGACCTACAGCAAATGCTGACTGACTTAGCTGACACTTCTGTACGCATCGGCCTACGGATGAACTTGGATAAAACCAAGGTCATGTTCAACGAACATGTACTACCGGAACCGATTGCGGTACACGGTGCCGTTCTCGAAGTTGTTCAAAATTATGTGTACCTCGGGCAGACATTGCAGTTAGGTAGAAACAACTTCGAGGACGAGGTGAACAGAAGAATTCGGTTGGGTTGGGCAGCGTTTTGGGAAGCTACGTCGAGTCTTCTCATCGTCGATCCCACAGTGCCTTAAGACGAAAGTCTTTAATGAGTGCGTCCTACCCGTCATGACATACGGAGCTGAAACGTGGACACTTACGGTACGGCTGGTCCACAAGTTCAAAGTCGCTCAACGTGCTATGGAAAGGGCTATGCTCGGCGTTTCTCTAAGGGATCGCATCAGAAATGAGGTGATCCGGCAGAGAACTAAGGTCACCGACATAGCGTACCGGATCAGCAAGTTGAAGTGGCAGTGGGCTGGCCATATTAGCCGCAGAACCGATAACCGTTGGGGAAAACGAGTTCTTGAGTGGAGACCGCGTCTCGGCAAACGTAGTGTAGGACGCCCACAGGCCAGGTGGAGTGACGATTTGCGCAAGATGGCTGGCAGGAGCTGGATGCGAGAAGCCCAAAATCGATCTAAGTGGCGTGCAATGGGAGAGGCCTATGTCCAGCAGTGGACTGCGATAGGCTGATGATGATGATGATGTTTTATTACACTTTGAAACTTATACACATGTACACATAGTTTTTGGTTGCTAAATTATTCTGGACTTGAAGACAATTTGTGTTCGGTATTAGCATCTGTTGCTGAACTAGGCTAGAAACCTGTATTTCAGCAATAATATGGGATGTTTCCTTACTGCCCGCGAAGGGCGTGAGCGCTCAGCAGCGCGTAGCATTTCCATCCACCCGGCCTGCTTCTGCTAGTGTGACAGATGGCCTCAACCTGTTCTATAGTTTCTGAACCTCTCCCAGTCCCAGACCAGTAAGTCACTCAGATCTGAGTTGCGGATCAGATACAGACCTCAGATATCACCTACGTCAACCGGTATGAGATGGTTCTGTGATGCCTCTCGAGCCAATCCTCAATAACGGGTCTTACCGCCTTGATAACGGTGTGCCCGGCGCTCGGTTTGCCCAAGTCGTTCCTTTCACTCCTCCACGAGGACCTGGTGGAGCTGGGATTGCTGATCTCGACTTTTCGAGACTCAGGACTCCGACCCAACTCCCGCGCCTCCACCCAACTCCCACGCCTCCTGTGAGAAACAGCCTATCACTCCGGTTGAGCTGGCTATGGCTCTCCCACGTGTATCATTACATTATCCATCCTTCAAATAAACTTTACCTAAAATCTTTTCCAAGGATAAGTAACGGTAAATATCATAGAAAATTACAAAAAATAGTCTCAATCCTCTAATTCCAATTTAAAAATTATTGCTGTAGTAAGTAAAAGATTCATTTACTGCAGGTAGGCTTTCGTCAGACGGCATCCCAGCTATGTTTATTAATCAGGGACTAAATATTTGAGAGCGAAATTTAAACTTGTACTAATTATCCAGTATTAGACTGTGATAAACTGAGATTAGTTGACTTGTACTGGCTTTGGGGATGGATTGGAATAAATTGTATGCCAGATGTTTACTACCTCTTAAAACTGTGACGAGAATTTCAAATACGACAAAACTCTTTTTTATTGGGTATTGAAATAGTGGAGCTTTAATTTAGTTTTTAGGGACGATTAAATTCGAATGAATAGTGAAGAAAATACTTCTTAAGTCACGTATTGATTTAAGGTCTCAACATTATACGCGTCGAGACTGACTAAATGGGGATACACGTGAAATAGATTAGGCTAGCAATGTCATATAAGCAAAAAGACTACCTTTGTCTGATACTGCTACAACCAATGAAAAATATTTTACCGGTGGGGTGCTTTTCGGGGTATTTTATAATATAATAATTTTTTTTGACAATATCTGTCAGTAAACATTTTAACACCCCATGTTTTTTACGATAAATGATTTTTCTTTTTGAACTTATAGAAAATTATTTCCTACCTTTTTAGTTCGGCTAACTACCAAAAACATGTTTTTTTAGTTTTTCTTAAATTATAATTTATTTTTCCTTTTTTAGTCATTAATGTCGAGGGCTCCGTACTAAGACATCAATATTCTTTCGTAACCTTTGTATGAACAACTATGACATTATTTTGCTGACTGAGACCTGGTTGGTCGATAGTGTGCGTGATTGTGAGCTGTTTGATCATCGGTACATAGTATTTCGTCGCGACCGTGACTACGCTCTTACAGATCAATCCAAGGGGGTGAGTGCTGGTTGCTGTCCTACGTCGATTGCTTGTCGAACATAACCCAGGTTGGCGGTCAAGCGCTGAGGATATCTGGGTATCGCTGAAAATTCGCAATGCACACAAAAACACAATTACTATTCATGTAGGTACCGTATATCTCTGTCAACAAAACAGGGGTAACTCCTTTATTGTACAGCTTAACAACTTTACAAGTTCGGTCAAAAATCTAATCGAACTGAATACTTCTGATTACTTCTTGGTACTGGGAGACTTTAATATGAGTGATATTTCCTGGGTTTTACATTATGACGGGCTACAAGCGTCTCTTACAAATAACATACACCACAATAACTTTATTAGTACCCTAAGAGAATGTAGTCTTGTTCAATACAACTCACACAAAAATCATGTTGGTGGAATATTGGATTTAGTTTTGTGTAATGATGTTGTCTCCGTTTCAACTTGTCCGGACCCACTAGTTAAAGAAGACCCGTACCACAGGAGCCTGATTATCAGACCGGTATTTTTCAAACCTGAATTACTTAAAAGCTGTCCCCGTAACATATTCTCATACCACCGCGCTGACTATGACAGCATTCGCAAGGAGCTCTCCGATGTCGACTGGCTGACTGTACTTGGTGCTGACAGTATTGACGATGCAGTGAACAGTTTTTATGGAATTTTGTACCACCTTAGAAATAAATATGTACCAAAAGGTACAACTAAAAATACAAATTACCCACCGTGGTACAATTCTGCTCTTATTAAGTGTATAAAAGAAAAATTAAAATATTTAAAAAAAATTAAAAATTATAACAACCGATCTGATTTACACACCTTCAACCTGCTTCGAACTAGAGTGAAAAAACTGGAGGAGATTTGTTACAAGAATTACATTAAGAAAATTGAGGATTCCATCACTAAAAACCCTAAGCTTTTTTGGTCACATGTAAAGAGCAAACGAGGTAATAGTAATTATCCCGCGACGATGACCTACGCTGACTGCTCTAGTGACAATGGAGCAGGTATTAGCGAGCTATTCTCGGAATACTTCTCTTCGAATTTCCTCTCTAATGACAACGCTACTACTTGCTCGCGGATTAGTGTTCCACTAAATGTTGGTCAAGCCTGTGACATCTCCACGGTTGAGGTTAAAACTGAACAAGTCCTAAAGCTCCTAAAAGGCCTTGATGTTTCTAAGGCGGCTGGCCCGGATACTGTACCGGCAACTTTTTTGATATCGTGTGCCAATGAACTGTCTACTCCCATTACTCTGCTCTTTCGGCGTTCGCTGAATGAGGGTGTCATGCCTTCCACATGGAAGTCTGCACTTGTCACGCCTATACATAAAAAAGGATCGAAGAGTGAAATTGTTAACTATAGGTCCATCTCTAAATTATGTCTAATAGCAAAACTACTTGAGCGTATTATTTTCAGTCAACTATATGAGGCAATTAAATCTGTGTTTATTCCTGAACAGCATGCTTTCTTAAAGGGTAAGTCAACTGCTACCAATCTGGTGGTATTTAATGAATACTTAACCAGCAACATGGACAGTGGCAATCAAGTTGATGCGATCTATACTGACTATAGTAAGGCTTTTGATCGTATAGACCATAAACTCGGACCAAACTTATAGATCTTGGTATCCATGGTAAACTATATAACTGGTTATCTTCTTATCTTCTGAACAGGTCTCAGGCAGTAGTGCTAAATGGTTACACTTCATCATGGGTTAATATACCATCTGGAGTTCCTCAAGGTTCTCTGTTAGGCCCGCTCTTATTTGTTATCTTTGTTAACGACATTGGTTCCTGTTTTATGCATTCCAATTTTCTTTTATTCGCTGATGATGTGAAATTTTTTAAGACAGTTAACAACTTGACTGATGCAAAATTATTGCAAGAAGATCTTCAGCGACTTGACACATACTGCTGCTATAATAACTTGGACCTCAATTCTTCTAAATGTTTCTCCATGAGCTTCACACGTAAGCGTCAAATACTCCATTCTAATTATGTTATCAAGGGCCATATATTGGAGAGGAAAACTGTACTTAGGGATCTGGGCGTGGTGCACGACAGCAAACTTCTATTTGATAGGCATGTGAATCACATAGTTGACAGGGCTTTTAGAGCACTGGGTTTTATAATTCGTTGTTCCAGTGATTTCGGAAATATGAAAACTATCAAAGTTTTGTACTGTGCTTACGTGCGGAGTCACTTGGAATACGCTGTTCAGATTTGGAACCCATATTACAGTTGTTACTCCAATGAGATTGAGAAAATACAGAAGAAATTTATTCGTTACCTGGGTTTCAAATTTAAACTTTGCCACTTGGTCGATCTTACATATGAGCAACGCTGTGTAACATTACATCTTCTACCCTTGTATATTAGGCGTAATATTTCAGACCTAGTATTCCTGCTCAGTCTTGCTCAGGGCAAGATCGATTGCCCTAATCTACTCAGTATGATTAGGTTAAGAACACCCGTTAGAAGATTGCGTGACAACTCTTTACTTTATCTTCCGTCGAGCCACACCAACTTCAGAAAAAATAGCTATCTGCCTAGAGCTTTCACCGAGTTGAACAAGCTAAATAGTGACAGTGGTTTTGATCTTTTTAGTACAAGTACTGGTAGTGCTAGATCCTATTTAACCGTCAGATTTGCTGATAGTGTTGCCTGCACTACTGCAGTGTGAGCGGTGGCTCTTGGTTCTGCATGTGTTTCAATTTGTTTTCATCTATTTACATCTTTAGTAATTTAATTAGAATGTAACTTAAGTAGAATGTTTCTTGTGTATCTGTGGAAGCTTATTAATGGTTTACAACTAAATTACTGATGTACTTGTACTGTAGCTGTAAGCTCCCCAAATAAAAAAAAAAAAAAAAAAAAAAAAAAAAAAGATATTATGTTATTAAGACTACAAAAGTAACAAGTAAGTTAATCACATATGCCTTCCATCCATCTTACTACGTGGCAAAAGACACTACCGTATTTTTAGGTATGGAAAAAGCCGTTAATCTTGAAGGTTCTGATCAAGCTAATGGGATAAATTATTTAAGTTATTGCATTGTTATCGGCCCTTAATAAGTTCGCAAAATTTCAATTTTATTCGACACATTGAAGTGGGTCAAAATCACGGTCGAAGATTCTGTTACATACATACATTACGAGTACATACCAAGCTAATAAAAGCGTATTAAAAATCGAATAAAGTCGAAAAGAATATCGAGACACATTTTTTTCACAGGACTTCTAAAATAAATTAAATATAACAAATGAATAAAATATAACTGTTTGTAATGATTTTTTTTGCAAATTCCTTTGTCTAAGAGACGAAACAAGTAGAATTTACGATCCACCGAATCAAAATAAATGAGGAAATTAATGCGTGAGTGAAGTTTCGGTAGTGAACAAGTTAAAAATAAGTTCCCAATTGTAATGTTTGAGATTGCTACAGCGTCTTTAAACCAGCGACTTGTTACCAAAAGTAATATAATTGTATATAGTTTGCCATGCCAAAGATAGAAGGAAATCAAGTGAAACTGGAAATCTTGTACAACCTGGCAATAACTGGGTTCGGCAAGCATGAACTAGATAATTAATTCTGTGAAATTCATCCGAGGTAGGGGTCAAATCATGTATCAAACTCAAGTTAACGAACCACAACAAATCCCATGTAAAACAGCGAAGTGATTAGTAAGTGTCCACTAAGGCTAACGATAATAGCGGTGCTCTCTTTCACTCTGCACCGGCACTTTGAAACAGCAGCATTAATTTTCACTGATTATAATACTGCAGTCTGGAGCCATATGGTCATAGCAGGCTCATTTACTAAAAGGTAAACAGCCGACGAGGTTAAACGATAAACGTTGATTAACTTGCTTTTGATCTGTGTGCTAAACGTTTTTTACTAATATGACCATAAAGAAGTATTTGGAGTGGACTACTTTATAGTAAACGGTTACCGGTTACAATCAATAGGTGTTTTTACAGAATAAATGCACCGGGTACGTCTCGAATTTGGAGAAAAATAGTAAATTTTGATTACAAATTTGGTTTTCAAAGTAAAAAGAGCTGCATGCGTTTTCTAGTTTTCAAAGATAATAGGTCTACTCGGGTAAGGTTAGGCAGTGTCGACAAATTTCAACAAGTTTCCATTCATTGGAAGTAAAAAGTCAAAATATAACTTAGGGCAAAAAAAAAATTAAGTCATTTTATGCAAAAGCGGTACTCAACACAGATTTTGCAGCTGAATTTCAGCGTACAATATCTTTGTAGCACATGTTAAACCGGGCGCTATTAATCCCACAAGCTATTGAATTTAGCGATAAGCATACGACACGTTTATTGGAAACGGTCTAAATTCTCAAGTGTGTGATTTGCTGATACTTTAAAAATCTCTTTGTGACGTTTTCGAAATTCATACTGTGGGCTTCTAGGTAAACTATAAAAAGGAAATCGTGAGGCTTGAGTATACGTTAGAAAAAAAACATTTTTAAGGTTGTAGTATGTTGCAATAATGAACCTTTGTTCGGTGACGAGCGCTGCGAGTAACAACAACAGCAATCGGCGTCATCTCAAGCAATATATTACTGCACAAATTAGTTTGTTTTTAAATTTAATATTCATATTTGATGTAAGTGTACTATTGCAGTAATATTCCACTGATTTTCACATCTTGTTCAAGTTAATCTATGTGTTATCTTTAGAATATGCCAAAACTAGCACGAGTAGAATTTATTTTTATTATAGGTACGGCTTTACTCATTGTGTATGTTACTCAAAGTGTTTCGAAAATGCTTACTAATTTCGGACTTATGTCACATCTACACATCAACAGTCTTTAATAATCCTCTGCTTGACATAGGCCTCTCCTTACAATGGAGGGGCTTATGTGGATTCAGTATATTTATTTTTTCTAAATGAATGCATTACTAATCGTTACCATAAAAAAGTCAAATTATGAAACTATTGTAACGTTTCTAGATCTTGAAAGAAATCTGTTCAAACAATCCGTGAATTCTGAAGGGATTCGTCGTAGCTAACAATGTATTTTGCGGAAAATCGATCACTAGCTGAAATTTCATTTTTCTTTCGTTACCTTTGCTGACGTGTTTAAAAAGGGTTATTTATTTGAGATAAAACTATTCATTACCCAGAGAACGAAATAGGTTTCCACATCCAACAAGATACCTATTTCAGTAAAACGAATGATAAAACTGGGGTTTAACGTGGAAAGGAAACTAGCTGCTTGTGAACATCGGGGGTTTTATTTTTATCCATATGGGTGTTCCACGCTAGCAATGAGAGGCGATTTGTGGCTGCACTAAACTTAACGGCACTCTTCCGTTGCCTCCGACTATGAAAAGTCAATCAAATTTTAATGTACCCTCTTTAGCTCCATGTACTTTATACACATAAATGGATACTCTTTGCTTCGTTTGATTGTCTTGGAATGTTACTTTATTTTGAACATCTAGTGACCGACAAGTTAATAGCAGTAGAGTAAAAGAGTCACACTTTTTGGTATTTTCGTATAAAATTAAGATCTAATAAGTATTAAGTTATGCGAGTGTACAAAAATTTAACGTTTATAAAAGAAGTTATATGAATTAGGTAAGTTACAGTTAGCAAGTCAAAGTTGAGCTCACTTCTTAGCTTTATTCTTTGAAATTAGATTCGTAAAAATTTAAAATTTTGTCGAAAACTGTTAAAAAAGCTGTTAAAAGATCTTATGATATAACAAACAAACGCAATAGTTCTGCGAGCGCTCTCATAAGTTTTTACTATTTTAATTTCATTCTGAATTTACAGTTTTATGTTTAAAAGTTTGAGAGGCAACAAAGGTTTTTATTTGTCTATAAATGTATGCTATCCACGTAGATCGCATCGACTAATATCTGACTTTACCTCAAATAAAGTTAAAGAATAAGAGAAGCCGTTATGACATTTTATAATATTTCAGAAAACACTAAAATATTTAATTGAAATTGACTGAATTTGATTGCAATGCTTATTGTTTATTTAATGAGCAAGGAAGAACACAACATGTAAGTAAAGTCTTTTAAACAATTAGCAGCTTATTAATAACCTCTGTACTATGACCACCACAAAACGACATTAAACAAAATTTTCTTGTGGAATTTATGCTGTGCTTCGATAGTGAGTAATGAAATCTTAGGACGACACTTATAAAGTAGTGAGAGGCTATACGACTGCTATAAAGTGTCGTGATTGATTAAATTAACTTTATAGTACTTGGTGATTAGTTAGTGAGGGAATGCTGAAGTTATAAGTGTAGCCAGGTGTAAGGCTTGAAGTGATTTTGTTGAAATTGGCTAAATTAATGTTACAGGTTAATGTTGGTGTACGTATACGTCATCAAATAATATTAAGTTAACAGATATTAAATGTGTACCTTTCCGTTTCTTTTCAAGTTACAATGTGTTATTTACTTTTCCAAGTATTTATGCACATTTGTTATTCTTTTAAAATCAAAATGCCTAAAGTTATTTAGTGCGGTCTTCAATGAGCTTTATGAATGCGAATCATTCCTGTAATGGTGTAAAACTTGTCCATTATCTGTCTAAGAAGAAATAATGTTCTGGATTATTTTAATAAGTGATTTTTAATCAAATTATAAATGATTTAGATTGAAATACCTGAATTCGTTTTGACATCAATTAAATTCCTCTTCTGAGCTAAAACGTACAGAATAATGTATAATTATTTTATTCTACAAATAGATGGAGGGATTTTGAATTCTATTAAACTTTGTAAAGTTATGACAAACGTTTTACTTCTACTTCATATAACATTTTATTCTTATCTAAAGACAATGGGATAATAGGACAATATCTGACCCATGGGACAATGTTGTATTATAATGTTAAACAATAATAGTAAAATGAAGAATGAATTTGGCTAAAAAAGTTATTAGACATATACCTATTAAATAGCAAGGCAATATTAAAATGAAGAATAATTTAAACTAGGCAAATTCTTCTTTTATAATAGCAAAATTTCAAAGATAATAAGCTCAACAATATATAAATTTTGCATGTAAGAAAAGTAATTTCTTAATTATCATTATCTGCTATTATTTAAGCTCTGTATGTTTATAACACGTGGAGTTTTAATAATTTCAGTTTCCGCTTCAACCTTAGTAACCGTAGTTAGCTTCAACCAAGTTTCAAAAAGTTGTTAACCGGAGTCAGAGTTGGATCTACGGTCTATTAGCGCAGTTACTGTCCTCTCCAACATGTTTTAGAAAAGATCAGTTTCACGATGCTATGTGTATTGACAAAATTACGGAGTTGCGTTAGTGTGGTCGTGCATGATATATTAAATCTGTACATAATTTGGTGGCTCCGCCCAGTGTAGCTGTGCTGTATGCCAATACTCCAGATTGCAGACTGCAGATCGTAGATCTGTAGTAGATGTGCGACAACGTGCGGTCACCGCCACACTGAACACCGCGTTTAGTGATCCCGTACCGCTCTTTGTGCTATATACCTAAAATAAACTCGATAATATCGAATATTATTAACTGCCTACATCTTAAAAATTAAGAAATGACATCTACATTAGGTTAGGTACAAGGTAAAAAAAAAGAATGGTTCAATTTTACGACACAGAACACCCCTCAGCACATTCTTTATAACACAGGGCCATCTGGTCGGGGGCCTCTCTTATTGCTAATTGAAAACTTCAAATTAGCAGGTAACTAGAAATCGTTCATGAATGAAAGTAATGGAAAAAGAGAATAAAAACTACTGAGGCTTTTAAATCGTAACAGCAAACGCACACACTATGCAGAAATCAACATGATTTAAAAAAAAACCTACTACAAAGTAGAAAACTAATTTAAAGTCTTTATACTTACGTAATTTAATAATAAAATCTTTACACCTACACGTATTTTATCCGTTCGAGGATCAAAAAGCTAAAGGAGGAACATTTCAACCTTGGATTAGCTGGATTATACATGCTTTTTCATATTCAACCCTGCCGTGTTAATCATATGCGTCAGGTACACATATATTAACAAATTTTTAAAATGTTTATAAATTGTTTGTTTTTCATAATACAAAATATACCGTAAGATATTTATCTTAATTTGTAAAAAATAATTTAGTTTTGGATGGCTGGCAGGAGCTGGATGCGAGAAGCCCAAAATCGATCTAAGTGGCGTGCGATGGGAGAGGCCTATGTCCAGCAGTGGACTGCGATAGGCTGATGATGATGATGATGATGATGAATTTAGTTTTGCTCCTATTTTATGCAATCTTTAATTTTTCTTACATTTAGAGTTTAATAATAAAGTACATAATATTGTGACAATTGACTAAACATACCCGAGACTTGACCGACACGAACATGTTGAATTACATCATTTTACCTTACTCAAACTGAATTACTCGCAGGCCGTTTGTATGATCGTTCCAAGTCGGTGCACTTCTCTCCACAAACGTCTTTTGTCGGCGAATAATTAATAGCTGTGCACCCATTGTGGGCAGTTCACAGGCCTTTGTCTCCGGATTATGTCAAGGCATTTAAAGTTAAAGGATAGCAAAACAAAACCATGTTGTACTAGTGCAACGTCGAGTTACTGCCATGCGGCATTTTCGTTTTATTTAATGCTACAATACTGCTTAAATTATCTTCACTTCACATTTTTTAATGTTTTGTGCTCCGTAACTCGCTTCTGAAAGACAAATTAATGTGTTGTATTCAGGAATAAACTCCATGGGAATAAAAAATATTAAGTTAAATATCATCAATGTACTTTGGCAGAAATTATTTGACTCGACGTAGAGCTGGGCTTTTTAACCCGTTTTTAAGATTCAAATTCAGTAAATTCTTTCCAGGTGTATCTTTATGAATATTATAATTTTGTCGCCCTTTTCTTAGTTTAATTTTGGGTCGGCGTAATGTGTAACACTGCAATAAGTTTTAGCTAGATTGATTTATCTGCGCTTGCCTGAGCTCTTTTGGAATGAAATCATTTTCAGGTGGAACAAACGAAGAAGGCAAAGAATACAGTTAGGACGAAGGAGCTAGGGGATACCTTTGAAATGTTGGTCCTGATGAGAGTTGGAACAAAACAAGCTTTAAATAAAATTTTACAGTTTATTGAATGAATATATTATAATAAGTACAAGTGAGATAAAAATGTAGAGGCAGCAGTTAACATTCCTACTAATATTTCAAATGCGATATTACTGTCTGTCTGTTACGCTTTCACGGCTAAACCGCTGAACCGATTTCAATTAAATTTGACCTGGAGATACCGTAATTTTTGAGGAAGGATATAGGCTTTTTACCGCGGATATCGCGGGTACATGGGTACACGTGGAGGAACTTTATGCAAAAGCTAGTTTTATTATAAAGAAGCGTACATACTCGTATTATGACGATTGTAGTAAAGGAGCTTACATACTTATAGTAGTCGTGTGTTTTGCGAAGTCACCAGGACAGGGATATAAATAAGACATTATCTTATCGAACAGTACTTTTTACTTTTTACTTACTTTTAAAAATATATACTTCTTTGTTCAAATCGACTAATTTTAATCTATTTCGTAATATTTTTGATCTTGACTAATTTGTAATTTGTTGAACTATCAATGAAAAATAAATGAATAGACATTAGATACTTAAATACAGTGATTAGACAATCACACATTCGTAAAACTAAATATATTCCATGTGGGGTAGAATTAAGAACAGAGAGTGTCGTGAGAGCCGAATAAGTAACTTCGTAGAACAACAATACTGCAAAGAGAAGGAAAACTTGACACTAACTCTTTGCCAATCCGTGTGGCCAGGGTGGTATAGTAGGTTCCAGGGAGCACAGGGAACATGGGCTTCCCACACGGGGGGGGGGGGGGGGGGTCGTCTACTCGTCTGTAGATGACCCGAGGTATGTCGGGGTACCAGGGACTTCCTTTCTAGGGTATACCTGGTTCCCCGGCTATTAGTACCCGAGACGGCGTGCGGTTTTAGTCGGTTCGAGTCCCACATGCCACCGACAGGTGGTATCCGAGGGGATTTCCGCACGGAAAAAAAAAAAAAAGGGTGGTATAGTAGGCAAAACCTCCTTTCTAAGGAGTGCCTATATCCAGATGTGGACAATTAAAGGCTAATGTGATGTGTGTGATGAAGTAAAATAAAAAAAAATTGTGGCTATAAATACGTCAAGTAAATTTTATACTTACGTATTCAATCTGCAATCCTTTAAAAAATGTTGCAGCATTTATTTTATTTTTTAAGGCTAAGACATTTCAGTCCTCGATACGGTCGCTATGCTCTCATGAATATTGCATACATTAAACTTATTTCTGTAAAGCTGGCTTGAAAATACCCTGTCTTTCCTAGGATTATTATAAAAGCTTTTTTGCCTGACAGTTTCCAAAGTAATTAAATTAATTTTGCTACTGGTATTTGTAGTGAAGAACTCAAGAGGTGTTATGTATTTTTATACTTTATGTTTGATAACATGGGTGTGGTTAAATAAGTTAAGATGGTCCGGATGTCTTGATAACAGCTATTCCTGGATCCCTCCTATTCAAGGCGCAGAGTGGCACACGGTGGGGTGCCGGCCCGGGAGGGTAACCACACGTAAAAAAAAAGAATGAGTTGAGATAACTTCCTCAGAAATTCCTCAAATTATCCTCTGTCGAAAAAGGAAAAAATTGAAATGTTCTTTAATTTATTTAGTTATGTATTACTTTAACGCTTTAAGCTTCAAACGATGTGTTATACGTTCTAAGGTTTAATGCTCGTAGCTGTAAGTTTTCATTTAGAATATCGGAACAGCTTAGTCGAAAAACTATTAAGTTACAAGTAAAATAGGATGTAGATCAAAGTGAAAATAATATTTAAAATTAAATAAAAAACTGAGAAGAATTCAATTCCAGCTTTTAAATCTGCCACTACAAAGTTAAAATGAAGGAGCTGACTGAATAAACATACCGAAAATCGAATAAGTAGACGTTAATATTGAATTTACGATAAGTATTCATAACGAGCTACAAACGAGATAAAAGCGGGAGATCTCAGTCAGCACAATTTTCTTTCCAATAAGTCTCGTGTTGAGGTGGTGGGGCGAACTAACGACCTTCGTAGTGACAAACGCTCGCTAGGTGTCGTGGAGTGGCATGTGTAAACGCGACGCAGGGCCGCACGACACGGCGAGACGCGGTAGGGCGGTGCGAAGCGAGCAAATGATGTGGAACTGATGTGAGCACCTAACGATTGCTGTGCCCTTTTACCGTGACATTAGTGTTGTCAACGGTGTAGCAAAATACTACACAAAAGGTATTAAAATAAAATATGAAATTCTGTTTTATTTTGTTCTTCTGTAGTAGATACATGAAACTATCGTAGACGTAGATCAAGTTTAAATTGTAGTTTTTATGTAGGAAGTCAACTAGATATAGCGAGATGTCCCTCGCGGGCCTAGAAAAGATATAGTAATTTAGAAATGATTGAATAGTTTGTTAAAATTATAAAAGAAATAGACAAATCATAATGAATTTGTTCTAAGCGTGTAAAAAGAGTTAATGTCATATTGGTCTGTAGCTTTCTTGGAATATTTTTGAACACATGAACACATCGATTGAGGCGCTTTATTAAAAATCTATTCAAAGTTAAAACTGTTAGGCTGGCTACACTTTGCGACACCTGAAGGAATTATATATGCCTAGCTGTGCACTATGCCGATGAATTTATTTTCAGCTTGAGTTGAGTTGGGCGGATTACATTCTGTGGGCGAATGTGTTTACATTTATTTTGATGTCTAACCATTTTCGGTGAAGTCAAAAGCTATAGTGAATAATTTATCTTCTTGAGTTTAGTTAGGTTGAGAAATTGATTGGCTGTTTGTGGTTGCTCCAACGAAAGTGTACCGTTACACCTCTTGTCAGGGTTCCGTAATTCTAACTAATAACCGTATAGATTCGCCATGTCCGTCAGTCTGTCTTAACCGAGGCTAAAGCTCTGTTGGAAAAGTGGTAAAATAAAACTTAACAAGTTAACTATTGGAAAAAACAAAAACCCAGACTGCGTTATATTTTATATCTTTTTTAACATTTATCATTCCAAATTATATTGAAAAGTATAAGTTCGTAACCTTCTAAAACTGCGCCAAAAACCAGCCAATTAATTTTTTGTAATTTGGATATACCCAATGTCACGCTTACAATTAAAACAAATCTAACGACACCAGCCAAAATCCATCAAGCCGTTTAGTCTGTAGGGCGCTCCAAAGAAGTATACATTTATACCTACATACATAAACCCGAAAAACTTAAACCCTCTTCTGATGCAGTCGGGTAAAAAAAATCATTATAACTTTATATGTAAGGGTACACAACAAGTAAAGTTATAATTACCTTTTTTCTAACGCGGGGAATGCCTTTCCCACCATACCCTCCGTTGGGAGACGGAGAAAGTATGCGGTGTCGTTTCATAGGTCTTTTAAAAACACAAGGAAATTCAGAAGACGATTCATTGTTTTGTGTGTTCGTCAATATTTAATGTGCTAATTTTCCTCCCTAAAACTGTTAGTTTTAAAAAATTGAAGTAGCCAATCTAATTTTTTTTTTGTTTAAGAGTAAAAGTACTCATAAAATGTAGCTGTGTGATGTATCTAAGAACTGAATCTTTAGAATAGTGACTAAGATGAAGTCGTTACTATTATAAATTGGGTTGGTAGTAGTAAACTGTGGTCTACTGCGCGTAGCCCGACACGCACTTGACCAGTTTTTGCGCCGATCGGCGATCGTCATTAAATACATACATATGTACAGTTAAACCTATTTGATATATACGTTAAGGGATATGCAGATAGATTTAGGCTGGATATAACTGTTGACCAAGGTTGTATCAAAATAAGTAAAATAGTGAGTAAGCTAATAAGATGACTTACAACTTTTTAGAGTGATCTACTGCCAACTACATTAAGAACACAAACCAAATTTCCTTCATAAAGCAATCTACAAATAACACGAGATGTTGAGATGACGATGAGTCATATTTATTCTCTTTTCACTATTATTCGCAGAGTCACTTATTTTTATGTTATTTTACATAATATAAATACCAATTGAAATAACTTTAGTATTACTACAGGGTTTGGCAAAACTGAAATGTTGATTCCTTTCAACTCGGGTCACAGAATAATACATAAAGTATTTTGTATAATAATATTTCTATTATTTCTTGTGTAAAATTGAATGGCAGGATTTGGAAAGTTTTCTTTGAACATCAAAAGAGAATTTTCGAAGGTTATTTTTATTAAAGATTTAAGAAGTTTATAAAAATCTGCGAATGTAAATAACATTCGCAGATTTTTAAGACATCTACTACATTTCTGGTTTAAAATGCCGTCCCCTTTACCCACGAATCTACAATAGAATCTCCAAGTCCAAGAGATTAATTTAATTTTATACGGACAAGATGATAAAAATATGTAAGGTTGACTTAATACACTGTGAAAATGCTGAATTAGGTAATAACATGTCGATAAGAAAAAGCGTCTCTGGCATAAATTGGTGCCGAGTCTCCAGTGAGGCGAGGACGCATTAACGGCCCGCCACTGACATATATTAGGAGCGTTTTCTTACCCATGAGTGTGAGGAGTATGTGCGAGGAGGGAGCGGTGAGTGTGCGGGGCGATGGCGTGGGACCCGCGTAAATGACGCGGAAAAGATGCGAAGAATGACGCTCTCTTGATCACAGAATAGCACGCCTGTCATTCTGCGTACATTGTCGTCGCTATACCAACGTAGCTTATTGCTTTATTTTTGTAAGAAATCCATGGCACACTTTACTTTAGTAAATTACGGGCCAATCCAACCCAGCTTGTTTGTTTTGTTTCTTTTTGTTGTTATAGTAACAAACGAGTAGGTGGGTCATCTGGTGGTAAGTGTATGCCACCTCCAGAATTTATATCCGGTAACCTCTCTCACTCGGTTGCTGTGATATCGCTCAAGTCAGCCCATTTCAATTAAACAAAAAAGTAAAAGAAAGTTGACGAAAGTGTCTGAAATAAATGACTATTATTATTAAAGTAAAATATTGCCCACGTAAAAAGTAGAAACGTTTTTTTCTTTTTTTTATGTTAGATGCAGACGAGCAGACGGGTCCCCTGATGGAAAGTGACCATCGTCGCCCATAAACGTCTGCAACTTAGGAGTCACAAACGCGTTGTCGGCTTTTTATGAAGGAGTACGCTCTTTTCTTGAAGATTGTATCGGTCCGGAAATACCGCAGACGATAACTCGTTCCACAGATTGGTTGTGCGGGGCAAAAAGTGTCTCGTACACACACTCTCCATGATATATGCGATAGAGAATGCAGAGTGAAGCCACATATCTACGTAACGCCAAGGGATCGAGCAGATCGGAGATGTTTCGGCTATCGACGATTCGAGTCGTTCTTCGTTGGATGCGGTCCAGAGGGAGAAGCTGGTACTGATGTGCCGATACCTCTAAGTGACTCCGAAACTGGACTTCGCTCGATATGTCGTTGCCTAGGATTCCGATGCTGGCTGAGGCAGTTAGGGAGGTGCTCACAAACTGAGGTAATACGACAAATGGTATCTTATTTACGGTGAACGCATAGACCTGTGTCTTTTTTGGGTTGAACTGGACTAGACTCCGCTAAGGAAGTTTCAATTTCAGACACAAGTTTGTTTCGACTCTCGATGACGTTTTCATGAGAAATATTGGGGCGGCCAGTATAAAGGGCACCTCCCGTGCAAGCTCATATCATCTGCATAGCAATGGATGCTACTAGTTTGCAACATGTCATTGATATGCAGAAGAAACAGTGTGAGTGATAGCACACAGTCTTGTGGGACACCAGCATTTACGGATTTCAAGTCGGGGCATGCACCGTCGACAACGACCTTAATGCTTCTGTCCGCAAGGAAACTGGTGACCTAATTACACAATTTAAGGCCTCCGCTATGTCCAAACTATATGGATTCCATAATCTTAGAGAACAAAGGAGTTATGGCTATAGGCCTGAAGTTGGACGAGTCAGTCGGTCACCTTTTTTAGGGATCGGGTGCACAAACGCTACCTTCCAAGACTTCGGAACGACGCTTTTGGAGTAGGAGAGACGAAAAAGGCGCTGTAAAACCACTTCCAACTCCGGAGCACACGTCTTCAACACGATAGGAGTGATTCCATCGGGCCCACACGACTTATGAATGTCAAGGGAAAAGAGTGCTTTACGCCACTACTTTCGACTTTATTAAAAAATTGCAGTAAAGTCCTAGCTTTTAATTGGTTTTGGTCACTTTAATTAGCAGGAAAGACAAGATATCAGATTCAAGATTTTTAACCATCGTAATCGTTTTTTTAAATTATAATTTCAATAGAGAATAGGTGTTCAACACTGCAAGTAGGCAAATGCAATTTGCAAATTTATTTTTCCTGACTAACTACACGTTACTAAACTCTAGATCATCTAGATTATAATACTGAATATACTTTTTAATAAACCTATTTTGCGCTCTAACTATTGGTGTACTAGACGATTTCAAATAAAATTTCTAGAATTACTGGCTAACCACTACATTTCCAAATAAAAGAAAGCCCAATTAAACAATTTCTATGAAGGTATCAAACGATTTCTGTGAAAATTATATTATAAACTAAATTGAATTGAAGTGATTGCTAAGACAAATGATTAAAAAACACAATTAAATGACGACTATCGCTTTCCATTAATTTTTTATAAATTTGGTGACAAAAAACCTTATAAAATATTTATTTTTAGTGACTTTAAGATAATATTTATTTTTATAAACGGGGAGGGGAGAACTAAAAAACGACCAGACCAACAATATAATTTCAGATAATATTATTGAAGGAATTGTGTGCATGAAGGTTCGAAGATGAAGAAAGTAACTTCATTCATATCATGGTGAGGTACAGGTGCATTAATGACTTTCAACTGAAATTGAGTCTGGATTATATTATACTAGCTTTTGTCCGTGGCTCCGCCTGCGTGTATGTCGGTTATCGCTATAAAAAGGAACCTATGTTAATCGCTGATAATGCAGCTTTCTATTAGTGAAAGAAGTTTTGAAATCGGTTTTTTGGTTTAGACGTGAAAGCGAAAAAAACAAAATTCGCTTTCACATTTACAACATAAATATGGAAGTATGGTATACAATATCCATATACTTTCAGAAAGTATGGTCATACTTACTGGGTCACAGACCCAACGACGCACACGAATACGCTGCTGTCAATTCTCACTTTTCTGAATGTACTCTTGAGTAAGGCAGCATGGAGCGTTTAGCTGTTTGAAGTCCAATTGTGTGATGATAGGTGAAGTGTAAACACCCTTAAAGGCTTCGGTGATTCTGGAAGGAGCTAGACTGGCTCAACTTTTTGTTTGGTGACGGGGTGGGAAATCCCTTCTTATCTCCGGCTCCTTGGGGATGTAGGAGCTACTCCTGGCTCCTACATTCCCAAGTTGTTTCCACTAAAAACCACCTCAACGGCCGGACTTAGGCGCCCTACTCCGAGGAGGACCGGACCATGTTATTTCAGGTCCCCCCAGATCGATGCCGCGTCCAGTAAAGCCCTAAGTAAAGCCCAGGCTTCCCCCGTCTGGCTCAACTAACCTATTCGCGTCGCGATCGACTATGAGCCTAAATGCACACCGAAACAGAACATACTGATACAATCATAATGATGCATAAAATAATCCTACTGTAATCTTCTTCTTCTTCTCTTCCAATGTGCGCCAGACTCCTCTATCTTGCGCCTTCCGCATTTAATCTAACCTGGCTGAGAGTCGTCCTATCTCACATCAAAAAATTGACAGTTTTTTTGACTTAATCAAAACTGTTTGTTTATTTTCAGATACACGATTGACAATTTTTTGTTATTTTTTTTTTTCAGCTTTTTCCCACTTACAATTAGATGTAAGGCCAGGCACATCTCCGGTTTTATTTAAATGTGTCTGATGATTGTGTTTGTCATGAAGTCAAATAACTATGTTGTGCGTCTTCTCATTTCGACTTTCAGTATTTGAAATTGTTTCTTTCATTTTTTTTTTTTTTTAATCTTTGTTTTTTTTTTTTGTATTGGGGTTTTTATCTACTATGGATTCGTCAACCCCATTGTGCCGTATGCTATCTACATTCTACACATTCTTAAAAGTAATAAGAGAAGAGAAATAAATACTAATCACTGAAGTAAACTAATTGACTGTTTCACATCATCACATCAACTGTTTGCCACTTCTGATTTTGGTTGTGCCATAATTGTCTTTACCAACCCCATATATAGGATGATATAGATATAGGTGGAATGAGACGTTCTGGATAGGTAATTATAATTCCGCGATAACAACACCTCTAAATCATGCTTTGTTGCTAACTTTGGCCCTTTGTTTGATCGGTCGGTCAAGTAATGAATCGTTCCATGTTTGTTTGATTACGTTGGATGTTATAACTACCTTATATATTACAAGTAGCATTAGTAATAGCTTATGACGACAAGTATTTTTTAATGAAAACCCGTACGATTGGTCATCGCATTGCGTTTGTCGGATTTAAATATTTCTTATCCAGAGATGCAAGTATGTTTAGGGTGTATAATGTGTATATAGCACTCATTTCTTTTTATATATTTTACAAAACAACAAAAGTTTTATATACAATACCCTGATTGTTCAATAAGTTATGTTGAAAGTAATTATCTGATATCAATGAATACACCGATTCATCGCAAACCATATTTTCTCCCCTCATATAAACGATATCGTATTAAATTAATAAGTCGTTGGACGCCTCCCAAAGTGGCGATATCTGTGAGAAAACAGACTTCCCCTGAATGTTCCACAGTTATTTTTCTGTCCCTCCCCTAATCGTTACGAAGCACTAACGTTCTATTATAACACTCATTCTCAGTCGTGATAGGGACAAGTCGGATCTAGGGGGAACGTTCGATGTCTACTTGTGTTAAAATACATGTGTATATTATTTATACGGCTAAATATAAAGTGGTTGAAATATATCCTATACTTACATCATTTAGATGGTTATTAAAAGTAACGATTTACAAAGTATCAGGCCTCAATTCTGCTATTTTATGTTTACACCAAGCTACTGTCACACCACTGACACGCTATTGAGATGCCATCGAGTGGCCATTGGCATCGGTATAAATATCGGTAGTTGAAAATATATTACGTTTATTGAGGTAATTATTTATTGATTTTTATTATAACAAATTATTAAAAGAAATAAATAAATTAAAAATAATTTAAAAAAAAATTAAATTATGGAAAAAATAAATAAATAAATGATTAAATTTAAAAAAAATAATAAAAAAAATAATGTATGTTTATTAGATTTGCTCTATATTCGTTGACATCATCACCAATAGCTATTAATAGTCCACTGCTGTCCTCTCCTTTGAAAGGACGTTTTGGCCTAGTATACCACGATGGCCAGACGGGTTGGTATAGATTTCGTTTCAAGTTTTCCTTCTCTTAGCAGTGCTGTTCTTCTGCGTAGTGTTCTCCTAGTCGGCTTACGGTCACCACAAGGATATTCGTTCACATAAGTGCAAGTTTTTAACGTGACAATGCGTGAGTTGAATAAAATAATTGATTGAAGTGAGGCCATTGATTAAAGACACAGTAGTAACTCCATTCGTCTAAAGACACTGGGAACCAGTCGGAAAGTGGAGATTAAGTTGAGGGTGAACTGTTGAGGTTAAGATGAAGTACGTGTGTCTATTTCAATTAACGATGAGCAATAAACAAAAAAGATGAGTGATCATACAATAATCCAGCTAGTCCTAAAATAAATATATTATACTAAATCAAACATTAAATGTTTGACTTGAGCCAGAATCGAATCCGCGACCTTTGGCAGTCTGATATATAAACCACTACGCCACCCAGCCGTCAATTATTATTATTATACAATCAATTTCCTACGAAAATACCTTTTATGACAGTTGCGAGATCGAAAGTTGATCGAAACTGAATTGAGACCTTACTATAATTCACACATACACTAATAAAATGGTTTTCAATGAAATCCATTCTGCTGAAATTCAAGAAGTACACTTTAAAAATATATATACAAAAAATGCTTGAAAGGTTTTCTCATATTTTTTGTACTTTTATTGTTCGTTATGAAACAAAAGAATCACTTGAATAATGATTTAGATGAAAAATGATAGAAATATGCGAATACAATTATTTCCCGAACATTACTACGCTATTATTACTGTAACCGCGGAGATTGAAATATAAAATTGAATTTCATATTTATTTACCCATTAATAATAGCGGATCTCTCCCCTTGCCTATTGTCTCCTTGTCTGTCTCCCTTCATCAACGTGTCGGAAGAGTTCGCTGAAACGGTGACGCATCATTTTTTCACTCGTAACACGCAAAAGAATAATGAAGTAAGTTCAGTCAGCTCAGTTCAGCGGTGTTTGAAGATAAGCGCTGACAAGTTTGAAGATCAATAAAATAGTGTCATCATGTATTATTTTTAACCGTAGCTTCACAAAGTGACTGATATTAATAGATGATATTTAGAGGCTTCTGATAAAGGCAGAAGAAGGCTCAAGAGTCATGAGTTTGTCGCCACTCTGTAGAAAACCCCCCCCACCCCCCCAGAACTTAGAGAGGCTGTTCTTCAGTCGGTGAAAATATATGCTCTCTGAATATTCACATAGCATTTATTTATACTCTCTGATGTTAAAAAAATGAAATATGACCTACAAAGATATATACTAAAGATTATACGATCGTAATTCCTCCTTGAATAGATAGCAACAGTACGTTACTGTAAATATCCTTAGTTGTGAACACCAAGGCCGTAACATAAAGGGTAACAACTTATATCATAACCGTTTACGTAGAATAGTGTAGAGATATAGTGGTAATGACCACGGCTAGTGGGCGGCGGGCACCGCGGACCGACCTTATCTGTAATATGATAGCTAATGATGCTAATCCTAGGACGGTATAACTTGTTTTACACTACGTAGTAACTACGAAGGCATTTGGAGTTTAGAACTTTTTAATACCGGATTCAAAGATCTTGAAAATAATAAGCAGCTGAATGCGTAGTCGGCTTATGATGTGTCTTTGAAGTGATTGCAATAACCCTTTACACTCTTACAATGTATGGACTTATTTAACAACTGACTTATTTAACTTACTAACATAATTTTGATTTTACATCACGGACTGGTCCGCGGAGGATGCGCGCGCAGTATCAGTGCAAATCTAGTCGAAACGTAGAAGATTTCAAAATACATCCTTGTTTATTATATTACTTAATACTAATACTAATTTTAAATGAATGAAAATTTTAAATGCAATAAAGATTATTATTATTATTATTATATGTTATGAAATGTGACAATTCAGAAGTTAGTACAGCAACAATAAATAAAAAGCATTATTGTAAGAGTCACATATATTATTTTGCAGTTTTAAATGATGATGGACAGTTTTAGGTTGTTAAGAGTAAAATAGATATAAAATAACTCTTTTGTAATTAAACTACTCAATCTGATATTTCGAGAAATTAAAATTGTTCATTACTTAATTTTTTTAAACCTATAGGGCTTAAATCTTAAACTTGCAATTAATCGGACGGGGCCATTTGCGTGCATATTTGCACGCAAATGGCACCGTCCTATTAATTCACTGATTTGAAACTTGACTGATTTCTATGTTTATTAGCAATATAAAAAAACAGGTGGCCAAAAATCAGATATTTCGTTAATGTAAGTCGGTCGCCAAGCACTTTTTACGCTCCCCAAAAGTCTCTCTCCCTTCTAAACACCATAGGAAACAATACTATGCTAGAAATGCTAAATATGTACAAATTGTACAAGTTGTACATATTGTCAGTCCGGTCGTGACCGTGAACGTGAGCGCGAGCAATGTCACGCACCTCCGCTACGACTATGAATAACGTTTCGAAAATACTTAAATGTGCTAGTTGTAATATAGTAATATGTGAGGTGTTAAGTTTTATCCAAAATAAACTGGATGTGATGGATGAGCAAAGTCTCGTTCAAATATGTGAAAGTGCTTTTAGTACGGTGGACATAAAGGTAGCAAAATCGTTACTGTTTGAATCTTTGAGCAAGAGGCCGACAACACGAAAACGGGAAGGAAGGACATTACGAGATCTGGAAGACATCATCTCCTTATTTAAGGAGACGGACCCTGAAAAGATTCCTATATTTGTAGCCAGAAAACTAGAAAAGTTGCCGCCCGTCTCATTCGATTATATCGATGTCACAGTTTTGCTTAAAAAAATTGTATTACTTGAAAAAAGTGTACAAGAATTTCAATATCACTATGCGACCAAAGGTGAATTAAGTGAGAGTATTAATGAATGCTATACGAAAATTAAGAATATATCTTTTGAAAATCAAGACAAAAACATTAATAGGCATATAGGAGGTAGATTGGAAACGTTAAATAGTGGACCGATGACACATCCTACATTGCGTAGTGATGAATCACTTGCAGAGCATAATGCACCCGCAGACAACCTGTCTCTTTCTCCCCGGCTGTCGCATATTATTATGTCGCCGGCCACTGCCGCTGTGGCGAGCTCAGCGCGAGTGACTCCTGTGAGTGAGCGAGACATCGGTCGGAACGCATTACCACTTGAAAACACGGAACCGACGCATAACATCTGTGCGCCGGAGCTTAATAACGACACAGCTGATCGATGTAAACAAATGAATGATTTAGTTGAGAATCACCTGTCATTTTCCGAGGTTATGCAAAAAGACGGTGAATGGAAAATGTCGAATAAGAATGAAGAATGGATTTTGGTTCAGAAAAGAAGACATAGAAACCGTTTTATCAGTCAAAAAGGTAGTGCGGTGGTGAATGTTGAGGACAATAGTTCACTGTTCAGAGCAGCCGATACCAAAGTGCCGTTACTTATTTCAAATGTGCACAAAGCGGTATCTGAACAAGATATAATTAACTACGTATATGAGAAGACTCAAGAGCGAGTTACACAAGTGAAAATTAAAATGAAGCGGGAAAGAGATTATAATGCCTACAAACTCTTTGTAACGAAGCACAAAATTGAAATATTCTTAGATGATAAGTTGTGGCCATCAGGAATATCGTTTAGGCGTTTTGTGCACTTTCATATGAGGCAAAAAAAGGATGGAGATGAAAAAAAAAAACCTAACAACAATGGACAGTCTCAGTAAAATAGTGAGTTTTAACTGCAAGTCACTCAAGAGGTCAATGGAAGGAGTCAGAGCTCTATGTCAGTCGGCGGATGTGGTTGCCCTCCAAGAAACATGGTTGTTACCACATGATTTGGCGATACTCAGCACGGTTGATAACAACTTCGGGTTTACTGCGACATCTGCTGTGGATACAGCGGCAGGCCTCCTGAGCGGGAGGCCATACGGTGGCGTCGCATTACTGTGGCGTAAGGATACGTTTGAATCAGTGTTACCGGTACAGTGTGATAACGTGAGAGTGTGTGCCATAAAAATAACCGTAAGTAATAGATCTATAGTGATTTTTAGTGTTTATATGCCCACAAACTCCGTTGACAATCTCGCGGAATTTACATCTTGTCTAAGTACTATTTGTTCAATAATAGAAATAGAGGAAAACAAGGGAGTTGAGGCTTTCTATATCTTAGGAGACTATAATGCACACCCGAGTGAGTTGTTTTATAATGAAATGATGAATTTCTGTGTGGATCAAAGATGGACTTGTGTAGATATAAACATGTGTGACAGTAGTACATACACCTTTATGAGTGAGTCGCATGGGTGTAGCAGATGGTTGGACCACTGCATTGTCACTGAGTCTGCACTACAATCAATCGTTAATGTAAAGGTACAATATGACATGTATTGGTCCGACCATTTTCCGATTGTGGTAGAATGTGACCTACGTAAGCTCAAGCCAAAATGTATAAATAAACCAAATGAAAGATGTGTAAATCGTGTTATCTGGGGTGAGCGATCCTCAGAGCAAATAAGCGAGTACCATGATCTCTGTCACTCTAGACTTGGACAGATGGATATTCCTGGGGTACTGAGTGCTTGTTGTGACAGGTTTTGTGATAATAGGGAACATCGCTCAGTTCTTGATGAAATGTATCTGGAGATTGTAGACACCCTAAGCCGTGCCGCCGTACAAACATGTAAAGCCAAGTGTCGGAAAAAAGGTGGCTACGTGACTGGGTGGAATAAGCATGTCGCGGATGCTCACCGCGAGGCACGGCTTCAGTTCCGAGTTTGGACAATGGCAGGTCGTCCGGCCACTGGCCCTTTATTTTGTAAAATGGCGGAGGCAAGGCGAGTTTTTAAGGCCAAGCTTAAATGGTGTCAGAACAGACAAGATCAGCTCAAAATGGATCTTCTTGCCTCAATCCATACCACTAAGGATTTTAAGCAGTTTTGGAAAAAAACAAACAATATGAATGTGAGGCCGAGTCTCCCGGTGAGCGTTGGTGGTATGACTGATCACAAGCATATTGCTGATGCCTTTAGGACACACTTCTCTGTGCGGTCGCCTTTGAACTCGGGGTCGTATGATAGGGAATATGCTGGGGCTAGTGTGACAGGGCGGATTACTAAAGTACCAGCTAAGACAGTCGCTAAAATTGTTTCCGGAATGCAACATGGAAAATCGCCGGGTCACGATGGCCTCAGCATAGAACATTTTAAGCATGCAGGGATGCACCTGCCTAAAGTACTCTCTCTGTTTTTTACCCTATGCCTCGGTCACTCTTATTTACCCGAACCGCTTATGCGGACCACTGTGATACCTGTTGTTAAAACCAAAACGGGTGACACGTCCGATGTAAATAACTATCGACCCATCTCGCTTGCCACCACCGCGGCTAAGGTGCTTGACGGTGTGTTGAACGGCTGCCTTTCAGATCACGTTGAAGTACACGATGCCCAGTTCGGGTTCAGGGGCGGCTTGTCCACGGAGAGTGCCATACTTAGCCTAAAACACACAGTCAAGTACTATACATCGCGGAGGACGCCGGTCTACGCGTGTTTTCTCGACTTGTCAAAAGCTTTCGATCTTGTTGCCTATGATGTACTTTGGGACAAGTTGGGAAACACGAGTGTTCCGACCGAGTACACAGCGCTCCTCAAATACTGGTATGCTCACCAGACAAACCGGGTGAGATGGGTCGGTACCCTCTCGGATGAGTACAGAATGGAGTGTGGTGTGAGGCAGGGGGGGTTAAGCTCACCTCTGTTGTTTAATTTATATATGAACCAGCTTATCGAGCGACTGAGCAGCACACATGTAGGCTGTCACATAGACGGCACATGTGTCAATAATTTAAGTTACGCGGACGACATGGTGCTGCTCAGTCCTTCGATAGGTGGACTGAGAGAGCTACTATCGATCTGCGAGACGTATGCGGAGATGCACGGCCTTAAATACAACTCTAAAAAGAGCGAGATTTTAATATTCAAAACGCAAAAACAACAATCACGCCGTGTAGCTCCGGTATATCTCAATGGCGTAGTGCTAAAAGTTGTTGAGAAGGTCAGGTATTTAGGCCATATTGTCACCAGTGACCTTCGCGATGACAGCGACATAGAGCGGGAGCGCAGGGCGTTGGCGGTGAGGGGCAATATGCTCGCCCGTAGGTTTGCTCGCTGCACGGCAGACGTTAAAGTGACTTTATTTAAAGCGTTCTGTCAGTCCTTCTATTCGAGCGGCCTGTGGGTGTCATATACAGAACGGGCCTACAACGTCCTGCGCGTACAGTATAACAACGTCTTCAGGATGCTGTTGCGGCTGCCGCGGCATTGTAGTGCATCGGGCATGTTTGCCGAAACACGCACCGACGGGTTTCATGCTCTCATGCGTAAAAAATCGGCTTCCATGCTAAAGCGCTTGCGAAATACCCGGAACAGCGTCCTGAAGATGATTGCTAGTAGGCCAGACTGTCCTATACAAAGGCATTGGGTGGCAATAGCAATAGGAAAGCATAGTTGAATGCCTTTCTACTATTAAGTGCCGTTACTAACAATACTAATATAGACGTTAAGTACTTTCTGTTTCTAACCCATTACTAAACAACCTATGGACTGTATATGTCTGAAATAAAATTATTATTATTATTATAATATAATATGTATATAACGCAGATCAGACTATAATGTTTAAATGTTAAAATGATTCATAGTGACTGCGTCACTAAACTTCGGAACTAAGCAAGTAACTCCCTGTTCTTATTATTCGAATAATAGCCGTAATGGATTCCTTATCATTTGTTAATCACAACAAAGTTATCACGTTAAGCTCGTCGTAACGACGTCGCGTCCCGGACGCAAACAAATAGCTCTCACGCAAATTGAATACAAGATATAAATCTAGCGTTCTCCTAATAACATGCGGTGGATTTCTCTGTGGGCCGTTTTATTTCAGCCGCACAAAGCCTTCGACCTAGTAAATCCGACGATATCTCGGCGAATGCGACAGAGTGCCACTGGTGTTCGTTTCGCGGGACGCACTTTAAATTTTCCGACTGCGAAAAGACGGCTATCGCAGTCGAAAAATTTAAAGTGCTTCCCTCGAAACGAATTTAAAATACCAATGCTGGTTCCCCGCGGAAACACCTTTGATTTAAGTACAGTTACAAACGAACGTCAATCATACATACGTCGTCGAAAAATTATTAGTATAGTGATGAAACAGCTGAATACGTGAACTTTTCGCTGAACTCTATAGGGTGCAAAATAAAATGGCTTCATTTTATGTGTATTACAAAATGTATTCATTGCTATTGTTTAAAACCCTGATTAGTGTAGCGACTTTAGTTACAGGATTGTATATATTTACATACCTATGTACATACACGCGTTAGACTTACGAGTATAATGTGTGTACGGTTGTACAACTTGAATGTACACAATACACACATTCATGTGGACAGTACGGTCGCAGCTTTGCATAATGTTGCCACTTAGCCTATTCCCTACTCCACTCATATTATAATCCTGTATATAGAATTAATTATCAACAGATTATCAAAATTAATTAATGCATTATGGATGTTTTTTTGTAATTAGCGCCCACGTCTTCTTGCTTCCGTGGAACATGTTGCGATTTAAATTTCCCCAAAATGTGCTCGTTAAAAGCTTCATCTATTGTTAAACTTGCAAGAAATGTGCTAAAAGCGTTGAGTCCGTTGCGTCATAGCTACTCTTTTTTGCTTTAAAGTATTTTAATTAAATTTCTTTGCGTTCATCGTGTATAAATTTACCTAGCTGATATTATTAATTACACCTCTTCACACCTTTCTTGCTTGGCGCTCATGTAGATTTAGCCTGTCTGTTTATTTGATAACTTACTCTATTCGTCACTGATTTTTTTAATACTTATTAGTTGATTGTTTTAATTGATAGTTATATGTATTATTATTATATGTATTAATAGTTATATGTATATAATATGTTAATAGCTTCGTTAGAATCGCTTCTTAAAAGAATAAACCAAAAGAATAATAATTAAAAAAATTGACTTACAAAGGCAATTTATGTAGATTCATGGCATACTTTTTGATAATTCAGTTGCACTCAGAAAACCTATGTTCCTTCAATTTCAATCAAATATGTGATGACAGAGATCCCCACCAAGACGAGCCAAGCGAAGCGCAAGGGTACTACCTACCTTTTCTCAAAGTTCTTCGTCGTTTTTCGTCACTGACCTGCTGATGATCATCAAAGTTCTTAGGAAGTGAAGTCTTAAAATTTGGTATGTAAGCAATATAGTAGTTCATAAACAAAAAACTAACTAAAAGTTTCGAACCCCTTAAACAAGGGGATGAAAGTTTGTGTGAGACTTCCGCAAATTTTGACGCTAGAGGTCTGAAAAACTTTAAAATAGTGACTCCTTGTTATAAATAAAATATCGGAATAAGCAACTTACAAAAACAAGTGAAATCCCACCAAAAACATTTTCATGTAAAATATTGCCAAGACGACACCATATGCCTTGCACTGTTAAAAAGTTATCAGATCTCATGTAGAGCCAAGCTTTTAAATCCGCACGCCTTAACTCTATAAGTCCCTACTTTACAAACTACGGTTACTAGCTACCTACGGTTTTACTCTCTTCTTAAATTTGTGCATCTGTCAATAATAGCTCCTTAAGTTACTAAGAAATTTAGTAACATCAAGTTGAAGTTGAATCGAGCAATAATATAAAAAAGCGTGTATGTTATAAAAGTCGTTATTGTGTAAACAAGTTGGGATCACACAATATACAGTGACACACATTATTCTAGTTCACCACTCATGTTTCTGTGCCCGCTTGTCGTTGTTTTATTGCAAGGAGTCTGCTTGTTCAGAGACATAGAAATATATGTTTTGTCGGGCCTGAGCGAACGGGTGAGGTGCGGGCAGTCCGGGGCCGCAACGATGAATTATGGTGGGGTCACTGCACTCACTCTGCACACCACAACAGTCTCATCTTGCGACAGCCCTATTCTTGTTTTATACAGTTATTTGATTATTATCAACCTACTTTAACTTTTATGTTGAAATGTTGATCCGTTGGCTACTTAATCTTACTAAGTGGGTACATTAATTTGGCCCTCTCTTCTACTACTCTACTGAAATATCCATTAATTTTCGTGTAATACGTTGTCTTGAAAGGTCGGCCGATGTCTGGGAATAAATAAGATTTTGTGTCGTGTTCGCTTCTAGTCTAGCATCGTTCTGTGTGCTCACGAGGACGTGGGACTAAGCGTTACTTATTGTTCTGTCCGGAATAAAAGAATTGCGAGCGGATGTTCACTTTTGTGTTGGATTTAAAACAGTCACTGACGAATTGCTACATTATCGTTAAAACGTTCGATTTAAGTTGCTTCTAGGCAGTAAGATGTGAAGATAAAGAATGCTAATCGACTTGTTTCTCTTTAATTATGCGGCTGGAAATTGCTCACTAACAGTTTTTTTAAAGCTAGGGATAGTTGGATTAGACAGCCAAAAGGGTCCGTGTCTCGTTCCACACAACACAAATATCGAGCTAAAGGATCTCTTACCACAACGAGTAATTCTTTGTGAACGTTAATTAACTTTTTATTTTTCCGGTCATCGCAGTGCTACACTGTCGGACACACCGTGAATACGTACTCGGAGAAAAAACACAAAACAATTACACCGCAACAATCCTTAACGACCAGACATTCGAGCAGCGGAATTACAAATGGCGGAAAATTATGAGGAGCTTCAAATAATCATTAAACATAAACGCGTAATGGTTTCCCATTCAAATGATAGCTCGTAGCAGTTAACTGCCTCTGTAATGTCTCAACACAATCTCTTCCCGAGAAAATTGTAATGTTTTAGCGGGGTATTAATGAATTATTACCTATTAAGTATAATAGCAACATGTTTCTTGTTTCGTGGTACTAACTTTGATTGTTATTTTGATTGCGGCTGATTTTGCGTACGTGAAACGGATACATTTTTTTTTGTGTATCAAGGAGGCAATAAATTATCTCTAAGTACATTAATCTCAACTACGATCTGGATCAATTAGGTAATTGCTAGAGGAATATCTGTACTAAGACCTAGTCTAAATTGGCCATTACTGCATTGCATGCTAATGTACATTATTGTGTACATTGGCGGCGAATTAGTTATTAATTATGGTACACATTTACGTTAGCCGATGTATTTACAAATAAAGATGAAGTCGGTTAAAAAACAAAATCAATGATGAATTCAAAGTCTTAAACTTTTGCATTTCATATTTAGTCCCTCTTCTTTATATACAACTAGCTTTTGCCCGTGTTTCTGTTGGTTATCGAGGTAAAATTTATATGTTCTTCCTCAACAATCAAACTATCTCCACACCAAATTTCATTTAAATCGGTTTAGCGTTTATCAATTCCCCATACAAAATTCCACCCCCCTTTCACCCCCTTAAAGGATCATTTCTGGAATAAGAACTATCCTATGTCCTTTCCCTCCTATCCTATCCTATGTCCCTTTTAATGTTTTGATGATTGAATTATTCGTTGGCGTAAGTGTATAGTTTCTGAAGGAGCATACTTTGAAGGTGATAAAATAAATTTGGATGAATAACAAACATTATGTGTATTATTGAACTTTTGCCGGCGCTGCGTGGCTAAATAAATCTTGGCTATGCCTCAAAACACAACTCGTTATGATATGTTTGGTTGACTTACACAACTAATACTCCTAACTGTATGTATATTCATAGTAAGGACATGAGAGGGTAAAGGAGCACACGGGTCACCTACATACACAGACCTACATATACCACTAATTGTGTGGATGGTTTAAAAAAAGTAAAATATAAAAAAACGGCTAGGAATTAATGTACACAAACAAAAGGTATAAAAATCGAAGGAGAAAGAAAGTAGTTAGTAAGTAGCAGTAATTCTATATATTTATTACCATACAGACGAAATGTTTGTTTCACGTGACAAGAGCACGCAAATCGAACATTTGCACGTTGTGTACGAATCTAATATAAAATTGATTGATGGTTTATAATCAATTACAGAGTACATTATACATAAAATTTGATTTCAATTTTCATGTGCAAATAGATCGAAAAAGAAACCGACATTCTCTTTAATATACACGATAGAAAATATCAGACTTTTCATGAAAAAATAAAGCAACTATGGTAAGATTTTGCATAAAGAAATCGCGTCTATTTGGACGAGTGTATTGACCTCTTGTATTTTTTCTTCGAAGATTTAAGGGGTGATTATTGTTTTTTGACAATTATTGCCAAAACCTCCTTTCTAAGGAGAGGCCTATGTCCAGCAGTATATTATTAAAGGCTGTTGATGTAATGTGATGTGTGATGACAATTATTGTATTAATAATTATTTTATTAATTAATAAACAGAATTTACTTTGATAGAACAATAACTTAATTTAGGTAAATAATAGGAATTGATTGATTGAGGGAAATGACGGAATATCTTACCACCCCGATGTTTTACATTGTTTAACACAGTGTGGAAATCGAAATTTTGCCTCATAACGACATAACATCCTGGTTCAGTCCAAAGGAGAGAGATAGAAAGTAGAATGTCTATTATCACTTTACAAGACATGATACAATATTGTCCTGTAGCAAACTATCGGCTCTATTTGAACATCGGTTGATCTGAAAATAGGACGTGGAGCGAAAAAATAGCTGCACATTTATCAAGAATTGTGGGTCAACTGAAACTTTGTGTGTTCACTTGGAACTACATAAAATAAATAAGTTCGTATCTGGCTTTACATGATCACTGCTGGTCTGGTTATTGTTAACGAGGTAATAATACTAAGTTACCACGAATTATCTGATTACTTACAGTTTTAAGTTTATTAAAAACGGGTTTGTAGGCTTTTGAATAAATAAATCTATTTAATGGTAAAGTGCACGAATAAAGTTTACTGAGTGTGTTCGTTTCGATCCCCACAAGGGACACGGGCACTAGAGGGCAACACAATGACCTCTGGTATTGTCTTCGAATGCCATCAAGCATTGAAGTAGCTTGCCACATTAAATGGGGTTCTCCTCCAATGGAGTAAAGGGCACAGTAACTCACACGGGAACGATGCCGTAGATGCGTTGGCAAGAAGAGGGCTCGGCAACCCCGGCTACCAGCCCAACGATACTCCTACCAATACCGTTTAACCAAATACGATTCTGGGCCAGGCAACTCGTGAAGCCCATAACCGGAGGTGGAAAAACTCACCCGGCTGCAGACAGTCCAAACTGGTGCTGACTCAAGTCACACTACGACTCAACTGCAGATTGATCAGTCTTAGCATATTGTAAATCCAAATAGTTGTCGGAACTATAACAGGGCACCTAGCCCTGAACCGACAACTATTCATCATCAATGCGATGGACAGCCCGCTGTGCAGGGGATGTCTGGAAGCAGTAGAAACGGCTGCTCATGCAATCCTGGAATGCGAAGGAGTGCCACACCACGGGCAAGTATCATTCCTGATACAAAATCGGTCCTGGAAGCCTTTGAACGCCCCAGGAGGCTTCTGCGCTTCTGGAAGGAGCTTGGTTGGCTCACCTAGCTAACCAGTCCTCGACGCATAAAGGACCACTCTTCAGTCTAAATGCGGAAACCGAAGCCCACAACCACCACATGGGACAACACTTTGTGTGATCCACAAATTATTGTTCTGAGTCTGGGTGTTCTTTGTATCTGATTAATGTGTGTTTGTAAACCCCGCAACATATGTAGGTTATATTCCTAATGCGGGAGTTGACTTAAAAAAAAGATACATACGAGCAGACGGGTCACCTAATAGTAAGTGTGACCACCCCCGTCAATGGATGTAACTCAAGAGATATGACTAACATACCTTTTTTCATTTCTTACCTGAGTACCTGGTTCCCCATCTCCGCTTCCTTTGCTCCAATCACCACCGAAATCTTTGGTCAACAAATAATATGCTTCTTCTTTGCCCCCCTCACACTTCCAACTTCCAAAAGTCAGTTCTTCTCTGGTCAAAAAAGTATCAGGAATGGATGATTTGTTTATGGTTCCAAATTCTAATTTTTGTTTTTTTTTGTTGTTGTTAGATTGGCACAACTGCTTTCCATTTTGGCGCGGAGTTTGAGTTGCATCTGTTATTTATATTAAATACAGTGCTGTTTTTAGTTACTCGTATATCATATCTAGTGTGTATTGCGAATTTCATAATGGACAAAACATCAAATAAGAGTTTGTTTTAAATTTTGCATCGCTAATGGAATTTCGTGTTCGGAGTTACTGAAAATGTTACAGAAGGCTTACGGTAAATCGACTTTATCAAAAACACGTGCTTATGACTGGTACAAAGCGTTCAAAAGCGGTCGAGATGTTGATGGCAGATTTGCCTCGCTCTGGTAGGCCATCAACGTCTGCAACTGAAGTTAACATCGTAAAAGTGAAGGAAATAGTGAGTGAAAATCCTCATTCAACTTTGAGAGAGATAGCCGCCGAATTTTCTGTATCTCACGAGTCGATCCGTACCATTTTAATTTGGGTATGAAATATGTTACCGCTCGGCTAGTCCCAAAAGACCTGAATTTTCTCCAAAAACTCAATCGCATGAGAGTCGCTGAGGACATGCTAGAACCAGTCAATTCCGACCGAGACGTGGGTTTACGAGTTTGACATGCAAACTAGTCAACAAGCTTCGCAGTGGCGCCTTACAACTGAACGAAAAAAATACGCCAAAGTCGATCAATAGTCAAAGTCATGTTGATTGTTTTCTTTGACTATCGTGGTGTTGTGAACTCGGAATTCTTGCCGGAAGGTCAAACGGTAAATAAAGAATATTATTTGAGTATTATGCGGCATTTAAGAGAGCAAATTTAACGAAAAAGGCCAGATTTGTGGAAAGAAAATTCTTGGATTTTGCACCACGATAATGCGCCTTCGCACAACGCGGCCATCATTGTGAATGAACTTTTGACCAAACACTCAACAAATACCATCGAGCAACCAACATATTCACCAGATATGGCTCCAACCGACTTCTTTCTTTTTCCTAAACTCAAATTACCACTTCGTGGCACCCGTTTTCAATCCGTAGAAGTCATACAGGACAATTTGCGGCGAGAACATCATTTTTCTACATCATCCGAAAGTCGACTGTCAGAGAATGCCTTGGGCATTAGGTCCGCCTGTGTACAACTCATGCATTAAGTTAAATAAATAAACATGACGTATAAACGATGTCTGGCTTGTTTTGAAATAAAGTGACGTCAGCAAAACTGACGTTTTTCTTTAGATTGTCGTGGTTTTCCTTTATAAAAGCAAGTAGTAGTAGTAAATTTATTTATTTATTTATTACAACAACAGTAAATACAATTAAAGATAAATACCAAGTTTTAACACACAGTCGTACATAGATCCGTACAGTAGTAAATAATACAACATTAAATGCTCCGATAGATACAAATGCGTTGCTGCTTATTATGCCCCACTCTAATTCTGAGTGGGGAGGGGTGAAGGTTGTCTGGTAAAATCACTCACTGGATGAAAAGCAACGAAAGATATGCTTAATATCGGTTGTCTGTTAGGCTTTGTATCACTCCGGTCGAGCTGTTTTCTGTTTTCTGAAGCATGTACAAAACTATGAACTATAAGAACAAGGAAAAAAAACTTACGACCTTTCCGCTCAAATTCAGAAAGTTGCAACGTCGTGTTTTTATTAGTACAAGTGCGGGTTATTTTAACCAACGCTTTGATTAGTGTTTCATTCAATTACAATCAAAATCGTAAAACAAAAAAATAGTTCTATGTCACTATGACTGTCGCGTCGGCGTCGCCATCAGCTATCAAAGTAAAACAAATGAAGTGAAAATAAAACCATTTTCAAGAATTTGAATATGGGTAGCACTGTTTTCAAAGACTATAAAGATTATATATAGAGTAAGAAATTTGAGCTACATGAACAATTAGTTAAGTTTTTAGTTTTATCTTAATTTAACTCCCATAAGGTTATTTTCGGTCTCAGTCTTTTAGTTCCAACAGACTGATATTCACACAGGAGCCATGTGTCACCATATCTCAATAACAGTAATATTATTTGAGAAGAACACTAAAGGCAGTTTAATTTAGCTACGGCTGCGTTTAGAAAAGCCTAAGTACTGTCAAGGGTCATAAATGCAGTTCCACCGTAATGTTCATATTCGCCTGTTCTGTGCCTATCTCTGTATAAATCATGTCTCAATGCACGCACACAGCTTTAACAGACAATACTGACGTATACGAAAGTTTTTGATTGGTCATATGCATGTGTGTGTACAACACTAGATAAAATAGTAACTTTAAAGAAATCCTTCATAGAAATCCCACTAAAAACATTTTCATGTAAAATGTTGCTCGCACTGTCAAAAAGTTATCAGATCTCATGTAGAGCCAACCTTCTAACTCTCTTCACAAACTCTACAACTTTATCAAAATCTGTGGTTTGGCCGTTTTTTATGAGGTAAAGGTAATTATATAAGCAGCAGTGCGATTCGCTCCGGAACGCGAGTGCCCTTTGGAAGCAGAAAGGAGACACCGTGGTCCCCACACAAGGGGGTTATCTATAAGTCGAAGATAGCCCGGGATTCGCTCGCAAAGGAAATCCCTGGTATCCCACTACGGATTTCCTTACCAGGTTATACCTACTACTGGTACCTGAAACGGCTTATGGTTTCAAATCGGTTTGATTACGTAACCATGCTACCGGTCTAATTAACAATAAAGGTGTAAAATTTGTTGTGGAAAACAGGAATGTAATTTTTTATGTAACATAGAGAATTACTTTAATGAAGTAATAAATATTAGTAATTTAAACTGTTAATTTACGATAAAAGATTAAGCGTACAAAAACATTTTAGAAAATACTATAAATTGAATAAACTTAAATGGACCAGTAATTATTCAGAAGTAAATTATTATAAATTATCTTAAAACAGTAGCCATTTGTGACACTCAGCACCATAAATAAAATATAAAATTATGAGGACACACACTGTATTAATATTTATAAATGATTTTTCCGTGTTAAGTGATTATGGTATATAATTGAGAATGGTTTGGCCGGCTGCCATCTTATGAAATGGCTTAAACAATTAAAAGTTTTGTGAACTGCCCGCGATAAACTTTGAAAAACATGTGTTTAACAAGATCAGAGTGCGGTTTTTGTCAGTAGACTTATAAATAGGGATTTAACTTTCCTCATCTTGAAGCAAACGAGTACCTAAGTAATAGGACACGTGTATATTGTGGCCTTATCGGCGCCTTCTAGCAGTAAAGTCCGACTTTTAAAAATATCTGAAAGTAAATCTTTTCAGATATGTTTTGCAGAAATAAATATCATTTCATTTCATTTCTTAATATAATTAATTAATGAATAATGTTCCAAACTTGTCTTCTATATCAATGTTCAACAAAATATTTGGGATATTTTTATATTAGTAGTAGAATTAGCTATGGGTGTGTGTTCTAACATGTAAAAATACATTATTGTGTTAATTTTTTGATGTTTTAAATTGTTTATGGATAAGTCTTTGGATTTTTCTTTTCTTGGTATGGTCCTAAAGTATATTTTCTAACTATATGTATAGTGAAATATTTACTAACTCTCTAAATTTATTTAAGTTCTAACATTTTGTTTACTTTTATTTTGTTTCTTCTACTCTACAATAATGTCTTTCACACATAACTTGTGTGAGATGACAAACCTGGGGATACCTATATAAAGTGTGAGATATCTGTTTGAACTAACTACATAAATATGTTGACATGATCCTTTGAGTTTAGATTCCTTAGATCATTGAATCATTGAAGGATATTCTATATCTTTGAATAGAGCTGGTGTTTTTATTGAGTTAATACTTTAGTGAATGTAAAGGCTGCTTACACTTGGATCTTCATAACAATTAAATTAGAAGATATGCAATTTTGTGTTAGGAATAGGAATCTAGATATGCTTACATGATTTTCATTTTGGGTATTTTTTTTGCATTTTATGGTCGTCACAGGACAAAGTCCAGGGTAAAGTGTTGAACTCATTGGCGGTGTCCAAGGACACCGCCAACATCACTTCATCCCGGGAAAAAACTTCCTCCGCCAGAGCCCTCACGAGTATGCACACCTCGTTAAGCAACCGGGCGCCCCTCCTTGCGAATGAGGACCAGTTTCCCCGTCTTCCGTTTCGGAACCTGGCCCACTCGAGGCATGTGCTGAAGAACATTCTCAGTCGGGGTTTGAGAGCTAAGACATCTAAGGTCAGGACCCACGCTCTGCCTGGAATGCTATTAGGTCCCCGGGTGGTGTTTATAGCTTTAGGCCGTAGACCGTAGACCGAAACCCTTAGTTCTGCCCAAGTGACCTCAGGTACGTCGTCGCCGGAGGCGGAGCCATCTGTGGTGGGGTGTGTCCCACCACTTGCGATGGGAACAGGAAGTCAAACAGGCCTTGCTCTTGGTTTATAGTTTATACCTATGAAAGGCATTGCACAATATAAATAAATATTTAGTATGTCATTGAATGTATAGTAATTTCCATTTTAGACAATCACCTTAATTTAAAATAAGGTTCCATAATTGCCTAACTTTCTATACGATATAAATATATTCCAGCAGTATTTTATATTTGTGATGTATTTTATATATCTCAGCAGCTGTTTATATATAGTAGTGTTATATATATTAGTTCCGTTATTTATTGTTGAGTTATTTATAGTGTAATGAGAATTCGAAATCCTTTCTAAACGACTTCAAAAATAGAAAAGAGGAGGTTATCAGTTCGTCTGTATTTTTTTTATAAGTTTCCGCAAAGCACTTGTGACTCCTGAGTTGCAGTTGGTAGTCCTGCCTATATACAAAAAAAAATCAGGGCTGCATTCAGAATGTCTATTAAGTATATTTTTATTAAAAAAGTTTTTAAAAGAGCGGATGTACATTAATGAATAGTTATTATTCGAGATAGCTGACATCCGTGACACATTTCGGCTCTACGAGGAAAACTCAAAGAAAAAAACGTGTCACCTGCGTTCTAGCGACGTAAACTCATCGCGCTGAACGATGTTGATCGCGATAAAGTCAAAACGACCTAACTCACGTCAACGACCACACTTTAAACACGACAAAACCGCAAGTTGAGCGAGCCGTGGAGGAGCACTTAGTACATATTAATCCCTCCGCCAGCTATCGACCCTCCCGCCCAACGCCTGACCATGAAATCAATTAGTTTTAGACTAATCATCTGAGAGGATGGGTCACTCCCATCGCCGGCCATCGGATGAATAATTTGCCGAAGGGTGACTTCGAGGGGCGAAGTTGTCACTGCGCCGGATCCCCGTCTTATTTATTGCACAAAGTCTATAAAATATTAATTCACGAACATTGACAGAGACTTAATCTTTTACAAACTTTGTTTCGAGTTTTACGGAGTTTAAATGATTTTTACTTTTTAGTACTAGTCTTTGTTAAGTGAAAGGTTGTGATATTTTTTGCCATTAATCGTCTAAAAGATTTACCAATGCTTTATTCCCCCTAAAAAAGTAAAAATATAAAGTTTTTTAAATAATAGAATTAACTTTCTACGGTAATACATTAGTTTCATACTGAAATTCCGTCTATTTAATATTGAAGTAAAATCATGCTGCCTACCATTACTTTTAGTAGATTCTAATGCCTTCAGTTATAGTCATCATGCCTGAGTCATAGTATTCCATCGGTATAAAACTATAATATTTACATTTTTAAACTGTATCGAAGGAAGGTTTTCTTCCACTTAACTTTTATTAAGAAAGAGAGAGAAGATAATGAGTAAGCGTAACACTCACGTGTGTATAAATAAAAATAATAATGATTGAGTATTTTTATTTTTTATATTATAAAATATATATTTCTAAAACATACTTTAATTTTCTTTACCAAAATCGTTCACCATCTATTTAGAGACAAGTTTATTCAACAAGTATAATAATAGCTAATTACACGTGACAATATTTTGACCCATGAAACAAAAGACGATAAGCGCTTATAACAGGGTAATCGACTAACAATATTGGAGGGCCGTTGAATGGTTGCGAGAGAGATGTGCGAGGGCCTGAGAGCCCTCAACGCCAGAGTGTGGCTAAAACACTTGACAACGCACTTTGGTTACAAAGTCCTGCTCCACTAGCCACTCTCCATTTTCATCAACTATGCCACTTTACACAAATGCCTATTATTTTGAAAACCACAAGCACCTTGCGTTATATTTCAAAAGGTTTTACAATACTTAAATCTATTCTGGGTACACTGGGACACATAAAATCACAATCACTAACGAGATAGAGAGAGGTTTCTCGGCTACGCATTCCGTGAACTATGTTTTTGTACTCTTATGAGAGCTAGTGTTCCGTTATTTTATGGCGAATTTCTTGAGAGGGGAAACCCAATAATATTTTAGCCGATATAACGATCAAATCTAGAAATTCATCGTCGCACATGATCATTAACTTAAATATCAAACAACGTGCATGAGCAATGAGCAAACGAGGCAGTTACGAAAATTGATTTAATATTTAATGATTTATGTCTACTAAAAACGTTTAAAAACGTTTAAATCGTAAATTTTTGAATTTCAACAAAATTCAGAATGTCTTTAAGTTAGATATTAATTCTGAAAGTATAATAAGCTCTAATCTTCCTATTAAACAGCTTGCGAACAAATACAAAAATAAAGTGGACTACGAGTATCTACGGTGGCGCCGTGGAGGACACCGACGACTATAACCCAGTTCATTACTATTAGTCACAGTCACCGTCATCTTTTAGTTATTTTGAAAAATTGTGCATTAATAAACTATTATTATTGTAATTATGTTTTTTTTTGTTTAGAAATCGAAAACAATCTACATTCTCAAAGTAAATATTTTCTTGGTGTTTAGTTTATTACGTGAAAACAGTTTTGTCTATAGTAAAAAATAAAATTATTCTTCATAAAAAGTTATGGTGAAGCTAGCATGCGCTAATACGACTTGTCGGTACGGTCTCATTTTCCTTTATAACTGAGCTTAAATAAATTAGTCAGTTGAATTCCGTTACACTTGGGTGTTAGGAATTAACCATTGATTTCCTCAGGAAGTATAAAGTGTTGAGGTCGACAGTGAAGAACATTTCCCAGTGTGTTCCGCCCCAGCCCGAACCCCGGATCTCTCTCAGCGTTTAAGGTCTCTAACGAGCGATAAAATTCCCCCGAATTCCTTTTTAACTGGAAGCGAAGTTTACCTGCGGGTGGGTAAATACGAACCCACATTTGGTAGCTGAATTGTGATTCACAATCTGTAAATAACAAGAAGAAAATTCAGTTTATTCAAAGGTTGCTCACTGTTACGTGTAATTGGCGGTGAATGAGGAGCCTAATGTTGACGGAATACTTTTATTAGAATAACTCATAATTGAATATACAATTGAATAGTACAATGTCAATGTAAGCATAATGTTCATTTATAAATGGTTGTATTTAGTCATCTTTGAGCTAGAAGCTAAACACATTAGGGTTAAGTTCTTTGTCATCGTCACGATATTGACAGTTTTCAATTACATCTCTTAAAAAACCTACCTTTTTATCAAACACTGTATTCATGGCGTTATGAAAACAATGGTTATATTAGGTATTATTTGCATTTTTGTATTCAGTTGGAGAACAAAACATACTAAGATGTGTTCAATAGAGCATGTGTGAAAAACCAGTATGACAAGTGTACCGTCACGGTCGAACAAATGGATGTCCGTAATGGCAGCCATTACAGACATTGTGTGCGTTCGATCGAACATAAAGGTCAACGAGACCCGCTCGGATTAGTTTCCAAAGGAAAAAGTATAAAAGATGGTATTCATAAATTCTTGAAAGGTTTGTATGCGTTTTGAGAAACTCGTTACGATAACTATTCGTCTGTTGCTTACTTTTCGAATTGATTCATTTTATAAAACTTCCTTGCTCACATATTGCATAGCACAGCTTAAACAAGATAATCTCAGTACGAGTTTTGATTAAAATTCCTTATATGTACGTTCCTTCTTTCAACCCATTTACATCGTTCATATACGATAATTTGCACCCAAATGTATTCATGTTAAGCCGACTTTTGTGTTATAAATTATACGTAGGAGTGCGGGCTGCCAACGTACACTTATCTATGCATTAGAACGTATTATACTTACATATATTAAAAGGAAGACAGGTTTTACATGCTGGTAGTGACGCTACGTCGATGATAGTTAATAGAACTAATTTAAGTTCAGCGAAGTTTTGTGACAACAGCGAACAGCGCCGAGCGCAGTAAAACGAAAGCCTTGTTTAGCATCGAGGCACTGGATAAAAGTTATCTTGGAAGTCACCAGCCACAACAAAGTTGCCAACGGACTTCAGGTAGGATAAGGGAAACTCGATTAAGGGAAGGCAAAATGTAATTGGGGTACTATAAAAGATAAAAGCTACGTAAATGTAAGTTTAATTAAGTCTTGCTGTCATCGAACACAAGCATTGTTTTTCGATATAATTTATTCATATTTCTGATCTACTGAAGAAACTGGTGTCGTGGACATCTTTTGAGAATAAGAATAAATACTTTTGATACCAGTGAAGCTCTTGCATTTCCTTAAGGAATTGTTGCTATCCATTTTTTTTTAATTTAACGATACATATAATTAGAAGAAACACAAAATAGAAAAAGGACTATTTAGCCAGCTAGTCAGCCCTGGTTGGTTTCCCCCGGGTCAGCATTGCCAGCTGTGAGGTTTCCCCCAAAGGTAACAAAGGAACGTTCAATGGCATATCGATAATGCAGCCTTCTAAAGCAGATTTTTCTCCAAATGATAAGTATCAAGCGTGTCACCAGCGTCTGCCCAGTATTAGATACGTAGATGCAAAAATGATTTATATTATAGTGTGTTAACCTTCCTTTAGGTAGTAGGCAACTTATAGGTTTTATTTCTAGACGACATAAAATTAAATATTTTAGTTCAAAAATAATAAATTAACCTTAAAATTATTTTTTAAATAGCCATGTATATTGAATTTACTTGTGTAATAATTTATTTGTTAGTGTATGCGTATAATAATGGAAGATTAAATTGTACTTGTTTCCTTAAGAAATTTAATTCTCATACATCTGCCTTATGCCCCAATGAATCACTCAAATATTGATTGAAAGATAGTGTTATGTAGCATTAAGGCCATATCAAGCTATTTAAAATGCAGAATGTGTTAAATAATATAAAATAAATAAAATTCTGATCAGTATCTACCAGATGGTTACGATAAAGATTCGACGACGATAAAGATTAAAAGATCAAAAATACTGTTCTAAACTCGGTTCCAAAAATAACGGGTCAGTCACATAAACCCGAATATCTCCCGAACTACGTATGCCATCCTCATGAAACGAAGACTGTTCAATTGAGAATTTAATTATACAGATTAAAAATAAAATAAAACTTAAATCTAAACTCTCTAACTCTTAACTTATCTCTAAATTAAAAAAAAACTAAAGTAGTCATATTTTTCTTAAGATTACATTTTTTTATGATTGTTTTTTTGCTGTTTTTCATCAATTTCTTCATTTAATACTTTGTATTGCCTCCACGAGCTCTTCTGACAGCTTCCAGGCGATTAGGCATGCTGTACACCAAATTTCGGAGCCGGTGCTGAGGAAAACCTTCCCATTCCTCCACCAGTGCTTGTTTGTGCTCGGGAGGCGTGATTGGTGGGGGGTTTCGACCTTTCACGCATCTCTGAAGCTCGTGCCAGGCGTGCTCGATGGGGTTTAAGTCCGGGCTTCGCGCTGGTCACTGCATGAGTTCGATACCGACCTCTTCAAGGTAGTCATGTACAATTCTGGCGGTATGGGGACGCGCATTACCATGCATTAATATGCCATGCCGGTCCATCCTGGCCATGAAAGGACCTACATGTTCATTGAGGATCTCTTCCACGTACCTCTCTGCATTTAGAGTTCCATTTTGAATGAGTACCAGCTCGGTTCGGGAATCAGTAGAAATCCCAGCCCAAACTTGTGCAGAGCCTCCACCGTACTCCACTTTTTCCTCCACACACGCTTGATGGAAGCGCTCCCCTGGTCTTCTGTACACCAACTGCCTACCATCATGCTTATAAAGCATGAATTTAGACTCGTCCGTGAACATTACCCTAGACCAATCGTCTAGTGTCCAGTTTAGGTGCTCGCGCACGTATCTCTGTCTTGCAATTCGATGTCCCCGTTCCAGATTGGGGCCATTTGCGGGCCTCAATGGTTTCAAATTTGCTTCAGCAAGACGTCTTCTTACTGTTTGAGTGCTTAAATTGCCACCTCCAAAGCTAATAAACTGAGTTTTTAGACCAACAGCTGTTTGAAAACGATTTCGGAGCATTGTAGCCACCAGTTGTCTGCCTTCCCTGGCCGTTGCTCATCTTGGTCTGTCATTTCCTGGTCTTCTAAGGTGTGATCCGGTCTCTTGGTACCGCTGGATTACCCGCTGAATAGTCGACAAAGATACAGTAATGTTTCTGGCTGTTTCACGCTGGCTCCGCCCAAGTTACAAAAAAGTTAGGATTCTGGTACATTCCTCTAGCGTGACTGCCATGCTTCACCTCACAGAATAATAATTATGCACGTGGAAGACGTGCACGATTTTTTTTTTGTGACAGAATAGAAATGAAAACCATCCATAATGAAATGAAAAAAAAAATTGTTTTTAAAAATAGTCATTTTTTTTAATTTTGTTTTTCTAATGAAGTTTTTTTCATCAACCAGTTAAATAATATGCTATTAGAAGCGCAACTAAAAAGTCTTTATTCTGTTTTTTATTTCATTGATCTAACTTTTACAGTTCTGGAGGTATTTCAATTTTTGTGACTGACCCGTAATTTTTGGAACCGTGTGTAGAAGTAAAATGATTAGCACATTTCACAGTGATTTCGAAAGACTTTGATGTTTTGGATGTAGTACTAGACTATCTTTAATAAGGTGGAGGCATGTTTGAGACGTTTTATTACCATAACAATTTAATATAAAAAAAAGCTAATCTAACTATTAATATAAAATTACTTGCCCTGACTGACTGACTGATTCATCAAATCTTTTTATGTTGTAAGCACCCATTTTGAAAAGATAATTTTAATTGGAAATTTAACCCCCAAGGGGGTAAAATATGGGATGAACGGTTTTACGGAAATTCGTCATTTTGAAAGTTAGAAACACATAACAAGAAATAATTACGTGGGCTAACATGCGGGCAATAAGAAATAGCTAGTTCTGAATAAAAATGACACGTAAAGTAGTGAGTTTCTGTATGTAAATATATTTCAGAGATTTCCTTTTTTAAACCCCGAAAGCCTTTTGATACTGTTCAAATAACGGTCAGGTAAGGGATTGACCAGGCATTGCTCTATTTATATTTAATATTTTACTCCGTAGCTGTACGTTTGTGGAGTGAAATGGAACAAACATACAGGATTTCTGTTGCTCTATATTTTTAGATTTAAAGTTATTACACTTTTTTTCTGCAAATACCCTTCAATTACAGCTGTCTCTTCGAGTCACTTTGTTTCATTCTAAGGTAGCCTAAAAGAGATTGGAACGGAGAGCCCACATTATCAGCAAATAACATAACCTACGTTTTACCGCGATAACTGATATACATGCACGCGAGAAGTATACAAAATTAGTGTAGTATAAATACTTATTTTAAAGACTGATACCTTATTTCAGGACGTACTGACCAAACAATTTATACTTTTCAAAAGGTTTCTGGTGTAATATTAATAGAAATAGTATTGTGGTTGCCGCACACTGCTTGTTTGGATGTAACTGTTTAAGACCCGTTTTTATTCATAGTCAGAACCACTGAGAAACTTTGTTCTATAGTCAGAACGAATTCTGAGGGTAATATTTGCCTAAATATTATTTTCTAAAGTAAGTCATTTATCTGTACAAAATTCTATTAGAACTAATTTAAAAAAAAACTAACTTTGTTATACTAATAAATATGCGGTTGAAGCCAATCCAACTAAATAATAAAATATAAAAGGATTGTGGACTTCAGTTATATCATAATATAATAGGCATCACAAGTTTGCCTAAGCCTGGCCTGGCCTGATAAGGTTGTGCTATTAATTATTTGCCGCAAACGAGCTTTAGAGAGGTAAACAATACACTCTAAAAAATAACTGTTTTTAATGCACTCATATCGTATTGACGTGTAATAAACTTCATTCCTTAATTTTCGCCCTTAGGGATAGAATTTTTCACCAAATTTATGGGACCAGCTTTTAAAATACGAAGTCAAGAATTGATCATAAAAAAAGAGAATCACTTCCTTTTTTGAATTCGATAAAAAAATTTAGAAATTGTCACTTGGTACGCATGTGAGTATAATATAGTAGGTATACTGAGTTTCAAACATTTCATACCTTGAGATCAATTCAAACTAAAATAATGGGAAAAGGGTCTATTTTCAACGGTACTTTACAATTTTACGAGTATTCAGTGAATAGGAAAGAAGAGGGGCGGTTTGAGATCGTTCTCGTAACAATAGTTGGGACATCATTGCATTTGCTGCTTTCTTGTAGAACCCCTAACAATCTCTATTTGTAACGTCTCAAGCATGTACTTTCTTGGTATTTGGTAAGTGGTTGTTAGTACATTGTTCTTCTCTTGTGAAGCAATGACTTAGAATGTGAACAAACTATCAATTGTGTGTTCGATTATACATTATTTTATTATTATAGTTATTTTATATTATTTATTGGTTTAAAACTGGACACTTTTTATAACTTTTTGGTCAAATCCACCGATTTATACCTAGGCACTTAGGTATAAATCGGTGGATTTACCTACTGAAATAAACTCATGAAATAACAAAATATTTTTTATTAACTCTTCTTAAAAAAAAATATGTAATAATAGCTTAATAGAAACGCCTTTATGCTAAATAATAACACTGTCATGCGAGTACCGTCATTTCAGAATATTAATTTTGTATAAAATATCAATGAAATCTTACATCAAAGTGAACCAGCTTTTGCCTGTGGCTCCGCCCCTGTGTATGTCGATTACCGCTGTAAAAAGGTATGGCCCATGTCCTTCCTCAAGCATCAAAGTATCTCCATACAAAAGTTCATCTAAATCGGTTCAGCGGTTATTGATTCCCCATACAAACTTCCAGCCCCCTTTTCACCCCCTTAAAAATAATTTTGGTTATGAAAACTACCCTATGTCCTTTCCCGGGACTCAAACTATCTCGATACCAAATTAAATCTAAATCGGTTCAGCGGCTTAAACGTAAAGAGGTAACAGACAGACGGACAGACACTTTCGCATTTAAAATATTAGTATGGATAACGAGAACAATAGCTTTTATTGGGGCTATGTGGTAGGTCATTGTCGCAATATATCACGTTAACGGGTGGTTTCGAAGTCTGTAAGTAAGAAGTAAACCTCTGCCCTTTTCAACTGTAACAATAACCAGATAGAACAATAAAAGCATAGTAGGAAGTTTAACTTTGTCAGAGTGGAGGGTCCTATGTCAAAAATCTAGACTCCGTAACAGCTCCATGACATTCGTTGGTGGTACAAAAGTGTCATCTACACTGATATTATATCGAGGTAAGTTTTTCTTCCATCTTTCTTTAAAAAAGGCAACTCCCGCACCAGGCATATATTCTGTGTCACGGGGGACTTTACAAACATGTAAACACAAAGAACACCCAGACTCAGAACGACAACTTGTGGATTACACATAGTATCGTCCCATGTGCAGTTCGAACCCATAGTAGGAAGCGGCGACCGCTTCAACCACTACGCCATCCTTGCAGTCGTTTGTTTGTATGCTGGGGGTGATCTTAAAACTACTCAACTGATTCTGCAAAATCTTTCACTGGTATGTATTAGAATTATCCCCAAGTGCTAAAGGAAAAAATAATCGACGAGCAGGCAAGCTAGAAATTAATAATTTTGTACAGAACGTTGTACATAAATTTTTATCATCTTAACAAGTAAATTTTATTCATATGCATATTGTCCCAACATTTGTGAATAAAAATGATGGAATAAAATTTAACCATGTGGAAATTTCACATCAAAGTACGTGATAAAAACAAATAATAATAAAAACGGTATTACGGGACTCGTGGATCCATGTTGCTATTTTTGACGTTATAGAAAAGGGTATCAATTTGTGTCGTACGTATTTCTTTATGTTTGTTGTCGAATATTTAGAGCTGCATTATATGTACATATCATTCAAAACATTATTCTGAATACATTTTTATGTTAAATGAATGAGTTTTTCTCGTTCGAAAATTATGGGTTTTGTGAGATATTTGCAGTAAACATAGCTTTATGAAATACAGCAGATTAGTAGACCAGCCTAAAATGAAAGTTTTTTTCCAGAATTTTTTATAGTATCATTGAAAAAATAAGTTGAGTTTTAAAAAAGACACTTACACTTATTTACTTAATGGACACTTTCTGTTAACTCAGAAAAAGTGTCTTTAAAGTAACAACTTAAGGTGAATTCACGGTTGCGAGTAAAGGGTTAGCTCATAAAACGTAACCACCAGGTAAGCTTTATAGTGAAATGAATTTGTATATGGTTAAATATTACAACGACCAGTAATAGAAGAAGAAGTAATTTTGACAATAGATAATGACGGCCAAGGAGAAAACATTTTTTTTTCGAACTGAAGAATAACTGTACAACTGTGACGTCACGAATACACGTGAATAGACAGAATCAAACTCTCCTTCTGACGTTAATTGACGTTAGAAAGAGAGTTCGATTCTTTCTGCATGTAAATGTATCTATTATCTATGTGTCTATTTATGTTGATGTTTGCACTTTTTTACGAGCTAACCTTTGGGTGAAGTAGGAATCTAGCAAGATATTTACGGCATACTGAATGTTTCTCGATTCTGATAAATAAGACTAGATATAAGACTGAGGATACATTTATAGTTTTTCAAAGACTTTTGACTGCACGGATGGCGTAGTGGTTTAAGCGGTCACCTCGCTGCTACCTACTACGCCGAGTGTTGTGGGTTCAAACCCCACATGGGATGACACTTTGTGTGATCCACAAATTGTTGTTCTGAGTCTGGGTGTTCTTTGTGTCCGTTTCATGTATGTTTGTAAAGTCCTCCACGACACAGGATTGTATTCCTAATGCAGGAGTTGTCTTTAAAAAAAATTATATATTTCCAATTTCAAATTTGCAATTAATGCATTTTTGAATTCGCTGAAACCACTGTACAAAGCAGTTGGACCAATCTGTCTTAAATTACTGTAAAAGTAAAATCATGCGGTATCCATAGAGTGCAAAGCTTCCGAACCTTCAGATGCACTTGGAAGACATTTTGCACTAGGCTCATTCCAATGCCTAACAAAGCACCAATTTGCAAGCAAGTAATTTTTTTTGTCAGTTTCAATAAATGTCAATATTAGAGTCTGTAACCGCACTCGTCGACCGACCTTCACGTACCTCGTCAAACTAAATTCTCCAAACCACGAATATACAGAGCTGCGACATGGTGCTTCATCACCAAATTAAGTCTCTGGCAACTCTCTTGTTAACTTTAGCCACAACGAAAATCATAAAAATCATTGAACGAAAATGTACAGGAATTAAATTCAATTTGATAGACAATTTCAATCAAATTCAATTTAACACAATCTTCGAATGGACGTCACAATTAAGAAACAAATTAAAAAGTAACATGTTTCCAAAGAGTTCAATTTTCGAATTTATTATTGTTTTTTCATTCTTTTATCCAGTGGCCAGATCTAGAGACTTTCAGTATGCCCCGCGTAGGTGCACTGAGGTTACAGTTGTGATCAGTAATTACAAAGTTGTTTTATCCAAAAAAAAAACTAACATAAACTAACATCTACAATTACACACATACATATATAAACCCATATAAATACACATAAATACATACATTATATTCATATTTACAGAATAAGAAGGTATATTATTGATTAGTTAATTCCGCCATCTCAAGGAGATAATAATGTACATTCTTTTTAAATGTGAAACGGTTTGTGGACATCCTGACTGCAAGTTCGAAGAAAGAAGAGTTCACGAAGTCGGAGTTGTAGTAGGAACACAGAAGAGGCAAATTATTTATTGAGCTATAACTTCTATCGTAATTAGAGGACAGGACACGCAAATATGGATCAAGGGAAGTGGCTGAAAATGGGAAGTTGAAGAATTGAAAAGTAGAGGTCAGCGCTCGGTGATTTCGCTCGCAGGCGAATAGGTTACAATATTTCAAAGAGGAAGGCCAAGCACTATCTTGTCTGGCAAAAGATGCATGCAGGAGAATGCTTAAAGCCTATAAGGTTAGCTATCACCAAGTCACCTTATCAGAAATATGCCCAAATGACAGAGCAATGAAACAGAACAACGGCAACGGCCCTCGCACCTAACTTTAGATTCACCTATTACTTCAAAAGGTAGCTAAGTCTGTCGGGGTTTACAAGAATTTCCTATAACCTGAGACTCATCCACAAATTGGACTCTATGATTTAATGTGTTGTAGCTTAATTGATTCCGACATATGACCTTAAAATTACCTCGCTGAGGGGATGACCCGTGAGGCTTTCCATGTGTTAAAACAATTTGTAATTTATAAAAAAATATGTTACTAAAAGCTCACTAAATGGAGGGCTTAACAATATCAAACCCATAAAAGATAGAAAATGCAAAAATATGGTACGTTAATATTTTGTCGAATGCAGAATAGGATCTGTAACAGTTCTATATACGTATAGATATGATTTAAGAAAGGGTCTTTTTACTATTTATAAAATCATATGTCTGTGCTAACGAAATTTACAGAAATTAAAAAAAAAATCGGTTCATCTACAAGTTAAATACTCGTATAGTGGATCAGTTTAGTCATTTATTAATAAATATATAACATATCCGCTGAAATGGTAACGTATCTCAGTTATAATTCTTAGATTCCATGATTTAACTGCTTATATTTATGTGACAAAAAATTTCGACAAACACATAAAGACATTACCAACGAACATAACTGTCGCCAGATATCAGATTATATTGTTTATTAATGGAGAACGTTTTGAATAGGTACATGTATATGACAGCTGCTATGTGCTGCTAATAGCTAGATCCTATAATATTGATTCCTGCAGCCATTGTTCTATTTCTATTGTATTCTGGAACAGTACGTAATTTAGGTACTAAGTACAGAACAAGGCTTGTTCACAGCAAGTGGACAGTTTAAGGGTTTACCAATTTACGGCTAATATATTTTTTTTACATTTAAATTTTTTTGATGGTCATTTTAATATATTACACTGTTAATAATTTTTTATAGACATATCGCACTTACTAAAAGGTTTTGTCTTTACATCAAGCATCCATGAATACGAATTAAAGATGCACAAAGCAAATTATTAGTTTTGGTGCACGGCAGGTTTAAACCAAGCATATTTAAATATAAAAAGAGAGATGGCAGGCATGACATAAAGATATTTACACGTTTATTAAACGGTGTTTCTTTTTTTTTAGTTATACCATTTTTTAAAAGGAAAACTATTTTATCATAAATACTCGTAACATCAAGAAGAGTAGTTTTTCAAATATATGTTTCACACTATATTCAAATTGTGTGATAATAAGTACGTGCAAGTCCGCGCAAACCTTTAGGTGGTACAGTTCGACCTTATTTGTGAGTTCGGCTAACTTGCCACAACTTGTTCCATTTGGGCTAGAAAGCTTGTTACTACGACTTCTGCGGTTTTAGACTAGATAACATTGTGTTCAAGATTTAAACTATCTGGCGTTGGAAGCGATACACTGTTGTTAAATACATGCATATATTTAAGTCTGAATGTTCCAACTTAGTCTTGTAACTCAACTATTATTACAAATTTTGAAAATAAACATTTCCCACTAGTACTTATTTGAATTATATTTGCTTTTAAACTTCTTTAACTTGTTCGTTATCTTTAAAAGTTACTTCCAGCCAAAACACCAGCATACCGAATAAGGTAAATCATCAAACTGATAAACAAACTAATCGAAATTCCGATAAAACTTTAAAAGTTTACATGTATTGTAACTTCTTATGAAATAAAAAAATATAAATATATAATATAATAATATATAAATGAAAATGTAACCACAATCTACTATTTAAGATAAGGATACTAAAACATGTAATAATAATACGTATAGTAATTCAAACTTCATTAGGAGTTTTTTCAATAGTTAGTTTTGGGATGCCGTGGATTTTGACTTTGATTAATTTACACTCGAGACTAGTTGATAAGTTTACGTTAACAATAACAGTTTCTAATGTTACAGTTTTTGTGATAAGTAGACTGTAATTGTGATCTGATCATGATAGAGCAATATGTTAGTATTCAGACGGGTTCTGAAATATATACATACATTTAAGATAGAAGAAGCCATTTTATCTTAAAGCTTAACCACATTTTATTTGACTGTAGAGAAGAACTTTTGTCTTACGACATGTAGTGCCTAAACGAATAAACGGTTACGTGGAATACTGGAGATATTAATTATGTTTGTTATTATTATGTTTGTGGAATTCGAAAATGGTATCTATAGATACCATTTTCGAATTATAGTTTTATTGTTATTCTAAATATCCGCCGTGATGTTCAATGCACTTTTGCATATGTTAGCAATTTTCGTAGCACTTTTTCTCTTCTGATTATGGTATCTGAAAAACGTGCATTTTGAACGCATCAACAGCCTCTTCACGGCTCGAAATCGTTGAACTCGTAATTTATTCTTCACGGTTGGGAATAAATAGGAGTCGTTGGGGGCCAAGTCAGGGCTGTACGGCGGATAACCCGTTAATTCGATCTCTTTATCTTCCAAATACTTTGAGTTGTTTCGGCCGATGTATGGCAGCTAGCATTGTCATAATGAAGAAAGATTCTGCGATGCCGGTTTTTATTTCTTATTTCTTCAAAGACTTCTGGCAAACAAATGGTCGTGTACCATTCAAAATTAACCGTTCTACGATCCTCTAGTAGTACTGTAGCCACATGTCCATGTATAACAAAAAAAAACCAAGAGACCATTTGCTTCAAAGTTATTTTTGAACGAATGACTTTTGTTGGGTTCGGCTCATCTTGGAACACCCAAAAAGTTGATTGTTGTTTAGTTTCAGGATCATACTCATATATCCTAGATTCATCACCTGTGTAGATATTATAGACAGCTTTTGACGCACCCTGCTTGTACTTTTGTAAAAAAAATTACACCAATCGACACGAGCCCGTTTTTGGTCAATTCTCAAGTTCTACGAAAATCAACGGGAACAAATTTTTTTACAGCTAAATGTTTATCCAATATTTTATATACACTCGTCATACTTATTTCCAGAGACGCCCCTATCTCGCGATATGTAAAATGACGATCTTGCATTATTAGCTTCCGCACAGCATCAACATTTTGAGGTAAAACAACCGATTTAGGGCGACCTTCTTTAAATTCGTCCGTGAGCGCAGACTGCCCTCGATTAAACTCACTAAACCAGTGATACACAGTTGTTTTGATGGTGCTTCGTCTCCAAAAGTCGAAGTGAGTTGATCGATGCACTGTTTTTGAGTTAGCCCTGGCCGAAAATCGTTATAAGTCATAGCACGAAATTTTTTGATGAGTAAAATCCATAGTGATAAAGACACGCAATTTTCAAAATGACACCACAAAGAATAAACAAATGACAGCTACATGAAACAAATTGTATTTTTCAGCCAAAGAATGCCATTTTTAATGTTATAATTGCTTTTTTAATATTGTTCTGTAACTGGCAAGTTCCGGATACATAAATAGCAGCCCTCGTATAAGTAAATTGAATCATATTTTTGTTTTATTGTGCACTGTAATGTTATTAGGTTTGTTTTAATTTTACTAACGCTTTGACTGTAAAAAGAAGGAAATTTAAAAAAAAAAGTAAAATAAATTTACAGTTCGGAAATACAGAATCGCGCAATTAAAAAAAAAACAATTAGCTCCTGTTCTATTTTTTTCAGAATATTAGAAATAGCCAAAACTTGATACATACATATGTCCCTTCCCACAAGTACTATTTCTTTCACTATGGCTTGTGTAATTATAGTTGGCAACATAATTATATTTAAATGTCAAGCGTCATCTTGTGACTGTCATTGCTTTCTCGTAAAGGTATACCCAGTGGTTAATACTGAATATGGTGTAGATATTGTCACTAACTAATCTTATATACATATATTAGTCGTTGTCATCATATTTTTATTTTCACTAAAAATATCATACGTCTTTAGTATTACAATTTTTAGGTAGTTGTGTTGAGTGATCAAACGTTCTATTATGCGTACAAATAGGCTGGCTCAATTACCTAGCTTATCCAAAAGTCTAACATTTAGGAGTCTAAATTCGGTAACGGAGCCCTGTACCAATATAATAATGATAATTATAATCTGTGACCTATGATACTTTACAACATGGCATCATAAATCTGAAAAATATAAATATTTTTTATTGAAATACAATTGTTTTGTTTCACATTCGGTACGTGTATGTTTTTTATACGCATGTGCGCTTCAGAGTGGCCGTATTAAAAAGCGCTTTAAGATCCGTCATCATAAAACTGTAATTGAGATTTGATTTTGCGATTTGACGACATACTAAAACGTGTAATGGCCACGGAAACAGACCCATTAAAGATGTCTAGATGACACTGTCAATATAAAGTGCGAGATTTGAAATTTTTATGTATACACACGAAACGTCATGAGTTCTAACTTCTACGTGAATTTGAAAATACTTCTTTTACGAGTGCTTATACAATCACCAAACTCAAACTCAAAATATCTTTATTTCATAAAATTATTTTAAAAATTCTTTAAAATCGTCTTAGACTCTAAAGTCATACATACAACAGCAACAATTTTTTTTGTCAAATGCTAAGAAAATTGTAGTTAATCCATTATATGTATATCTGTGCCGATCTACAACCGCCCGTTTCCAAGGAGTTGAGCTTTATGAGAAGAAAGGGCGAATAAACTTACGGAACACACAAAAAAACATACATAAAGGTCACGACACAGAGACAAAACGTCAGGCGGACAACCAAGTGATCCTATGGATGGTTTTTTTTCCTTCTGAAAAGAGCACCCGTAAAGTCCCTTTTTATGTAAACAATTGTTATGGAATACTATACTTCCTGAGCGTATGTGGTAGCGATTGCTGTGCTGAGGTCTCGGGTTCGATACCCGGGCCGGACGCGAGTATTTGTTTCGGAGTTTGAATGTATAATATGTATGTATTTACAAAAAAAGTATAAAAGTATTCTTGTTAGTTCTATTCTGCTTAATTAGATGGTGTTGTGTGTCAGAAGTCCGAAAGTATATATTAATATATATTAATTGCTCGCTCCACTTGGTAGTAAACAGTTACCGGTTTGAATAATAATTTGCTTAATAACTTGATTCACGTCGCTTTATAAAAAATGCCCAAAAAGTAGGACAAAGGCTTAAAACAAAAGAAACGGTCACAGTAAAATAGTAATTAAATACATTGTGTAAATTTTTATTGTATATCTAATACCTAATACCCTGAATCGTTTCCGAGATTATATATATATATATATATATGTATATATATAATCTCGGCAACGATTCCGGGGGCGATTAATCGATCTAGCTAGGTTTAATTTTTAGAAAATTTACCAATAAAATAATAACGAGCAAAACTCGGTCACCCAGGTACTTAGTGTAAAAGTTAATAAAACATACAGCGCATAATATCTACATATTTGGCTTATATAACATCGCTATAAACCTAAAGGCCAATTGATATCCCTCGTGCTAATGCACTCTCCAATCATTATCATCAGCAGCCTCTTAGAAAGGAGGTTTTGGCCTACTACACCACGCTGACCAGATAGGTTGATATAGGGTTTGTTTCAAGTTTTCTTTCATTAACAGGGGTGGTGACACTCTGTATTCTTAATCCGTCACCACATGGACCACACAACTCTAACCATAGGATGGCCAAATGGATAAGCGACTCTGGTATCCGATACCCTAGTTTTCTCGCTCTATCTGTACCCAATTTACCAGTATTTTTTCTTCTTTATCTTTTTTTTTAAAAAGAGAACTCTCATTTGGAATATAACCTGTTTCGCGGGAGACTTTACAAACATATATGAAACGGACACAAAGAACGCCAAGACTCAGAGCAACAATTTGTGGATTACACAAAGTGTCGTCCTATGTGGGGATCGAACCCATAACACTCAGCGTAGTAGTAAGCGACCGCTTAAACCACTACCATCTGTACAATTTTCCTTTATACCACTAAAAAATATTAATACCCAAGGAAGGAAGACACCAGACAGGCAGACTGCCATAAAGGAAATTAACCATAACCCGTTGCAATGTTACACATTACACCGACCACAAATAACATTAGGAAAAGGGAAATAAACAATCAAACATCGTTGTAAACTTAGTTGCGGGCCGAAGTTACCGTCATTTTTGATGTTAAAATTCGTGCTGTGATCACTGTCTCAAGAAGTACTAATAATTTATCTATATTTAAATAAAATTTTAAGTTTGCATGTGTACGTTAAAAACTCAATCAGTTCTGCAGCGATGGATTCAAAAATTGTTTTATCTCTTTCTCACGCCACTTAAGTTTCTAATTTCTCATGCAACCACAATATGCCACAGCGAAGCATGGCAGACTATAGCTTGTATGTTATACAGCTGAATCTAAAAAACATTGCAAATATTAATTCAATGATGGTGTATTCAATATCCTGACAGTTTTATAACATCATTTTGCAACAAACTCTTATAAAGTAATAAAATATGCTAGGAATGTCGGTGGGTTTGCGATAGATTCAATTTATAAGTTTTAATAGCAGTTTGGGAACTTGATCTAATAGTTTTGATCTTTAGTCTGAAACTATAAATTAAGATCTTTCAGTTCAAATGTTTTGAAATGCTCATCAATTGTGAGATATGATAGTTCTGCTTGATGTTTACACGGTTACAAAAGTAGTATGAAAATTCATGTAAATTTACAATTACATTTTTATAAAGAACTCTGGAAATTAATGCCGCAATCAGTGGTGGTGTTGTTATTTATGTTTGGAATGAGTACTCTAAGTTCAAAAGTCAATAGAAGTACTTATCGTTTGTTTATGGTATAGGACATGTCCGCTAATTGTACATAGATCTTATATAAATTTTCAAAGTTGAGCAAAACGTTTAATGAGGGTTTAATTTCTTGTTTCTCAATAAGATACCTCCAAGATAGAAATTCCCCTTGAATTTTAATGTCTTGAAATTCACAAGGTTTATAGTATATCTATTGCTTTGACAGAAATACTCTGTAATGGTAACCATTAAATGGTCAACGGGAAACTAGAAAAAACAGTATATTTTATGACTCAGATTAAAATGAAGATATAATGATACAGCAGTACTGTCGTACAGGTGCTACTGTGAATTTGCTAGTATTACGGTAGCAGAGACCATTAAGAGTGGTACTCTTAATGGTCTCTGTCTTTAGACTGAAGTTCGACTACTGCTTTGCTCGTGGATGGATGGTTTACTTTGTTACAGTGACAAAGATGCAAGATCAGTTTTTGCATCTTTAAAGTTTACACACGGGACCCTCTGATATTGGCTGACGCAAAGGACGCTTTGGAGGTCCCCTGTGCCTGATCCACAAAAAGCCAATGACCGGGTGCCTCCTCCTTTTTAAAATGGGTTAAAAATAGCCTAAGTTACTCCATATATAGACGGCTACCTGCTAGTAAAAAAATATCTAAATCGGTCTAGCCGTTTAGAAGATTACTTATTTATTTATTACGAATTTTATTTATTTGTATAGATAATAATAAATAATAAACTAAACATCATAATAATAAAATTAGCACAACTTTTTAACAGGAATATTAATAACTCACCAATATCAACATTAGATAACTCATATTGTGGTCTTAGAAATTAAACTTAGAAGAAAAAAAACATAGTAGCAAAAAGTGAAAGTAAAAATTTTTATAAATATGAATTTACAAAGTCCACTAGTAAATGATAGTGAGTCCAAAAGAATCTTCTTATTGGGTATCCTTATGCCGGACTGAGTTGCGTGCGTGTGTCGTGCGTTTGTCTAACCTACTGATTTATTGAATCCATTAAGTTAAAACTTCATTTCATTTCCTGTGGCCCACCATGTTGCAAATCTGGCAATGTAAATAAATGTATATTTTTTAAACTATGGGTGTCACTTTAATTATATACACAAACAAATTTATGTACTCAGCTCTTAAAAGAAAACAAAAATAAATTAAAAATCGTATCATGCAACATAAAAGAGTAAAGGGTTTCTTGTCAGAGTTGTTATTAAACACAATTCACAATCATCATCATCTCAGCGCTAACGTCCACTGCTGGACATAGGCCTCCAACAAGGCTCTCACCAACAACCGGTCCTGAGCTGCCTGCATGCAACGGCTTCCCGGGACCTTCACCACTAAAGACATTTATAAAAAAATATATAATAGGATCGCCTATAAATTTTAGGAAGTTTAAACAACATTTTTAAATAACGTGACAAATCTCTCAGTATTGTTCGTACAAACTTAATATTTGGAATGTATTTTATTCAATTAGAACCTTTAGATAGTTAAAAAAACCTAGTGGGAACGTAATTATTGTATGTAAGCCTCCCACAACCACGACTTCAACTCCCACTTGGCCGGTTTCTTTAACTTCTACATATTTCGAGTATATCACTCGAACTGTCAAATGTGTGTATGTCAAATTCTGCAAGTTTTGTAAGTCTGGTAATACAAATAAGTTTCTATTACTTAAATTTATATATTTCAACAATATTCTGTAAGTAAATTGATTTCAATGACATTTTGATTGCACTGTTGTCGATTGCTTTCTTTTTAGGACCCCCCAGCTACTTGGACTGACGAACGAAGAAAGATTACATCATCACATCACATCAACAGCCTTAGGCCATAGGCCTCTCCTTAATAAGTAGGTTTTGGAAGAAAGTTAGCTGGGATAAATTGTATGCAGAAACAGACCGAGGGCTATGACACATTTTGGAAGAGGTCTGTGTTCAGCAGATGACTGCAACAGGCTGATTGATAATTGCAATGGGTTTAATGTTAATGAAATCAAGAAATAAATTTGATTTATTCTATTATATTTATCATTTAGTTTCAACAACATTAATTTCAAATATTCTTGCTTAAATTATCTTTAAAGTCATTAAATTTCATCACAGAGCAACTAAGTCTGCAAGGGACGGAGTTTAAGAATAAACACTACGTATAGCCCCAGGCGGCGGTACACTTCAAAGCCCAATATCTTTTGATTTTGCAACTGTTTGAACACATTCGGTTGTATATTCCCCAGGTACAAGATAATAATACAAGGTAATGTAGAAACAAACTCAAGTTCCCATTTACCACATTTATCGTTTCTTTAATTTATTTTAAAGTATTAAGTATGTAATTTATATTATTATATTTATTTAATTTATAGTCAAAGTCATTCTGTTTTATTATCGCACGTTAAATGGGAATGTTGTTAAATAAAACATCACTGAAACTATGTTTAAAATGTCTATGAGAACTAAATTAGTGATCTTAGATCGATTGAGCTTAGTATTCAAAATCTGTGTGGTAATGGATTAAGAATACGGAGTGTCACCACCCCTATTCATCCCGTGGTTGTCGTAAGAGCCGACTAAGGGAACAAACTACGCAGAACAACAGCACTGCAAAGAGAAGGAAAACTTGACAAAAACCTTATACCAACCCGTCTGGCCAGCGTGGTATAGTAGGCCAACACCTCCTTTCTAAGGAGAGGCCTACGTCCAGCAGTGGACTGTTAAAGGCTGTTGATGAAGTATTCAAAATGTAACTTCAGCAAAGTTCACTTTTTAATTGGTCATGGCGATAGAGTTTCTTTATCAATTTCAAAGTGCAAACCTCGAAGACGACTGAAGTCATGACCATTTTCCACTGCTGTTTTTGACGGTGTTATGTTTATATTTAATATAAAAAGAATTCCATTTATTGATAAACTGTAATATTTTAGTAATTTAGTTATTAGTTTAGTAAAGTTATTAGAAAACGAATTTAGTGGAATTTACAATTTTTAGGTTATAAAAGGAAAAAAGCTTTTACGACTACACCAGGGAGTATTTATTTAGGGTCACATACAGATGCCAGAAAAGCTAAGAAACAAATAACGTGAAATAAATTGTGTTTAATAGACAATTAAATATTCCTGAAATGTTAGTTAGGTATAAACATTCTTCATTGTTGTAAAGTTATGCCACCAAAAATGTGCAAGTATATATTAGACATATATTATTTAACATACTTTATGTATACTGCCTAATTATTATTGTCATTTAAATAACATAACTTAAGGTTCATAATTGACACAATTCAGTTTCACAAGCTGCAGTATTCTAATGCTAATTACTTAATTTAAAAACAACGGTAAACTTTAGACAAAAAATCTTTCAAGTGGCCTTTTCACAAATTTAGAAAGTAAATGAATATTTTAGTTTACCTGCTGCTAAGCTATATATATCCCCATACAATATGCAGATATGCTTTTTAACTATGAGCAATCTTCTGTAGCCTGGAGGTTGTTGGCTTAAGTTGTTTGATGTTGGAGGGCATGATGAAACGTCACAAAGGACGCCATGTCAAATATTAGATAAAAGAATCACTAAAGCCAAGGACACATAAGTCATTCAACTGTAATCAATTTGTATGCCTCACTGATCTGGATTGATGCGACCATTTACCTTATTTTATTCTCGGTCTACTGAAATAATCATTTCCGAGTTATTTTTTACAACGCTTTTTTAAGTTTATTATTCTGTGCTCCAACGTTTACAGTGGGCGGTTTTGATGTACTATACTGTTATAATGATGCGCTGATAATTTTCTTTCTCAATGTAGCACACAAAAGATACTTTATCGATCCAACCCACGAGTGAATAAGGAAATACCCCGTATATCAAATAGAGCAATAACCGAGAGCTTGAGAAGTCTCATTGAAAACACTATAAACTTATCTGTATACCAGCTGGTACCCGCGACTTCGTTTGTGTTTACTTCGCGAATTTGAATTGAAAATGTTTGTTCAATTTGCAGAATTCATGAAAAATAAATGGTGTATAACGATACGCGACTGCAGTTCATGAGGCCTCGGGTTCGATTCCTGGACCGGGCAAAATTTTATAGGGCTTTTCTGACAAGAAAATTAGCGCAAGTTACTCCTTATATAAGCAGCTACCTGGGAGTAAAATATAATATAATAATAAGATAATATTTTACTCGTTTTCGTGTTGAAGATTACTTGGCACAAACAGATAGACAGATAGACAAAAAATATTTAAACTGGTTTTTCGACATGTGCAAACGTCAATGTGGGCATAAATACAAACAATTATTTGGACATGACAAACAGACACTTCAACTTTATTTCTGTCTGTCTATTTATATATAAATAGACAAACAGAATTAAAATGTCTGTTTCTATATAAATAAGGTCCCTGGGAATTTTCATGATTGTTCTACCACCATAAGTTTCAATGTCTTTATAAAACGATCATAAAAAATTAACACATAAAATGAATTCGATTCATCTTTTTAAACCGTTTTATTATCGACATCGATTCCAATTCGGGAAGAGCTAATCCCAATCCCCTCTCGAGAAGCAAGCTAAATATAATCGCATTAACTTTCACCGAGACTTGCCATCTTCATCGATTTAGATCCAAAGTCTTATAAACATGGATCTAGTTCTTATCGATCTAAAACTTACGTTTTTTGATCGGTAAGTAAATATTTAGCATTTTTATTTTTATCTACAGCTGGGGAAGTATATAACTAATGATAGTCAATTATATAAATGGCTTTAAACTTGGTTTACTTATACGTAAACGTGGTGTGTGATAACAAACAAGCTCAAAATATATATCTCTAGTACTAGTTTTAATTTATACGTCTTTCACTTATTAAACAAGCGTAGTTAATGTTAATTTGTCATCACTTTATTGTAAGACATGGCAAGGTTTACTCACGAGCGACATCCCGACAACTGCTTGTTTGCCGAGGGGAGCGTTTAGCTTAATGTTCCAAAGGGCTAATTCTCCACTTTGTGTCGCTAATTACTCACTCGTATGAGCCCCTTTAAGTATTTTTAATGGACTTGCTGAAAGTTCTTGTGTGGGACAAAAGGGCGGTTAATTGCTATGATGTTTTGCAGTCGTTGGCTCGTGGAAGCTATTGAGTCTAGCAATCATGTAAATTATTATTATTGTAATACCTACAGCATTTAGGTTTTCAAAGCTGTTAATTGCTGGTCCTCAAAGAAAACGAAGTCGGTTTACCAATAAGTTTTTTTATTTTAAGTTTATTAAAATTAATTGTTTAATTTTTTTATGTTTTATTATATGTACATATAAAACATAATTTATTTAACTACTACAACTAACTGCGCCTTCGCATGCTTATAAAACTTATTATTATTGCTTTTTATTGCAATCCAATAAAAACAAATACACTGAAAAAAACATACATAAAATGCACAATGGGCGGCCTTCGTAGCGTTGTCTGTCAGGCAACTAGACAGGTAGAATTAGCTTATTGGTAGGGAAAATTCCTATTGGAGTGAAAACATTTTCTTATTACAGATTTAACTATCAGAAATTGATTGCGATAAAAATTATAGCAAAAATGTTGTCTGCTAAGGTGCTAAAACAAAAATGTCGAAAGAGGTAAAAACTAGTTTTTCGTGTTTCGAGCGAAATTTGAAGCTCCTACGAAAAAAGTTGAATGTACGAAATGTGCTCAATAAAAAAGCAAAGAGAATAAAACCCCGGATATTTTTTTTTTAAACCAATCTATGTATTAAGAAGGAGTTTAACTGCAAATATCCAAACTTTCCGGTCATTTGATAAATATTCACACCGTAGTCTAGTCGACGTAGCTCTGAATTTACAAAAAAACATATGACTAAGGGTGCTTCTATGATATTATACGTATTTGAGGACGCTGATTACAGGAAAAAAAAATTATAAACAGAAAGGACAATGGCAGGTCCCCATACATAATTTTATTTGAAGTGAAATGACAGCGTTTAAATATCAAAAATGCCTATAACCCTTGAGAATTTATTCTTGAACATTCTCATAAAAAAATTACTAGCGAAAGAAGTCTAGGAAAAAAGATATTGGATTTTGAATGTTTCGAGGTTAAGTACTAAAATATTGTCAATGCTTTGTTTGAAACTAGATGGCGTTGTGTGTCATATATTCGAAAATATTATTTATCATTATTATTACTTATAAGCAACCCTATTTTGCTGTAGAAAGTGTTAGCCGACTCTCTAAATGGGTGAAGGAAGGAAGGGTATTTGCTTGGCATGTATTGTTAAACAATAGAAAAAAATCTTCGCTTACATAGCAGGTGTAATACTAGCTATAAATAAATAAATTATTAATAATAATTTGAATAAATGTACTACGATACACATTTACACAAGGCGGGAGCATTTATTTATTTATTTAGTTTTTCAACAGTCAGTAGTTGTGACATTATTTACTAAAAGCATGCATCTATTATATTGAGATTAATGCACAACATTTTAAGGCATCACATCATGCATATTGGAGTAGCACTATATGAAATTAAAATTAAAATAAACAAATATGAGAGTTTAATACTAAACAAAAGTAAAACAACCAAACAAACAACAATTGCCTTGTGAGAAATGGTATGTAAGTCATGCGTGTAAGTGTCAAACGACAAGACTAGTAAGTGCGACGACGACGTATCGACATTTTAAAAATATCGATGTATGTCTATTTATGTGCCGTTATCAACCTACAATGTCTTTTTCTCATCACACTAAGCAATATATTGTTTTAGTATTTTTCTGTAGGCAAAAAAAAACGTAACTTTATTCTATTTATTTTGGTGTATCAAAAATCTTTTAAAAAGAGTCAAAAATATTCTAAATTATTTCTAATTAGTTTGATTTAGTCACTACAGTACTAGTTACGGTAGCGTATGACTAAACCGAGCAGAAGCAAATTCATAATCATAATAGATGAACCTTCGATAGATATTTCAAGACAAAGTTATAACAATCGATTATCGATAAAACGTTCCATAATATAATAATATCATCACGCATCCCTAGTCAGTTCGTGATGGCGATTCTGACATTACGTACTTAGGTCAAATAAAATCTTTAAAAATATCCAATCTCTTATTAGACTTATACAACACATGGCGGTATAATGATAAATCATAGAAAAAATATTTAGTAAGTTTACTGTTAGTCAATTTTTTAAACGCTTCAGTTTTAGGTAAATATGTTTCTGCCATTGTTCTTTCCATGGCTGGCACCAACTTCAAAAATAACAATTGATTTTAATCTTACTTAGATTTTCGTATAAAACAACATTCTATTTTCGGTTTATGTATAAATGAATACTATGAAATATAAAAAATATAAAAATAAGTAGGTGTTGTATTATGTGAAGTACTAATATGTAAAAATATAGGTATTACAAGCAAATTGAACTAAATAAGTTATGCAATTGTTGTTTACGTTTTAATTCATTATTTCATACCAGGTTTTTTGGAGTCGAATGTCAGTAGCAGCCAAACGGTGATAACGGTGACAACGGCATGTAATGATGAAACCATCTTAGTGTAGGGGAAGAGTTTTTTTAAGTTTTAATCTAGTAATAGTGTAATTGTTAGCAACTAAACTATATCATTATTGGAAGTAAATATATATATATGTTTATGTTTAAACACGTGGTCGGTGTATGCTATCAAATTGTCAACCAACCGTTTGAATGAAGTTAAAAGACCTTTGTCATCGCCGCTAGCGGGGCACCGCAAGCTACATAAATGAACCTTTTGTTGTTAGTTTAGGACTTCCTTTTATTATATTTTCTGCGGCAGTCCAACGTGACCTCATATATTTAAAACAACTCGTTCTTTAAGTAGTACATAGGTATGTACCCTACATCGCATCACATTTGTCCAAATAAGCATATCGGTAATCAGTTCATTTCTAATTGTGTATAATTAAATAATTGAAATATATCAAAGTCGATTAGATAAATAGTAATGGGAAACAGAAAATTAAAGGAAAATGAGTATTATATTCTGTTCTAGAGAATTAGACAAAATCATGAAAATCTTTGGCATACGAGAGCAGTAACATGACAAAACTTTAAAAAAAAATCCTATGACTATTAGAATGCTATTATCACCACAGCCCATACTTATAACAGATTTCTATTTCTAGTAGTCTCTAAGCTAAGAAGTGGAAGGAGCAACAGATGGATGGATACAGAAAAATAACAGTATTCCTTGTAAGGACTACAGCACTCTAAAAAACCTTTGTATGAAGAAAAAAAGGAATTACCATTTCCGCAAACAGTTAAGACACGTTTACTTACAGCGATACTCTTATATTTAGGCCTCAATTCAGTTTCGAGTTTATTGTAATAATCCTGCGTGCCCACTGAATGGGCTAAGTATAGGCTAGACATGTCGTGTTCAGTACTGTTTCAATTCAGTAAAGCATTTAATACTTAATGCAGAAGTAGAAGTTGTATGTGTTTTGTCTGTATTTGTATGTAATAAAGACAAAAATATTCATTATAATAGTATACACAATATATTATGGCACGCCGTTATCGCGGCGGTAAGACCCGTTATGGAGGATTGGCTCGAGAGGCATCACGGGACCCTCTCATACCGGTTGACGCGGTTTTCCTTCCTAGGGTACATCTGGTTCCCCGGCAACTGGTACCCGAGATGACGTGCGGTTTTTGGTCGGTTCGAGTCCGACATAACCGCCGGTGGGTGGGAACCGAGGGGATTTCCTCACAGAAAAAAAAAAGTATACACACTATATTTATTTTTAAACATTAAAAATAACCCCTATAAAAGAACAACATCAAAAACAAATACACTATTGAGAATAAAATGGCTAAAAAGAATAAGTCCACAGTAATTTATAAAATGCTTTTAATTAGATAAGTTAAAAAGTCCAATTAAGTTAGTTAAACAAAAGTACTAGTCAAAGTCAAAAGTTTGAAATTGTCGTTCGTCTTTGTGATCAAGAAACCCACTGTTTAATGACTTTTGACGGTATTTACGAATATATAAGTATTTTAAGATATAATTTTAAACAGTTGGTCTTTTTCAGAATGTTTTTATAGTACAGTCTGATGGTAAATAACTGCCCATTACTCTAATACCTGCAACTCAAGAGTGACAAGTACGTTGTTGCTTTTTGAGTCCACCCCTCCCCCAGAATCAGGGGTAGGGAAAGCTCCAATAACCTTACTCATTCGGTGAAAAGCCATTGTTCAATGGTGAAAAAAAAGAACCCTTAAGATAACCATGCTTAAAGACCATTCAATATGACACCCATTGGTGCTAATTCTGTTGCTTGTTGTTTAGTCCGGTAAAACAACGTTTCGTATTCTGAAAACGTGGTACTTGACAGGACTAAATAAATTTTTATTTTAGTTTAGTTTAGTGTCGAGTTTTCGAACAACAGAATTAGTACCATTTTTTTATAAATTAGATAGAGATATAGATAAAAAAACTACACACAGCTATATTTTCACGACTCTCCTCAATAAATATATCAATTAAATAAACATCTTCTTTTAAAACATAAACTGATCTCAAACAAAATTATCAATTTGAAGCGGCTTTAAATGGTATTATAATATAACAAGAACAATTTGCGTACAATCAGGGGTGATGTTCCGCCGAAAGCCTTTTGTGCCTGGGGATAATCCGTCAAGCATTCCTTGTTATACCAACGGAATATGAATAACTTCTGTTCCGAATAATTATGTCTAATTTGAATTCGAATTTTGTAGGCTTTTTTATTATGATATCATTGTAATGTTAGGTGTTTTCTTAATAGAATAAACTTTACTTAATTATTTTATTTATTGATACGTTGGCATCGTTTAGGTGCTGCACTTCAAAATTAGAAGGGGGAAACCCAATCAAAAGGTTGCTAATACTGGTTGCCTGCGAGGTTGTGATATTACTCCGATCAAGGCGGGCGATGTGTGCTCAAGCATGGCTCTCCCCGTTCTTGTTGCTTACTACTACTCTGAGTGTTGTGGGCTTGATCCCCACATGGGACGACACTTTGTGTGATCCACAAATTGTTGCTATGAGTCTGGGTGATCCTTGTGTCCGTTTCATGTATGTTTGTGAAGTCCCCCGCGACACAGGATATATTCCTATTGCGGGAGTTACCTTTCGAAATCAAAAATCTCCGATCTTCATAAACATAGATTGCAATGTTTATGAAGATATAAGATAAGGGGAGGGAAGGGGATGAGATATAAGGGGTTAAAGTATGAAATTACCGATTTACCCTGAAAAATTTAAACTCGTTTTTTTCTAAGATGTAACATATTTTTTTAATCAAAATATTTACGATCATTATCTATACACTGCTGCCATCTAAAGGGATGTTCATTTATGCCTTTACTTTGGGGATCTAGCTTCGACAAACTGAGTGAAAGCATTTTGTACTGACTCCTGGTAAGAATTCTTTTTTATCACGTAGAAAATAGTCCAAATCACGAAAATAATGTTACACCGTTGGAGCAAGGTCTGGCGAGTACAAAGGATGACGTACAATAAATAAAGTCTTGCATTGTCATGGAGCAATAATGGTCAAGATCATTTCACGAGTCGGAGCTGTTTCACTGCCAGTTTTGCCATCATTGTTCCAAGTTCGGTATGGTAAACATCTGCTGTGATTGCCTGACCAGACCTGAGAAAGTTATAGTGAATAACAACACGAAGAGACCACCAAACAGTAAGTAAGCTTTGCTTTAGGGCACTGTTTGACCTGGGGTCAGCCATTGCATTTTTCGCTTATGATTATCGTAAACAATCCACTTTTCGTCATATGTCAGAATTCGATGCAACATTCCTTCATTTCTTTACCAATTCAACGAGGCAACACAAGTTTCAACACGCATTTCTTTCTGAAGACCATTAAAATCATGGGCAATCATAAGCACCCATTTTTATAATTTTTTAAATCTATCTTATTGATTTGCTGCAAATGAGTTAATATTGTAGGTAGGGTAACGTTAAACCTACCGCTAATTCCTGGGTAGTTTGACTCGGATCGGCTTCCACCATCTTCTACAATTCAGCGTTATTCACCTGTGTGGGCGGTTTTCCCCACACAGGTGAATAACGCTGTGTGGGTGGTTTTCGTGGTTCGTTCTTCAAGTCGAAGTTTCCATTACGAAAGCAAAAACGCACGATGTGTTTATTAGCAGTCTCCTCTCCAAACGCAGTATTGATATTGCTTTTTTGCCGCGTTAGTTTTGCGTCGGAACTCGTATTAAAAAATGACTCGGATTTTCGAAGTATCCATCTTTCAAAGATCTTCTAAGCTGAATAAAAAAAACAATTGAAAGTCAAGAATCGAATCACATTTTTTAAAACAAGAACCTCAAAGGTATCATGTGAAAAAAGTTTTACACAAAAATCTCACACCATGAAGGTCTTATTATATGTCTATAATGTAATATTATAGTATTAGTTATATAACGGCAATTTTATACTTTAAGCCATATTATTTATTGATGTAAAATATGTTGAAGTAGTTATGAATACCTAATTCCGTTCATCGAGAACCGGAAAGTGAAGTTATTAGAAGTTATGAACAGCCACCAGTGCATTATAGAATGTTGCAAAATTCATATTGTTTCTAATAATGGTGCACAGCTTACAAAATTCAAAGTACCTAAAAGCTGATGTTTAGCGATTTGTTTGAAAGTTAATTTATTATGGAAACACTGATAAACTATGTATCAGTTAGAAAATTTATATCTATAGAAATTTGGTTAGTCTATTCGTTGAGTGGTTTGTGAGACTGATGTGCTAGAGGCCACGGGTTCGATTTCCACTTCGGAAAAATAATTGTGTGATTAGCACGATCATTTTCTCTGTGTCTGGGTGTAATTTATCTATAATTTGTAATTATTAAGGAGTATATACTTGTGTCTATCAGTAGTCTGGTTACCCTAGTAGGGGCTTTGCCTAGTTTGGAATCATACGTCCGTTTTTGAGATGTTTCAAGTTATTACTATCCTACCAAAAAACATTTTCATGTAACATGTTGCCAAGACGAGACCTTATGGCTCGCTCTGTCAAAAACTTATTAGATCTTATGTAGAGTCAAACTTCTAACATTACACGCCTTAAGTCTACAAGCTCTAACTTCACAACCTCTACACCTTAGTCAAATTATGGGGCTTGGCGGTTTCGCTACCGTCCCATGGGCGCAAGGTGAAAAATTTATTTCGCTGCCGTCATATGGGGGAAGGTGAAAACAATATTAACTGTTCATTACTTTTCCGTTCATTTCTTTTTACTGACGTTAAATAATACTTGTACTACAAAGGCAATGATATGACCAAGTTTACGTCCAAACCCCTTGCACCAAGCTCACAATATACTTGCGGTTATTTAGTTATGTAATAAACTAAGATATTGAACATGTTCTCCACCCTGCCCTGCTGCGAAGGATCTCGTAAACACACTACACTTAGACAATATTTATTAATAATGTTTTGTGAACGTATGTTCACTATTCTGAGATGGTCAAGTTTTTAAGATATTACTTGTTTACATAAAATAAATGTGGCAGTTGTGATAGTGGTTTCTTTCGTAAAAAAATAGTGATTGCATTATTGGTTTAACTGTAAGTGTATCACTTCACTATTTATTTACAACTTTTTGAAGATTATATATGTATGTCTTTTAAATAAATTATAATTTACCATGATAGTGAAAAAACAGCGTAACCTTTTAGTTTCTTTTAAGATTACCTACCCATCTAAAATTTTCTCAGAAATTTATCATCCACCTAGCTGCAATCGATTACTGCGGTTGTATGTAGCTTCACGAGCAGAATAAGAAGAGACTTAAGTTCGCAGAAAGGCAAGCTAGATCACACATTACATGACATAAAGCTTTAAAGGTAACAAATGACATACTAATATTTTTTCCATCGAATTTTATTCAAATAAATAGACACTCAAAAAAAATGATTATTAATAATTTTTAATCATATTTTAAAAGTGGAAACAAACCTTGGCTATGAATCTAAGTGTAAAAGTACATATAACTAAAAAGCTCTTTGTATTGTGATCTCTAGGTTTCCGTACCTAGGCAAACACTCAGCTGGCCAGCAAACATCTGTAGACTACGCAAATGTTAGAATCCACCGCAAATCGAAACCACGACCGCAAATAGAAGGCGATCCACTATTACATCATCAGTATATGCGGCCTTTGTGGATTTAATGCGGAATAAGAGCGCCAAGAACATATGATAATTTCAGATAGAAAATTTAGTAACAATGAGATGAGAAATTAGGAACAAAAGTGACTCGAAAAATACAATTAAACCATCTTTGAAACGTGTTGTATATGTTATCCCAATTTGAGTACAATCGGTGTTGAAGCGTACACAAACCAACTTAACATATTATTACGTTATTAATCTATAAAGTATATATATATATATACACATATACTTTATAGATTAATAACGTAATCGTCAAACATTTTGACAAATTAATGTATTGGAATTGACCAACCACCAAAATTGGGTTTGACTCAAGAGTCAGTTATTGTAAGCAACTTTCAATTAATAAAACAAGAAGATGGATCATAATTTTCTTGAAGAAATTAGATTTTAGAATTAAAGAATAAAACAATTCTCATTTTGCTATTATTGGAACTGCTATTGGAACAAAGAACTTATTTGAAGTACATGAGTCCAGGGATAACCCTGGACTCATGTACTTCATATAAGTTCTTGAATTCTTGTATTCTTTGTCTTGTATTCTTCTTGTGTTCTTCTTGTATTTACACTCTTAGGGCCATAAGGCCCTAAGAGTGTAAATACAGTGGCATCCATTTGTAGAGTGCTTTAAAATCTACTGTTAAAGAACACTGAAAAGGTTTTGTTTTTTTTTCATGGTACAGGGGACAAACAAGCATACGGGTCACCTGGTGATAATGAATATGTCTGTCCATGGATACCTGCTACTTAAGAGATCTAATTCCGTTGCCGGCCTTTGAGTGTCCTCGCCAGGGCGTCCGGTAACCTAAGTCACTGGGTGTAAAAGCAACGCAACAACTACTCGACTGCACGGATGGCGTAGTCGTTTAAGCGGTCGCTACGCCGCTTCCTAGTACGCTGAGAGTGGGTTGGACTCCCACGTAGAACGACACTTTGTGTGATCCTCAAATAGCTGTTATGAGTCTGGGTGTTATGTATGTTCATTAAATGTATGTTTGTCAAGTCTAAACTGGAAGAGTGAAGTGAAAGGGACTTAACACCGGTTTAAGGCCATGTTATCCCTTCGGTACAGCCGGTGCATATTTGCAAGAGCATGGCTGTAAGAAAGTTTTAACTTTTATAAAAGTTCTTTTCCTGTGTTATAGTGATCCAAAAACCCCACCAAGTGCAATAAAATATGTTTGAGTATATATTCGATTAATACCATAATTATACTTATAAGGTGGGTTCAGTTTAAGTATGGTAATTTACGAATATTAAAGGAATGTACCACACACCTTTAATTAAGATTTATTGTTGTCGTCGTCTAAAGCTTGATGTAGTTAGTAAACGTGTTTTGGTATTAAATAACGCTTTTCTATTCTATATATACAACGTATTTTACTGTAACTTCGAGTTAAATTTTCTTTATTAGTCAAGTCGACGTATGTATTTTTGTCATAACAGCGAAAAAAAAGAATCATGAACCAGTCATTCAAGCACCAGACTGCAACAAAGCTACTCAGCAACCTTATCTGATCGGTTGAACTCAAGGATTTCTCAAGACATTCACAATAGAGTACAGTAATTGATGACTATTCAAAAGCAACCTTAGAAACCGATCTGTAATCCATATTCGGTTGATATCAATACAACATAGTCATTTGAAATGGATCCCCATATCGCGTGAGCCTTTGTTCCGTGTCGATCGACCAAGTTTCATTGTGCTGCGATTTTACCTTATTTATATATACCTGTAAGGCCCTGGCCATATGATCGCTTGTGGATTAACACTTTTTGTTGGTTAGAAATGTCTGAAGATCGAATTGTTTACAATTTGAGCGCACTAGAAAACTTTTTTCTATTAGCTTTATTGGTTAAAGTGATCCTTATCAGGTACTATTAAGCTTAACTATTAAGTCAAAGCTAAATTAAAATCTCTGAATGATCGGGTAGTGAGCTTGCTAAAAAGTTATTGAAATATCACAATGATTATATTTAACATAAATATTTGGTTTAAGAATGGTGTATGAATAAAAATATATCTTAAAAATCTGCAAAAGTAAGCATGTATTCGTAGATCGCGTATGTAAAGTAATTGGTATAAGTTTAATTTTATTGACATAATAATATCGGAGTAAGCACAAGGTTACAATTAAAGACTGCTGATGTGATGATGTGATGTCAAGTTTTCCTTCTCTTTGCAGTGCTGTTTTTCTTTCTTCTTTCTTTGTTTCTTTTCAGACTCTTATGACACCCATGAGATTAATAGGAGTGGTGACATACCGTATTCTTAATCCGTCACCATACGGACAAATCAACTTAATAAAATAGATATAAAGAAATGTATGTCAGAAAGAAATGAAATTAAAGTATTTTTCAAAATCTTAAACTAACAACTTAATCCCTCATAATTACTGTATACATAAGTGTTTAAAAGATATTTATACTAATCACATGACGGTGTTTAGCGCTATGATTAATCAATATTTTTAATCTATACATATTGAATTACATACCCTGACTGACTGACTGAGTGATTTATCAACGCAGAGCTTAAGCCGCTGGGACTACGAACTTGAAATTTTGGTAACTAATGATGTTTATGATGTTACACTTACTAAAAATGGATTGTTGAAAACTTCACCACGAAGAGGATAGCATAAGGATGAAAGTTTATAATAATAATAAATATTTCGGACATCTAACACACAACGCCATCTAGTTTCAAAATAAGCAGAGCTTGTATTATGAAAGCTAGATTGACTGATACATACTTTTTTTTCGGAAATACATACATATTATACATAGAAAACACTCAAACTCCGAAACAAATATTTGCAGATCATACAAACATTTGGTCCGCCCGGGAATCGAACCCGAGACCTCAGGGCAGCAGTCGCATATACTACCTACTGTTCGAAGTTCGTCATTTACAAAGTTAGAAAAACTAAATGAGGAATAATCACGCGAGCGAAGTCGCAGGCAATAGCTAGTTGTTCATATAAGTAGTTCAGGTTTATGGAACTGCCAAACACTGCTTTCTAAGCATATAACGTGTATTTCGAAGTATAAACTATTTAAATATACTATGGTCTCTTGCAGAACTCATATAGATAAACTACCGTATATTTTCAGTTATCTTGAAACCCCTTTAAAAATATTCCGATATTACCGACAACCGTTGGCTTCACGCGAGCACTCTAAACAACTTGAGTAGGTATAAAATACATGTTCTACTTTTACTGTAATTCAAAATGTACGAGAATGATTAGGCGAGGCTCTACGTTTGCGATGGGGAGTGAGTAGCGTTCTGAAGGTGTGGTTATTGGAATTTCTGGCGAATCGCGCTTGAAAGTTCATAAAATAGAAACTTAATTTAATAAAGATAAATAAAAACTTTATAATGAAATGAAATTTGAATAAAGAACAATGCCAGAAACATATTTACAGTGCCACCAACTTATCTGTTCAGTAGACAAAATCGGAACTAAATCTGCGTCAATCTGCGTGTCAGTTTACAAGGTGTGGGTGCTCTCTGTGTTTATCATTTGATTTTATTATTAAAACTACAATTAAAATGCCGAAAGCTCTTAAAACTGATGCTAGAGTTATTATTTTAAAAGTTTTATCTTTTATGAACGAAGAAAAACGCCTCCAATTTCCAAAAATACCATTTGAAAAAGTGCCACAACGTGTTGCTGCCGCTACAGGTTAGTGTTATAGTCTAAGGACAGTAAAATTTCCCACTTAAATTATTTTATTATTTATTATTTTAATATTCAGCTTATGTTTCATATTTTATTGTCTATATATATCCACTGAAAATTAGAAATAAAACTGATACGTCGCCCCCACTACTACTAACTAGTGCACCATTTTACTATTCTTTATTTTCATAAACGGTAAACGTATACCTACATTGTGTTCACTGTTTATTCCACCCGAATAAATAAAAAAAATAACATTATTTCTTAAGTTTGATGAGCCACTTTTTGTTACAGGTGTTAGTGAGCGATTTGTTTATAAATTAATGAATGAAGAAAAACGAGCTGAAGAAACTAATACTAAAATATGTACACCTGGTAAAAACAGGGAAAGGAAAACAGGGAAACTAGAAGTTGATGACTTTGATATTGGTGTGATTAGGAGAAAAACCCATGAATTTTATTCAGTAAAAAAAGGAATTCTTTCTGTAACCAAGCTATTGAATATTTTAAGAGAAGATATCAATTTCCAGGGGAAACTGATATCACGACCACAATTATTTTTATAAAATATAATGTAACTAGTTTGGTATAATAAATCGTATTATCTGTTTGCAAAACAAAATATTTCTTTCTTTTCAACTAATTTATAAATTATATAGTTATGATATTTAAACATTAATTAATAAACTCCGATCAATATTTAAATTACAGCTCACGTGATTTCGTATGTTTCAAATACCCTAAACTCCTGATAATTTTTTTAAATAGCAACACCTATCGCTCCAGTAGCGACGCCGTCTACTGAACAGATAAGTTGGTGGCACTATACCTAAAACTCAAGCGTTTAAAAATTGACTCACAGTAAACTTAATAAATATTTTTTCTATGATTTATCATTACACCACCATGTGCCGTATAAGTCTTATAAGAGATTGGATATTTTTGAAGATTTTATTTGACTAAGTACGTAATGTCAGATTCGCCATCACGTATTACCGAATAGGGATGCGTGATGGCATTATTCCATTATCAAACGTTTTATCGAAAATCGATTTTTATAGCTTTGGCTGAAATATCTACCGAAGGGTCACCTTTTATGATTATGCGTTCTTCTGCCCATGAGTTCACTCGCACGGTAGAGTAACTAAATCAACATAATTAGAAACAATTTAGAACATTTTTGACCCTTTATAAACGATTTTTTCTACACTAAATTAATAGAATATAGTTACGTTATTTTAACAATGTTTGCAGTATAACAATATACTGCACAGTGTGATGAGAAAAAGACATTGTCGTTGAAAACGGCTCATAAATAGACATACATCGATATTTTCTAAATGTCGATTCGTCGCCGTTTGGATCCTGCCGAGTGCCGCACCAGTCGTGTTGTTTGACACTCACACGCATGATTTCATGACAAGAAATGGACACGACAATTCTTTGTTGTGTTACTTTGTTTAATTTAGTGTTAAACTATGCAAGTTTAACACTAAATTATACAAAAATAAAACTAAAATAAACACTAAATTGTAAAAAATATGTTATGTTTTTCTAATTTTAATTTTGTATAGTCTGTTAGGCACGATGTGACGCCTTAAAATGTTGTGCATTAATCTCAATATAACGGATGAATGCTTAAGATTTTAGTACATATTGTAAATTGTAACAACTACTAGCTGTCTCCATACTAAATAAATGAATAAATTGCTTCTGCCTTGTGTAAATGTGTATTGAAGTACAATTATTCGAATTATTATTTTTAATTGATTTATTTACAGCTAGTACGAGTAGTACACCTGCTTGGTGAGCGAAGATTTTTTCTATTGGTTTACCATGTATTGGTAAAATAACCTGCACCCTTTTAGAGAGTCGGCTAACACTTTCCACAAAATTCAGCAAAATAGGGTTGTTTATGAGTAATAATAATGAGAATAATGTTTTCGGTTATCTGACACACAACGCCATCTAGTTTCAAACAAAACATTGACAATATGTTAGTACTTAACCTCGAAACATTCAAAATACAATATCTTTTTTCCTAGACTTCTTTCGCTAGTAATTTTGTTATGAAAATGGTCAAGAATAAATTCTTAAGTGTTTTAGGTATTTTTGATATTTAAACGCTACCATTACAGTTCAAATAAAATTATGTATGGGGACCTACCATTGTCCTTTAAAACAGCTGTTTTAAGATTTGATAATAAGCTTTGCAAATAAATATACAGAATGTTAGAAAAGTACCGGAACAGCAGAATAATTCGTTTGGGATGCATTTTTTGGAAATAACTTACACGCTTAGATGTGAAAATATTGGTTTTACGGTTATGTCTTATTGTGATTTTTTTTATTAAAAAAAAATCAGGATCCTACTTAAAAAATATGACCATGACCTTAAAAGGACCTTGAAATTCAGATCAGAATTTACCCATTCATAATCTTAGGTCTAAACTGAATCATCATCATCATGGGGTGCCATCCTCAAAATGAAGTTTGGAGGTCAGCAGACGGTACACCTCTCGATCATGAGCGGCCTCCTTTGGTCGACCACGAAGGAAGTGGATAGATGACATCGTGGCCTGGACCGGACTGCGATATCGCCAACTAAACTGAATAGCCAGGCAAAATTCTTGAATCTTGTAGCTTGTCTCTTGGCTGAAGAGAATAATTAATTTCCTATGGTTTTGTGAGTTTGACCTTGGTTAGGTAAGCTTTAGAGGTCAAATTTTGCCTACTGGTCAGGTCATAGCCAAATGTAATTTTTTCCTCTCTTTTTAATTCTGGGCTCAAAAATATGCATTCCTATTTAAAAAAAAATCCCTTAACACTTGAGATAACCTTCAAGGTTTTGATGAAGGTCAATTTCAAGGTCACCAATTGATATCCAGGAAAAATTTCTGTAACCTTTGTGTTTAACGGTTTCCGATAAACGCATCCCTAGCGAATTATTCTGCTGTTCCGGTACTTTTCTAACAGCCGGTATAAAAACCAGAAGACTTTTAAAGCAAATTTTGTGTACGGAGAAAGTAAATCTTGGCATTCGAAGTTTATGTGTAGAAGTCATTAATTTTATAAATTTAAAAAAAAAGCATAGGAACACCAGGGGTATATACTACAACCCTGCTTTTTGCTGCTTTTGCAGCTCTAATTTCATCATCGTCTTCTCTTGTAATAATATAATAGTCTTAAAACATTCTGTAATTTTCTAATTACTTTTCACCACGGCGGGTGTATGCTTTTAGCCAGATTGCTTATTTCGTTAATGAATTTAGTTGCCTTGAAAAGTTTTGCTTTTCGTTTCTTTGATAGCTTTAAATTATCCATAAAATATAATGAAATTATTATACAGAAATTGAGGACGAATGATGGAAAAGTTTGTTAATGTTGTCATATCGACCATGTTCATTTGAGAATAAAAGCTTTTGTGTGCTGAATTGAGTATTTTTATATAAAACCAGCTTTCTGAAAACCTACAAGCGATAAAGTTTCGTAGATATAAGTACATTACCGAGAACTTTTGGTGTCTGGTAACAGTTATACGAGATTGGTCGTCTAAAGTGTGTATTCCAAAGTTGGATCGAAAAATGTTGTTGAGCTATGATTCAAAGAGTCAGGTAACATTTCGGACATGTAAAGGCGCGGCACACAAAAGAATTTCAATTTGGTACCGTATCGCGCAACCCTTTTCAACTTTACAAAGTAATTTCCTGACGCGAAATTGATTTGTTGGCTTCGTGGTTTTTGTTTGGTGTGGCAACTGCGGTTTAATTAAAAAGATATTTTTTTTTCATCATTTATAAAACAGTCATAAACATATTTACATGCTTAAGCGAAATAATTAGAAGATATCCGATAGGAGGTAGTCAATATTAGCTTTAAACCTACATACACATTATAAATATTGTAGTTGAAACAAACTGTGCACCTGACAACAACTGTGTCACTAGTTATGTTGAGGGCAAAAGCGTCAAGGTTGTAGTGGAGTAACTTTAAGTTATATGAAGACTGTTATAGAAGTATTAGTTGTATTAACACCACATTATTTTAGTATAGTAGTAATAACAAAATGGGGTCTTAATTTATAAGTATCATAAGGATCTGAAAGTGTCACATGGGTGTAAGATAAAACAAATATTTCACTACCGTCACATGGGCGCGTCACAGTAAAGAAACGGATGAGCCGGCTTTGACAAAGGTGTAGATTTTGTGGAGTTAGGGTTTGTTGAGTTGGGGCATGCTTAAGGTTAGTAGTCCTGACTGACGGACAGGATGTGGGTTCGAATGCCACCCAGGATCCAAAATCATGTCATCAATACGATCATTTGATCTGTGTCTGTTATTAATTTACTTATGGTATGCATGTGTTCAAGTAATATTTATATATGTATTTTTAAAAGCAGCTGTTGCGTCATAGGACTGAGTGGTTCTTGTGTTGTGTCTGGAGGACAGTGGTATCTAGTATCAAGTGAAGCACAACGTGATGCATTGAGGTTATGGTTCTTAATTCCGATACTTGCTTGCAGTGCCAACTAGTGTCGGCAGACTATATAAATTTTTAGATTCCTTATTGTACGTAGTTCTATTTGGAAACCTCAATCGGATCTTCGGTAGCAATAGCACTATAAAAGCCGTGTGGCCGTAAGGGACAGTATTCTTTTACGACACAGCGAATTAACATAAAAGTGAATTTCTAGTGCGACTAACGAATTATATTATTATAGTGATTTCTTTTCTTGTAATAGTGAGTGTTTTTAAATACAGTGCAAATTAAAAGTAATTAACTGACAACTTTTATTTATTGTATACCCCGCTCGTATTAGTACTATAGTATAATAGATTCTGCCTAGTTTGAGATCTGACTGTCGTGTTTCAAGTAATTAGAAAAGTTAGCCTTTGATTCAACATTATATTTAAGACAATTTAAGTCAAGTTCAAATTTATATTGCGAATGCCATCAAATTATTTCATTAAGAAGTAATCCTTTTCAAATATCAGAGTTAGATCTTTTATATGTTTCTTTCAGCATTTCTTATTAATTAAAAATTAAGGAACATGGTGTATTTAATTTAACAATAATGTTAAGTTAAGTTTTGGATATATTAAAACTGCCTATAATCTTAAATTTTCTTTTTAAGTATTCGATTCAATTTTACATCTTCAAACATCGACAAACTTGAAAGTGTGTTGATAAACACTCGAAGTACAAACGTCGATTTGTTACAGAGTATCGGTATAAAATTACTTGTTCTGAATACCGTCGAGAATAATTTAATATATTAACATCTCGGCGTCGAAACTCGAGCTGGAGTGACGTTAATATGACAAATAATTTCCTACGAAGCCTACCTCCGGTGTGCAAGGAAATGCGTTGAATATGGTAATCATTTCCCATGTGTCTTACTTGTTCCATACTTGCCTACTGACACTTTAAACTTAGAAATACTTAAACATTTCAATAACTTTAGTCATGGAATGTTATTTTTTAAGTATGATGGTGTTTTAGTTAAACGATATTACATCAAATATTTTAATCTTGGAATCGTAAAATCATCCATATTTTCAGTCAATATTAATTTTCTACGATTTGAAATTTCATTTGAAGTGATTTTATATTTCCAAGAATCTAAAGTCAAAACATCGACATGTTTAATTTAATATAGAATAGCGTTAATATTAAAAGACTTTGATAATACATTATTTTCACCTCTCAATACAATTTAAAGATAAGTTAAACTAGATATGGATTAGTAATCAGAATTTAACCAAATCTATAATCAATATGGTTTTATCACTGTCGCTATCACAGTTGACAATTGGGTGTGGGTTTTAGCGCACATCAGAGTTGACCGATTACAAAACGTTGCCCTCACTGCCTTACAGATTGGAGAAGGTAAGAAATTTTGATTACTAATCCATACGTTTTTTTTTTTTTTTTTTTTTAACGTGTGGAAATCCCCTCGGTCCGTCACCCCACCGGGGTTTGCGGCGGGGTGGTGTGTCGGACTCGGACCGACTAAAACCACACGGTGTGCCACTCTGCGCCTGTAATAGAAGGGATCCGGGAACAGCTGTTGTTAAGACATCCGGACCCCTCCTAGCGCCTGCCCGCTCCTGGTGCGGGCTCCGTCTCAAAATTTTAACCTCTCTTTAGAGGACGTCCGGCACACGCGGACGCCGCCCCCTCGCGGCTGGCCAAACTAATGCGGGTGGAGGGGAAACCCACCCCGTCCACCCGCGGCCACACTCAGGGCGGCATGAGGCGGTGATAAGCGCGCCTCCGCCGCCCGGTTCGCTACTAATCCATAGCTAGTTTAACTTATCTTATAACTGTATTAAGTATCGAAGAAATCATCCGTGTGGTGACGGATTAAGAATACAGAATGTCACCACCACCCCTATTCATCCCGTGGGTGTCGTAAGAGCCGACTAAGCTAGTAAACTACGCAGGACAACAACACGACAAAGAAAAGGAAAACTTGAAAAAAACCCTATATCAACTCGTCTAGCCAGCGTGGTATAGTAGGCCAAAACCTCCTTTCTAAGGAGAGGCCTATGTCCAACAATGGACTATTAAAAGCTGTTGATGAAGAAATTTTATGGCAGTCAGGAACCATTCGCTCTGATCGCTTCATCAGGTAAAGTCATTTGTAACTTCAAAACTTTATGAAAGCTGCAATTTATTTTTTCAAACTGTCGTTACTTTATTGGAATAACAACTTTCGCGAGTAATATTCATGTTAATAAGGATATACTGCTATAATATAACAACACAGAAGGTGACAACAGCTATTGATGAAAGTCAACCGCTGGATCCGAACTAGTTGGGCATTGCCCAAGTCCACACGTGATTAAAAGTCATCATTATAATAAAGTGATTTTATTTTTATTGTTTTTTTTAAATGGAGGTTAAAAATAAATGTCTAGAATTGCTATTCTATTCTATTGCTATTTCTTTCACTTGTTTTTAGACATCGGTAACATTTAACGTCCATTATACAAAAGAAATCGGTAGAAGCCTCATTGTTACTTTTAAAATCAGTTAAACTGGATGTTAACATGTTATTTTCTCATATTTAACAATTTCATTAGAAAATACACGAATTAAATAAATCCTAGTAATATCTAAAATTAAGTTAAGTGTTATTCTTACCTAAAACATATTAAATTATTTTTAGTTATTAAACACAAAAAATGCTGATTTCTTTTACTTCGGTCAGTCATGGAGTACGCCACTTATGACATTAATATTTATCTGCTACTCGATTCTACATCAGGTATTTCATTCAATCTGATATACAATAAATAAAACACAAGAATTCATTATTAACACTTGTTGTTCGAGTATGAATAAAAGTAGAGTAAATATGTTTAGGCTATCTCCATGTTTTTGTTCTCCCCGGAGAGAAATTGAAGGCAAATGTGAAACAGACACATTTTATTGTATCTGCTTATACAAAGTTAGTGTGACAATACATTTCTATCTGGCGGTGTGGGAATATCTGCGCCATTTTTATTCTCCGAACCAAGTAAACTTTACGCTTTTCGCGTTTTGGTCGCGTTGAAATGCGAATTCCTGTGAGGGGCCATAACTAAAGATTAGACCAATTTCAGGCGATATCCGGCTGTGTGTGACCCACTTAAGGGTGAGACGCAGTAAATGGTTTTGTGAACATCAACCCAGTGTCTTGGGAATTTAGAATGTTTTTGCTAATGCGCGTCCTTGTCACCGACTTCCTTGAGGATAGAGCTGGCGTGTAAACGAGGTTGTATAGGTATGAATACAAATTGTATATATATATGTATATTCTGTAAACAATTGAATTTAAATAAGAGTAAGATAAAATATATAGACATCTTGATGTTGATGTTCAGGATTCCAATTTATGGCTCCCAGTAGAATATTGAACATCAAATATATCTCAAAAATAAACTACATTACTTACTCAACACTAGAGAGCAAAATGTATTGAAGTTAAAAGTCAATATGATTCATATACATCATTTGAATTAGTTTATTTTATTTACCAAATTATTTATACACACGTGTTTGTGTATTTACATACTAGCTTTGGGCTCCGCCCGCGTGTGTGTCGGTTATCGCGGTAAAAAGTATTTTAGTCGCAGATAATGTAGCTTTCCATTGGTGAAAGAATTTTTTAAAACGGTTTAGTGGTTTAGGCGTGAAAGTGTAAACGAACAAACTCACTTTCACATTTATAACATAGGTATGGATATGTGTGTATTTAGATTTCTACGACTTTTTTTACTTATATTTACTAACAACAATGCACATAAATAGATGTGACATGTACCTAACTGTGTAAGTACTAAATGTTATTATCGTATTCAGATGAAGCCTTATTCCTGAACATTGAATACACGGCCAAACGGTTAAAATCAATTCGTAGTAATATATGCAACCCACATAACTAGTACCTTTTAAAAATAAATCCCTCAAGGCTGTTTTATATGTTGTTTGGTTTTATGAATCATATATAGAAAATAGGCAAGGAATACTTATCGGTTTTTTTATATTTCAACGAATATTGAATATTTAGGTTTTCGCAGATTTAGTACCTCTTAAGGTTTAACAGCTTAAATTTAAGTAAACAAAGTTATAAAATGCTTTTTATCTTTAAAAAACTTCTTTTCAAAAAGACTTTTTCTATCTAAGACTTTCTTAAATTCTTAAGATTTTGAAGAATTACAACTAAAAAAATGATTAAAGAATACTAAATTGGATTTTTATTACTGAAAAATAGTTTTTGTAGGGCTATGGGCCCTTGTAGATTCACCATGTTAGACTGTTTATCCGTCCATGCGTCCAAGTTATAGTTCAGTATCAGAAAGCTGTAATTTAGCAAGGGCATATCATCATCATCATCAACAGCCTTTAACAGTCCACTGCTGGACATAGGCCTCTCCTTAGAAAGGAGGTTTTGGCCTATTATACCACGCTGGCCAGACGGGTTGGTATAGGGTTTGTGTCAAGTTTTCCTTCTCTCTGCAGTGCTGGTGTCCTGCGTATTTCGCTCCCTTAGTCGCCTCTTACGACACCCACGGGATGAATAGGGGTGGTGACACTCTGTATTCTTAATCCGTCACCACACGGATCAAGGGCATATGAGTAGGTGTATTACGTCAAAATAGTGGGTAAATAGCAATCTCCAAAACAAATATTTTTAAAGGTGATTATTTTTGTTTAAAAATCGATTGTAGATATAATTTTATGAAGCCAAAAACCGCACTTAACAACGAACCTGATAGTCTAGTGGTTAATGACCCTGTCTGTTAAGCTGGAGGTCGTGGGTTAGATTCCTAACCAGGATAAATAATTGTGTGACGAGCACGATCATTTGTTCTGTATCTACGTGTAATTTATCTATAATATGAAGTTATTTGAGTATGATAATAAAAATGCTTAATATTTTTTAATACATACACATTATATTATTACATACAATATTCTGGTTACCATAGTTGGTACACAGGCTATGCCTAGCTTGGGATCAGAGTACCGTGTATAAGATGTGTGAAGTTATTATTATTATTACTTAACCGAAGCAAAACTTATGATATATTATGATATGATACACTGATCAAAACATTTAAAGTCTTTGACGAGAACGATCTAACCACACGAGGTATTGCCTCGGAAACGAACTATACTAAAACGACTGGGCTTCGTTGTAGGAGCACTTGTTTGATTTTAGCTTTGTAGTAACCTAAAGCGACTTACGGACATTTATTTAACGGACAATCGTTCTTGTTGTTAAACAACAAACGACTTATTTACCGATTGAATCATTCGTGAAGATGCATTGATGATAATAAAAGTTAGTAATAGTCAGAATCTCTAAGAATCCCTTCTAAATTATGTATACCCAAAACGCTACTCTGGGTTCATGTTTAAAAATTAACTTGGATGATAATACAGAAAACACGAAAGGGGTAACGGGTAAACATTGACCCTTAAGGTTGTTTTAAGGTTAAACAAGCTAAGTAAGACTGAAAACACAACTGCAAAGTAAGAACATATCGTATTGTTCAAAATTATATAAAATGGGCAAGCAAGAATATTCATTTCCAATGATACATTTATCAATAATGAAAAGTACCTGAAAAAGTATCAGTTTCCTAGATATTAATGTTACATTTAATCAGATTGACCATTAGCGTGATATAATCTCATAGAATCCTAAACGCTTATTTGATCATTTTATCGAATACATTGAAGAGATCGAGTTATATACGGAAGTCACTTCTTTCAGAGTTACTGCGTATGAATCTAAGTATAGACAGTGTAATAGAAGCAATGTGAAAATGGGATCTACGGGACAACGCAGTATTATATTTACAAATAAAATTATATTACTTACAAAAAAGTTCTTCTAGTTTATACATTTATATATTCTAATATACTGTAACTAGTTACCAATGGCTTCTTTGAGGTTCGTTAGTGAACTTCAAATCGCCCCAACGAATGTTAATGAGGGTTTTAATATTAGATCTCTTTTTCTTAAAACACTAAATCAAATCACTTAAAACATTTTCACTCCGAATGTGTTTTTAATAATGAATTGAGGAGTTTGACCTAGAGATGGCACTCGCCAAGAGATATTAATTATTTGATATAATATATCTTTTATTTCAAAAAATATACCTATAATGATTTATTTCCAGTGAGGTTTTGATATTTATTTGACTGCGACACAACACAAGCATTTACTTACACAATATTGCTTAGAAAATGCTTGTGTTATTTACCCGTGTATTGTAAGTTCTGGTCTGGAGCTTTGCATCGAGATCTTTAGTGACGTAGTAGACTGTGGAAGATAACAAAATGTAATCTGACAATGTGGTCCGGCACGTTCTTGACACACACTTGCAGAGTTTGGCTTAATATCTCGTAGAATATATATATTCTCTTGTTAAATATATCATATTGCACGACGTGTACACCATACGAGTAATTTTTGTAGTAGTGCTTGGAAAATAACAAGGCCTATTTATGAATACAGTTCTATGAATGAATAATTTTGCGAGTATTATTTTGAAATATTTATTCGTTTAACAAGTGAAATTCAAGTGAAATATAAACTAGATATTATTTATATTATATATGTATATATAGTATTTTCTCTAAGTTTAAGATGAAGAATAAGCGTTATTCAATAGACGTCGATGACCAAGCATAAGCGATTTCTTTCTTCATCGTGACAAAGGTCTATTTAAACCTTTTTTTTTAAATTAGTTTAAACTATTGAAAAAAAACGGTTTTACCAATTATCTATAGGAAAATTTAAAAGCGGTGCGTCCACACAGCGGGTCTTAATTCAAAAAATATTTTAGCTATAAATTTATAATATAACTTAGTAAGTTAGTTCAGAGAATGGTACCCTATGAAATGTAGAGACGTACTTACAAAATTTGAGAACATCATTCAAATATTTTTTGTACCGCCAAGACACAAACATTCACACATTAATAGATTCTTAAAATACCTAAATAAGTCTGGAAACCCTTCTTTCAACATACACATTTATAAATATATTATAACTAGTTTTGCCCGCGGCTCCGCCCGCGTGTATGTCGGTATCGCTGTAAAAGGTAGCCTATGTTGCTTGCTGATCATGTAGTGTTACATTGGTGAAATAAATTGAAACATCGGTTTAGTGGTTTAGGCGTGAAAGCATAACAAACAAACGAATAAATTCACTTTCACATCTATACAAATATAAAATAAAAATGTCTGTGTAATGTCAAAATAATAGGTTTTTTTCATGCTCACACGGTTATTTGCACGATACCTATGTCTTAAAACTTTTCTTTTAAACAGTTTTTTTGTCTGTCTGTCTCTTTGTTCCGAGTAATCTTCTAAACGGCTGGAACGATTTTGATAATATTTTACTACCAGGTAGCTAACTTTTAAACTTTCGCGTTCCATGATAAATCCGTGAAATAAATAGATCGACGACGGAGGGCGTGCGCCGATGAGCCAGTCAGCCTGTGACCACGGCCGGTGCAACCTGGTCGAAACGTCAGGCAAACCAGAGGTATGTAATACCCTAAATAAGAGATCGCGTTAATTCCCGTTAAATAATATTAATTACCAGGTAGCTGTCTATATAAGTAGTAACTTAGGCTATTTTTTAACCAACTTCAAAAAGGAGAATGTTGTCAATGAGGATGGTGATGGAGGATGGTGTCTTTTTTTATGTACAGGCATAAATCCGTCATTTATGGATGGATTTTCAAAATTCTTGTTTTGTCGAAAGGGGTTTATTACGAAATGGTCCCATTTAAATTTCATATAGATCTGATGGGGAGTTTTGGAGACAGACAACTAAACTCTTCAAAAAATGACAGCAAATTAAGCGCGATTGCTGCTAGGTTCTTAGTGTTTTATGTTAGTATTGTTAGAAGTCGGTTCATCTCAAAAAAAAACAAAGGATTTATCTTCTCAGAAAAAGTCTATAAAATTTTGTCCAATCCGAGAATCGAACCTTAGGCCTCACGTACTACACTACTAAGGCAGCGCATGAACAGCTAGCGGCAGCTGTTCGAGCGCCTGCATGCGATACCGATGAAGCCGCCCTTCGGATATCGCGCTTTGGGTATAAATTTAATTTCCGGTCAAGTTATTTTTTTTGTTATTTCAATGAGTTTACAAATCATATTACTTAATTTCGATACAATTATACCGCGGCATGTTATGACATATCGTGGGACGCCGCAGCATGTCGTGTCATGCGGTTTCTTTCTACAGATTTTTATGCCACCATATGCCGCGAGTTACATAGGTCGCAGGAGTATAGCCCCCCTCGCAGTCAAGGTCGGGAGACAGTCAATCAGTTTCGTCTGCGTGGATACAAAGTTAGTTGCATCGTTCTGATATATTGAAACAAAACAATTCTGGGTACATCATTGGTAGAGAAAGCGAGAGACAGTCAGTGTGAGTCAAGATACGCGTGCTTCCTCCTTTGCCCACGCGCCCAGCCCAGGTGCACCCCATTTGCCGACAACACCGCCACATTCAGCTTATTGTTAAACCTAATTTCAATTGGCTGTCATATACCAAGACGTGGCGTAGTGTAGTTGTATCAAAAAGGTAAAAGTAAAATAGTATGAATTCTAAACACATTGAAATATGGATTAAACAAGTTGATCAGAAATAAAATCCTTTACCAAGCTTTTTTCTATCTATCGGACGGTCTCTCTGCACTCAGCGCTGGTATCCTGGCTGGTATGCTCCCCCTAGACCTCAGAGTTCGCTAGGTGGCTTCGCTATACGAAGTCAAGAGAGGGGTGCACCAGTCATGGTTGGGAGACAGAGAGATCGAACGAACTACTCCACCAATAGAAGCGCCACACCCCGCGGAGTACGGGGCCTTGGAGTTCAAAGCCAAGTTCAAGTTCGAGCCCAGAGCAGCCATTCGAAAAGCCATGACCCGGGGTAAGGAGATATTCTTATTCTAGGTCAAGGCCCACGCAGGGCCCACTACGGTTTGTGTCCTGGTTCGTTTGTGAAGCGTGGTTTTCGACAGGCCTCGCTTGGCTAATGGAACAAGAGGTACATAGAGGACGATACCCGCTGCATATGGCGTCGTAGGCAGGATCGCATGGTGGGTTGTCCGAATACTTTACACGATTCAAGTGCAAGGAGAACCCATCATGCATTTGTTACCCAGATGACCCTCATCTCATCACTGAATGCCCTACATTTGCGAACCAAGATTGGAGATAGAGCAATAAGAAGAATAAGTAACAAAAATCGGAATATATTTTTAAATTACTGTACAAATATACCAGCTAAATGAATTTATAAATTTGAATTTGGAATTCTTAACCAAAGAGGAGATATTTCAGATCAAAGTGGTCAGTACGACGGACCTAATATTTAGAATTAGTTTATGAAATTGTAACTTAGGTGTAAGAAATGTCTAGTTTAAGTCTAATAATATATGTAGAAAAGGTACAATGTGAATAAAAATAATTTCTGTAGTGATTCAACTACCCTTTTTTTTTCCGTGCGGCAGTCCACTCGGATACCACCTATCGGTGGCATGTCGGACTCGAACCGACTAAAACCGCACGCCGTCTCGGGTACTAATAGCCGGGGAACCAGGTATGGCTCCTTGCGGATCAGACACAGGTGATCCCCGAAACATCCTTTCCCAGTGATCACCTGCGTCAGTCGGTATGAGAGGGTCCCGTGACGCCTCTCGAGCCAATCCTCCATAACGGGTCTTACCGCCGCGATGACGGCGTGCTCGGATTCAACTACCCTAAATAAAAATAAACAGAAAAAAAATAGTAATAGAGTAACAGGAATCCCACCTGGACTTTATGAAAGGCAGTCTGAGAGAAAGATCAAGTATGAAGAATAAAAGTACGAGCAGTAGCAAATGAGAGAACTGGAATGAATGGATAGAGTAATTGATAGGCTCCGAATTGATATTGGAGGTGCTAGAAGGTAGTACCACCCTGCGATGGCGGGAGCCTGCAATAAAAATTAATTAGAAAAGTACCTAGTCCGTTCCCGGGCCTGGTGAGCCGGGAGAGGGGTCTAAGTCCCTTCCGGTCCTACTTAGTTGACGAGTTCAGAATCAGTCACGAGCCTCTGCTCCATACACGCTAGACATTCTGGGAGCGTGTTCACTTGTGACCACGCTCTTGCCATTTTAGTGCGCGTCCTTTGTGTCAGCCGATATCCGAGGGTCCCTATCGAGCCAATCCTCCATAGCGCGTCATACGTAAAACTTTCACCGGTATAGGATATTTTGGAACCCTGCGCCCGCATCTTGAGTGATTCAAATTCTACATGCTTACGTTTAATAAAGTAATACGAAGCCTATTATGATGTCATGCAAATTATGAAAAAGATTCGATTTCTGTTTTTGCCGCCCCTTTGAAAATTGCGCACGGGTGCGGTGCACGCTCTGCACACCTGTACCCGGCGGCCCTGAGGCAGCGCTTTTCCATGTGAACAATGTCGCGTGTACCAGCTATGCCTAATATAAGTATGGATGATGCTGAAAAATCTGACCTTTCGATACAAAAATGCACAACGTTACAGAAACACTGAAAAAATAAAAGTTATTAAATATAAAATAAGATTGTTATCATCGAAGAATGTCAAAAAGTGACTATTCCTGGCTTCAGTGCGGATCCTGCTGAGAATGCCGCAAGAATGCGCCATTATGTCTATAAATGCCAACAGATGGTCTCGCTACAGGGAGTCATTACCCTTTTGTCTTATATCCAAGCATCTCACTAATATTATAAACCTTATCGTCCAAAATATAGAGCATAAACTTCATCGTACTAGACGCAATCAGTGTTGAACGAGTGTATTATTGAGCTGGAGAATGTATCAGAACTTAAAACTGCACATTTTCTTTTCATATAGCTTATGTATCTTGAATGTACTACGAGTATAGTTGTTTTAAATAGATGGGAAATCATAAATAACAATAACATTACTTTGAAATGTTTCTGCTAACTAATCAGTGAATACTTAAGACATATATTTTTAACATATTTTCAGGTTTCCATAGTAACCTGACGGTAAAGGTTTCTTACCTTTATTATAGCAAGATACTCAATATAAAACATCGCCAATCAAGGGCTTAGTATAGATGCTATGCTACTTCTTCTCTTCACATCGACAAAGAGGCATAATAAAATCTTAAAAATATAAATTAGATTGATTCCTCTTCACGAAGTGTGGGATATCGTTGGATAGGTCTTACGAAATTTTTTAGGATTAGGATTTATGAAATTTATTGTTCGATATAGTGATCTATTTGCTAAATATTTAACTTTTAAGAATATTAAGGTGAAGTTTTACTTGTTTAAAACGGGTATGAATAAACTACGGAAATGACCCGACATGCACTTTACCGATTTATTTTCAGATTAAAAAAATCTGTTTACTGCAGAGTTTTCTTCCTTTCAAGTTTTCTTTTCGGCTTTGCTGATATTCCCTCCCTATGGAGTATACTCTAGAGAATCCACGCTATCTGGGTATATAAGAAATAATGACTTGTGGCACTAATCCCATTTCAGTGAGAGTTCATAGAGTTCATTAAGCACTTAGCCGTATATGTTTGCCAAAAAACTATAAATATTTACAATAATGTGCATTCATATCATATCAATCCAAACAAGCGAATACTTCATAATATATTTGTCTATTGTATTTGTAGAAGAAATTTCTTTGTAGAAATTTCCAAAGAATATTCAAATATATGTTAAAATGCTTTCATATTTGGTAGTGATATTTTGTGTCAGTTGAAGATGACTTTCGTTATAGCGTTATAAAGGATAATATTTTTTGTGGAGTTGCTCAGCTGTATGGAAAGGGTGGAGGTACGAGATATTGTACAATGTATGTATACTCGGATAACTTACATTGTTAAATAGAATGTGTGAATTGTGGAAACTGAGTTATGATATGATATTTTACAATAATTTGACAACGAACCATGGTCATAAAAGGACGTAGTTACGCAAAAAGGATCCAATCCACAAAATGACACTGTTGAGATAATGCAGATTGAAGTTTACGTTGTATTTGCCTTGTCCTTTTTATAGAAATGAGTTTTATTGGGAATAAATAAATATTTTTGGAAATATTTAAGTAAATGTGGGGTTGGATCGTTTTACCTAAAAGCCATTTTCAATTATGCTAAGCTTATATTGAATTTCGTAGCAACGATCAAAACATGGGAAATTGTTAAGTAGTTATGGACTTATTTTGGATTGTTTTTGTTATATTTATTAGAAACCAAACACATCTAAAATTAATTAAGAAAAAGGATCCAAACAGCATTGATATTTTTTTAGGATTTTACAATGCATTCTTTAACAATATAAATGTAATTTATTAAATGCGATCTATGTATATTAGATTATTTATAAGTTATAAATTGTTCGTATAAATTCTCTAAAGTGATTCAAGATGAATCATTTTTGCGGAATTAAAATAAAAACATGTCTTAGATGTGGGTTGGTACCCCATATTAATCAAACATATTTTGACCAGGATGTTTTTTTTCTAAAATATAGAATAATTTGGCATTCTCAGCTCATTTTCGACTATAGTATGGGTTGGATCCTTTTAATATATACGTCAAAACTTTCAATAGTTATTTCTTTTATGAAAAAGGTTTTTATATATTTCACTTTTTACTACATATCGTGAAACCATGATAGACTTTAGTGATAAAAAGGTACACTTGCAGAAAACTTATTGCTGGATGTTTTGATTGATTTTGTAAGAAGATTGTTTTTATTAAGTTTTTTAAAGTACTTTGGACTACATTCTCTAGATAAAAATATATTTTTTAAAGGTTAACAATGACTATACATACAACACATTACTACAAAGCATAATTTTCAGTAACTCCGAAGAAATTGATGACACATACTAAAAGGGTCCATGTAATTTTATGCGAGGACCGTATCGTTGTGGCGGACGTGTCGTATTAAATGACCCCCGTAATACATCTTGAATATTCACACGGGACCAGGAAGCAAAGGTCCAACGCGCATTAATATGGTCCACACCTGTGCACTACCAAGTATCTGTAATGAATACGGCAGCAAATATCATCCGCCCGTTTTGTCCCTGACGCGCGCTCCAATAATCGGATCGTAATATCGATGTTTGTAATCTATTTGTTATACATTCGGTTTTATCGACTTTAATACGTATCTTGTTGAATGTTTTTTGATGTTATTCGAATGGTTCTAGTTTTGAATGTGAACTTTTATTTATTTTTATTATTTGAGATTTTTGGTATCGCAATATTACGCCAATGAGTCATTTTATCAAACTCGCAAATATAAAATTAAAGCATAAAAAATGACAGTGACAATGATGGGTTTATAAGCAGGGATATTAGTCATTATATTACAAGCTTTTTAGTCTGACCTGACCTGAGGCTAGTGGGTGGGCTGCCGTTATTTTAGCAGAAGTGTTTGCAATTATCTCCGGACATATTACATCCACGGTGGCCATATAATATTACGCTCAATGCTATAAACTGTTTCAGGTAAACGAAATTAACAGATTATATTAATAAATACAACTAAAGTTGGAACATACCGAAGCAAAAGATAATCAATCTAATTAAAATGTTGTAACTCATACTCTTAACACTTCATAATTAAGCAACTTTACAACTCTTCATATAACAATCATGTAAACTTGACATAAGTACCTTTTAATAAATACTTTGGTACAAAGTTACGAACACAAATCCTCCACTGAAGCGGATAGCACTGAACCGACAGAAGTGGAGTTATAAATAAGTATTATACCGTTGGTTCTAATGCGGTGCAGTGTGCAGTACCGCACAGTGGGCTTAGGTGCACGTTCCCGAGCCATAGTTCACCTGGTCTCGGCTTTAAGTGGACGTCACAATGAGGCCGGGGTGCCCCCTTTTGTCTGCGCCAAACTCGCCAGCCTTACTTAACTTAAGCTTTCAAAGCTCGCCCTCAGAAAACAATCTTGACCTACGACTTTTGCTAATGCTACTTGTCAGCTTTGTTGTTTTAACAATTTCTTTAGTGCTTGTAATGCTTGAATTATTTTTATGGACATAAATTTTATCATTATCATACATCCCCGCTGTAGCGTCGACTTTCAAACGAACTTAGTTTGAAGTGTGACGCTGGGGCAACACTGTACGCAAGGCTGTTTCCTTAGAGAACTGCACTGCTGGCTTTCTGGTCCTCTAAATTAAAATGAATATAAATCAGTGTTAACAATTGTAAATCGTTTCCGATTCATTGATTTCGTTTTAATGTTAAAAGAATATTTTTTAAGAAATAGTAATGAGTGCATATACTTAGATTATGATTGACTCCGCTGTTTGATGTGCAAGTAAAGATCATTAATAATACTTTTTACATAATTATGGATCTTTTGAACTGGTTTCCCCCTTTGATATTTTTTTTCGCCATTCAGCACTGTTTCAGAGATACTCTACAGTGAAAATCCCACTCAAAGGGAGGCCAGTCAACGGGGAACAAAAATCATCCTACAAAGGAACGTACCGAAATAGCCTTGTTTACTTCACCAGTAACGGCTAGGGTCTTAAAAACTACTTAGTAAGACATTGTCGATGAGTCACATTTTTTTTAAATTTACTTTGCAGCTGTCAAGCAATTTTCGAAATATCAAAGGAAAATCAAAGGCTGGTTTTAAGATATTTATTTGCCCCTTGAACAGCTTGAGAGGATGTGCTAACTAGAATTGGTGGTGCGATTATTATCACTAAATCTATAATTATACAGTTAGAACATTGTAACTTGTTCGATTCAGTTATGCATTAAGTTTGGTTACAGACTGAACACTTCTGGACTTTAATGTTCATATTATATTTCTAATTCAAAATGTCAAGGATGTCCAACACTCAGTGTCACAAGATTTCTTTTTACCTACAACTGAATACTACTACTGAATTCAATCAGATTAATACAATACTTATATTTGCTAATCTTATCTAAAAAGTAATAAACGTAACATCGTAAATTAACTAATGTATACTTTAATTTGTTAGCAAAGTCAATTTGGTTTACATAATTATCACATGTCTTTTTCTATTAGATTTTGCATTCAAGATGGGTCCCAGATTTTAGATTAATATTTAAAAAAGCTATTCTTTTGAATATTTAGATAAAAATCTTGTTTTTTTCGCAACGAATGAATTAAAATTCATTTTTTTCAGAAATTCCTATTTTGGACAAAAGCTTTTGAGAGATTTATGATGTTTATACAATATATAATAACTAATCTGGTTTGAGTTAATAACTAATTTCAATATACAATAGCTCTTTTACTGCTGCAAGTAATACATTTGTAATGCCATGCCAAAGTCAAATTAGTATTATAATAAAATGAGTTATAAATATTTTTGTGAAACAATTTAGAAAGTAACTGCACTACCGAGAGTAATTTATTTATTTAATAGTGTATCCACGTTCGGACTTATTTGATTTAACCACAACGCAATTTAATGAGGCAATGTTGAAAATTCACTCTCACATTAGGTTACATTAATAAAGAGAGATCATTAATTATGTTGAGTGTATGTGTAATTTGTTTAATTATCTTGTAAAAAATTTTATAACTCAACACAAACAAACAAAGTATTATACAAGTGTATACACTCATCCGAACGAAGCTTCATGAGCATTAAGGGTAATTTTTAGTGGCTGTATCTTTTTCTTTGTATCATACCTTTTAACTAGTTTAGCCTATTTAATATTAATAATAACCTAATAATATCTTACTAAATCATCATCATCAACAGCCTTTAATAGCCACTGCCAGATGGACATAGGCCAGGCCAGGCACGCTGGCCCCCCAGCAGTTGACGGACCTCCGTGCGGCCTGTACACGTGCCCGGAGGTCCTACAGTCGGCGGTGTCACCGCGGAATTGGTGAGGAGGACCGGCTTCATGAGGAGTACCGAGAGGCACGGAAAACTCTGAAGCTGGCCATTAGCCGCGCCAAATAGATAAAGAGAAAGTACGCGGCAGGGTATCGACCGTCACCCCTGTCGCGTCCCGATCGCACGGCGCAACAAAAGCTCCATGCGTCAAGCCCCCCTTTACGGAAACTCTGCAGCCCAGCTTCCTTTTCCCTTTTCCTTTTCCAGCAGCGGGCGGAACACACCCCTCCGTCGATGGCCTCCATGGTCGGAGACGATGGGGAGAATCAGAACTATGTTCCTCCTGTTGCGGATTCGGAGGTAAGAGTTCTACGGATCCGCTCTAAGAACACCGTCCCCGGGCCGGACGAAATACCCGTGTGCTGGCCCGAGCTCTCCACCACATGGCAGACCACCTGAGGGAGGTTGCTAGCTCGGAGTCGCTAGCTTGGCATCCGGACGTTTCCCTGAGTGCTGGAAGAGCGGGAAGCGGGTCCTATTGAGGAAACCGGGGTGGCCTACCGATTCGGCCTACAGGCCCATCGTATTGCTGGATGAGGCGAGTAAATTGTTTGAGAAAATTCTCCGATGGATGGGTCCCGATCTGTCGGACGCCCAATTCGGTTTTCGAGCGGGGCGTTCGACGGTCTTTGGCTTCTTCCCCCCCTTCGGGGATAAATTAACACTAAAAAGAATATGAAGGCTAAATATCTTAACCCATGTCACTTACCATCAGGTGACCCGTCTGCTTGCTTGCCCCTTTTACCATAAAAAAATCCTTATTTGTTTTTATTGCGTCGTTAACAGTACAGGAGGTACCCTTATTAGCACCGGCAAAATCAATTCATCATCATCTGCCTATCCTTTTCCCAATTTTTATTTGGGGTCGGCGCAGTATGTATGATTTTTCCATTCTACTCTGTCATGCGTCATCTCACTGTTTACTCCCTTCCTAGCCATATCCTCCCTGATGCAGTCCATCCATCTCTTCTTCGGTCTACCTCTTCTCTTGTACCCTTCGACTCTCATACCTAAAACTTTCTTCGCTACATTTCGGCAAAATCAATTAAATGTATAAAATTACTAGCTTTTGCTCGCGGCTGCGCTCGCCCGCACGTATATCGGTTATCGCGGTAAATAGTAGCCTATGTTCTTCCTCAAGAATTAAACACCAAATTTCATCTAAATCGGTTCAGCGGTTTAAGCGTGAAGAAGTAAGAGACAGATAGACACCTATAATATTAGTTTGGATATAGCATTAATTGACGTCTGCTCAGACACAACATAAGTTTGAACTGTCCATACGCTTTATCTGAATGTGTTTTGAGATTTGTGACGTTTTTTTACGATATTAACACGTCTGTGGATAGACGCATAACCACAACTACATTTTGCCCATTTCTTTTCAAATTACCTATTTAACTGTAAAATTGCCTAACCTGTCGTCCTGTACGCGGTCATATCTATATAATCAAAATCAATCTGTTTGTATTGTGAATGTCCTAGTCGATGGCTCCAACTACAATAGGTTTCAGATTCCTCTCTTATTTTATTTGTATTCATTTATTAATGAGAACTAATAATTAACTTCATTAAGAATTTGTATTCGGTGAATCAAATTTTTTATCAATGTTCAAAGGCAGGCAGGAGAAGGACTAATGGTTTTCTCTATTCGTTTCTTGATTTTGTTTTCATTATAATCACATGTCTAATGCCCTTTCGCTTTATACTTTTCCACCATCGTCGACCAGTACAGTCGTCAAACTAAAAATTAAATCGTCAACAGGTGAGATGGCATCCATCCAAACTTTTGATTGGGTAGGTTTTAAGTAAAATTTGTATTCAAACTTTACTCGTGCTTCATTGAAGTGTAAATTGAAGGCCAACTTGGGAACTAATTCCGTCCTCTCTAAAAACTTTTACCTTTGCAAAATGCGACAGTGTAGATGCCTATTGGATATACTGAGTGAAAGAAATTGTAGTTTTAAGCTTTACCTTTTTTACACTCACTAATATCTTATATTCCGTAAGCTCGGTATGGTCAGTTATATTAGCATCTCATCATTGGAGATATGAATACCGATTTAATGAATGAAACAGAATGTTACGTAAGAAATTACAAAACCGCATTGTGTGGTCACGGCCTGAGGATGACCATACCTACTACGACAATAATGCGAGAAACTTTGGTCGACGCTCAGTTACAGACGTCAGTTAAATTGGTATCATAACAGTCGCATCTCAGTACATAAATGAAAATTTAGTGTAATTAAAGAAAAATATTCATTTATTCACAAAATTTAGCGACATTTACCAAATAAACACTAGAAATTAAGATAAACTCGTGTTACCTACCACCAGACTACAAAAAGTAAACAGGTCTTTTCTATGTCAGGGTGTGCGGTCTACAATAAAATTCCAAGCAAATTTTATGAACTTAGTATTAACTAATTTAAGTCTTTAGTAAAACAAACAGTATTTGAAAAGGCTTACTACACGGTTAGAGATTATTTAGATGATTACATGATTACAAATTCGTGCTGCGATGCTGCTCACTCCCGCATTTACTATCATTTCCTTTCATTGTTATTATGCTTGAAAGTGATGGACATTATATTGTATAGTATAATATTTTATTTTTATTTTGAAAGTATGTAAATGTGAGTGTAATGTAGGCTTATAATGTTAGTTCATATTTAGAAACTTTCTGGTGGCTTTGAGTGTTTCCTCGGCTTTCTCAAATGTCCTGCTGGCTTCGGTGTTTCTTCCCATAGTGAGTCTTAGGAAATGCCGGCTCTATCTAGCTGTAAAGTCCGACTTGTAAAAATGTTTGAATAAGTTTTACTTACAAAAATAAATTTCATTTCAATTTATGCATCGACCACGTGTGGGCGAGACTCAGCGACGGTGATGAGCGCTCCCGCGCAGCGTGAGTGATTAGGTGTGTGTCGAAGCACACATTTGAATGCACCTTATCAGACCACCATATGACCGGTATTACTCTTACGAGTATGTGTGAGCCCTACAAGTCATACGCGAAAAGAATTTAAAAGCGGACAGTGTTAAATAATAAGTGAGTTGCTGATAAGCTTACGAATGTTGTGTGGCAGGACGTCTTGCAGATTAACTGTCCTATTTTAATATATAATGAACTCTGCCGTGTTTTTTGCAGTATTTATTCGGAATGTACGCTTTCAGAAATACGACAAAATAACAGAATACCGCAACCGTGGGTAAGTAAACAAATAATGTTGCATATAGATAAGAAAAAGAGCATATAAAGAAGAGCCGTCTAATATGAATTGGAAGTTAGAGTATACGAAATATCGAAATAAAATAAACAAAATGAAATAACAAAAAACAAAAACAAGAAGTACGTAACGGAGAGGAAAATTAAGTAAATGTAAGGAGGATTATAAAAGAATATGGGCTAATATTAATCTGTGGACTGGTAAAAATATGTCAACAATAGATGGTACAATAAATAAATACTTCGGTAAAACAGACATCACATATAACATATGCACTAAATTTACTAAAACTTTTACGCAAGAAATAGAAAACATTAAACATATTGTTCTAATAAGTTTTAAGACAGAAGTGGCTATGTTAATAGAAGTTTAAGTTTTTTTCCGATTTAAAAAAGTTAACTCAGAAGATGTTGAAAAAATTATTAAAAAATTAAGTTGTGAAGAGGCACCATGAAAGGATCAAATAAGGGTAGTAGATTTGAAATGTATAATCAAACTAATGAGTAGATTTTTTGCAAAATTTATTAATATGTGTGTAACACGGTATATATCCTGATGCAAGCATTGATTAGACCTATCAATAAACAATGATGCCATCTTTGACTATACTGACTATAGACCTGTAGCTATTTTATCAAGGTAAATAAAATTGTAGAAAAAATTATAGTAACACAAATTAGCGATTATTTAGCTGACTGCCAGTACGGATTTAGTAGAGCGTGCGTAAAGTGAACAGTTTTTTTTGATAATAATTTTTAAATTTAAAATAAAACTTACATTGTTACTTGCATGTGTAAGTAGAATATTTGTTTTTATGGAAAACTAATTCTAAATTCATACAAATAAATACTATACAGTCACGTCTCATTTCAGTCCGGGGTGGGCAGGGAAGATGGAATGTCATTTGCCAAGATTCTGAAATACAGCTTGCGCCTCTGTCACATTCATCAGGCCTTTCACACACGTCCAACAATTCTGCTCACTTTTGACGAAGCTATTCTTCGGTACCTATACTACCGCTCTGTATAAGTGCAAGTCTTTCGGGTCCCGCCCACATCGGACCTTACTTAAATGTATATATATTATGCTATAAACTCATTTATACTATTATTATTTAAAATATTAATTATTGTTTTTTAAAAATAATTTCCAAAATGCACAAATACGTTTAATTTTCTTATAGCTTTCCAATAATTATCAAGTCCACAAAAGTAGTCTAAAGTATTCTCGTCTAAAGTCGTCGCTAATTGCTATTGCTTTTAGTAATATAGCGTTTACGTATGAAAAACCTTTAAACAGCAAAGCAGTACCATCGGTTATAAATGAGCAGTTAAGATGTAATAAATAAGGAATACACGTCATCAATATTCATGCATCCAAAGTTTCCAAAATAATAAGACAATTTCTTGTCTAATGTACTGTAACACCTTCATCGGCGTATACTCGTAGTTTTTGCACTCGGCAATTTGGAAGTTTTGATATAATATGTTTTTACAACAAACAATGCCTACTAAAAAGTTTTTAAAATCAAGTCAAGTATAATTCAATGGAAAAAAAACATGTGACATTTGAGATTGTAACTTCGACATACGCAGCTGCAGCTGAAATGAAAATTCTCTAATTTCACTTGGCTCATGATCACTTGGCTTGGTCGAAGGATCTTTACTCTATGTTTAAGGGGTATTACATACCGTGCCTGTACAGTTTCTTACGCTGTTTTACATTATAACTATAACAAACAAGCATCATAACATTTAATAAATTAAATTTATGTACACAAAACAATAAAAGTATTTTCCAAATCGGTTTACAAATGAAAGAATTTTGAGGAAACAAACATAAAAATAATTGCGTAATAAACATTTTTTTTTGTCTAAATGTTTTGTAGTCTCATTTATTACTATACTCTCCTGTGTTCATTTTTTATTTGTTTATTTCACCTCTCTTGACATTTCTCTTTAACTTGAAAAAATAAAAAAATGTCAATACAGGATCCTTCCATCATCAGCTCAGCAACATGACACAATGACCACTAAACGCAAATACCTTTAAAGCTAGAGAAATAAGCAAAAACATGTGATCAAGGCTGTAAAATTTGAGAGTTTCCCTTGATTTCTTTAGGATCCCATCATCAGATCCTGATTTGTTTGTAATGGGACCACCTCAGAAGTATACCCTTACGATTATATGATTGTTGTCGCAATAGTTATTGTTATCGCCGTTCCTAATAACGAAAATCTCGTGAAAGTTGAAAACCAAAAACAAATAAAATATTTGGATTTATCTCACGAGATTACCGATATGTGGAATGTGGATTCGGCGATCATTGTTCCGATAGCTCACGGATTGATAGCCAAGAGCCTCGATCAACACCTTAGGAGGCTCACATCAGACGGCTGGATCAAGGGTCTGATGCAGAAGGCAGTTTTCCTTGATACGGCTCGTATAGTGAGGAGGGTCTTTGGAGTCCTAACTACCGGTGTCTTGGTCCCTGTGCCCGATGCCGGTGGTCTACAATTTTTTATATATTTAAATGTATTTTTGTTTTCTTTTGTAATATATTTAAAAATGTAATCAATATGTATATATGACACACAACGCTATCTAGTTTCAAAGTAGCGCAGAGCTTGAACTATGAAAACTAATTTGACTGATATACTTTTTTTTGTAAATACATACATATTAAACATAGAAACACCCGAACTTCGAAACAAATATTTGCAGATAAAACAAATATTTGGTCCAACACCGAAACCTCAACTCAGCAGTCGCATACGCTACCACTGCAAAATCGAGGCAGTATTATTATACCAAAAATTAAATTCTTTTTTTATTAGGTTTACCAACAACTGCTTATACTAATACATTTCTTTTTTTCATTACAAAGCTTTATAATAGTATAGCAGCCTTTTAAAGGCAAGCACAACATGCACAAATTATTTACAGATGATAAAGTGAAGTTTTACAGTTACAAAATTAAACAAACTAATGTAGTAGCACTTTAAAACAGAAATGGTTAATAAAGTATTAAATTTTCGATGCATTGTATATAATTTTGTATGAATACTGAAATTAAAGCGATCACATACTGGCGGTTGTCACAGAGAGGCGCAGACTATGACATATTTATTACGTAATACGTAATATAATAACAATATAATCATATAAGTACAATCGGTTCCAAAAATTACGGGTCAGTCACAAAAATTGAAATACCTCCAGAACTGTAAAAGTTAGATCAATGAAATAAAAAACAGAATAAAGACATTTTAGTTGCGCTTCTAATAGCATATTATTTAAACTGGTTGATGAAAAAAACTTCATTAGAGAAACAAAATTAAAAAAAAAATGACTATTTTTAAAAACAAAATTTTTGTTTCATTTCATTATGGATGCTTTCCATTTCTATTCTGTCACAAAAAAATTTATCGTCAACGTCTTCCACGTGCATAATTATTATTCTGTGAGGTGAAGCATGGCAGTCACGCTAGAAGAATGTACCAGAATCCTAACTTTTTTGGAACTTGGGCGGAGCCAGCGTGAAACAGCCAGAAACATTGGTGTATCTTTGTCGACTGTTCAGCGGGTAGTCCAGCGGTACCAAGACACCGGATCACACCTTAGAAGACCAGGAAATGGCAGACCAAGATGCACAACGGCCAGGGAAGACAGACAACTGGTGGCTACAATGCTCCGAAATCGTTTTCAAACTGCTGTTGGTCTAAAAACTCACTTTATTCGCTTTGGAGGTGGCAATTTAAGCGCTAAAACAGTAAGAAGACGTCTTGCTGAAGCAAATTTGAAACCATTGAGGCCCGCAAATGGCCTCAAACTGGAACGGGGACATCGAATTGTTTGATTTATTTTACTAATTTATTAAGATATACTTGAAAACACATGATGTTTGTATAGGTTTTTAATTTTGGGTGTATCAAGTCCACTATAAGTTGTGTCTAAGTATTTGTGAATCTCAGTGTTTCTTTATATTTCGAAACCTTAGGTGTTAAGTACACGGACACGGCGCTCTACACGCTGGTACCGCCACGAGGCCACACCTTACACCTAAGTAAATCGCAATCGCGGCAATCGGAGTGGGAATTCTCTCGCTCGGTAACATGATTACTGCTATGGTACCTACGGACCGAGAGTGCGTGGTAATCCGCCATCTCCTCACTCACTCACTCACTCATGCTGCTGAATGTAAAAAAAGACACGATACCTCTACCTTTTATATCAGCTTAATTTATATCACTGAAACTTAAAGCTCATTTAATGTGAAATTTTTGAACTGTATTCATTGAAAGACTTCACTTCCACTTAGGAACTCTACAATTGCTGTAAATCCCTCTTTAAGGAAGAAACAAGTTTCATGTATTTTAATAAGCTTCTATGAGCTATTTCTTAACTTTGTTTATTTATCAACATGTACCAAGTGAAAATTTTAAATATTATTAGCGTACCTATAAAAAAGTGTTATTAAGTTGGTTACGTTCCTTTTAAGTTAGTACTCTTAGCCTACAAATAGGAATGAAAGAAGGCTACGATACATATGAAATATAGTTCTTTAATGGATTTGTTTCCTACTTATTAATATGATAACGAACGATAACAACGATTATTTTAAGAACGGGATCAATAATATAATTACTAAAATTTGGGTATAATACACAACGATCTTGTCTGTATTAACAGACCTAGGTGTATAAAGAAACGTGTGTAAATTTGATCTAGGCACTACAACTTTTAACAGGGAAATTTGAATAGACTTATAAGCAATTATTTGCTTGATATAAAAGAAAACCGATCTAAGTAGGTATACCACATCCAACCATTTTCATATTACAAAATAACAGGCGACAATAAACTAACTGTTTATTTAAATTTAGCACCTAAGGAAGTTTATTATCCAATGATTTTAGACAGTAAAAAAACGATAAACGCTAGAGTAAGCTTTTATCGCGGTACTGTCTAAAATCATTAATATTGTTACATTTCTATAATAGTAATTTCAATAAAAAGCTCACCAAGAGGGGAAATCAGAATTAAGCCCATTGCTTACTCTAATTTCATTCGAGTCTTTCCAATTTACACGTCTGTCGCAGCACATTTTATCTTTCTATTAACTAAATAAACGGCAGTACAGTATTGTAAGAAATTTATGGTATTGCTGTGCGGCGTTTGGCTGTATGCCGTTCAGACTTGTAACGTATGCTCGATTTCAACGTTCGTTTTCAGTGTTTTCATACTTCGGTTATAGCTACGATGAATTTAGTATCGCTTTGAATAACAAATTAAACTTAAACCATAAATTATTAAATTGTAACTTTTACGTTGCATGATATACATTTATATACGAGTATAAATACGCGAATTAACGTATTCACGTAATATGTTTAAAATACTTTTGAATTACCTGAAGTTTTACCAGGTTATACCTATTGGTTGACTGTCAGTCTGTGACCGCCTAATAGGTAAATTTTACAATACCTATTACCTACATAATTTCGTTCATATCGGTACATACATAACTGTGTCAGATATGAAATGCGTGATTGTAGATATCAGATGTATTATTGATCTTAGGGTATCCCCTTTTTCCGTTTCTCAGTCAAACAATCACACAGTTAATTGTTGCGTAAATTTTAGTTATCTTATATATTATAGTATATTTGAGATCTAATATTGACCATGATTTGTTGAAATTAAAACTTAAAATGTTGAAACAGTTGAAATTACCTATTTACAATCTATTTGTCCATCCAAAGGTTGCCTGTAAGAGATTGCTTTTTAGCGATAAGGCCGCCATTTGTACATGGTCATTAACTTTGAATACTATTGTATGTATAATATACCGAACTGCCGTACAATAAAGATTATTCTATTCTATTCTATTTTGAATTATTTTTGTATGAATATATAGGTTTTCCTTGCAAAGCCTTACCGTGTAATATAATATATGTGCACGGAACACATGTAACTTTTTATAGCCGCAATCGCATGAATTTTGAACTTGTAATACATATTGTTTCAAAACTTTAACTTTCTGATTAAATACCTATCATTAAAAAAATATATAGGATAGGGCAAACAAGCTGACTTGTCACGTGGAAAGTTGTCTTACTCAGGAGTCACAAGCGCGTTGCCAGCCTTTGAGGAAAGAGTACGCTATTTTCTTGAAGTTTTGAAGGTAGTATCGGTCCGGAAATACCGCAGACGATAGCTTGTTCATCACAACTTTACACAAAATATCGGGTATTCACTATTACCTGTTGCAGGTCTCCAAATTAAACCTAATATAGTCAAAATAAACGGGTTTCTTGAACTCTCAGAGCTACACATAGCTACACAGACACGCTTAGGTAGTGTACATTCTTTGAACTTATATTTAATATGGATATTACATAAACAGTTGGTCTAGTTCTTTTTATTTTTAAGAGTATTATTACTTTATTAATTATTAGTAGAGTATTATATATTAGAAGGATTTTTTACACATATTTTATGAGTATTAATATATGTATCTTAAATCCTAAAAACAATCAGAAATATCTCTAATTACAAAAAAAATAAACTGGTTTACAGTTTATTTTTCACGTAATTAAGGGTTTCAACCGTTCAGTTTCCCAGAGAAGTTATTGTTGTATGTGATTGTTGTTCTTATGAATTGAATTCTGTGCCACAATGAGTATCTGAATAACAAGTCATATCAAGTGAAGCGACTGAAACAATGACTGTGTATTTTGACTCCGTGAAAATTAAATACGGGAATGAATTATGCGTTGTGTTTTATTAATCTAGTTAAGTTAAATTCATGATTCTTATTAACAAATGAATGATATGACGTCATAAAAGGCAGTCACTCTCATTACTTGTTATCTAAATTAGTGGAAAGCATATACGGTAGACATTTTTGAATAAGTTGACGGTCAGTTCGTAAAGTGTGCAAAGGTAAACAAGTAAATATTAAAAATAGCATGGTGAATAAGTTAACCTGTAAGCACGCCACTGGAGAAATTGGTTGGGGCACCAGCTGTGTATAGTCCGCCGGCATTAAGTCCGCCATTGTTCATCAATCAATCAATTATTATTAGTGCAAAAATAATAAAATCAAAAAAAAATTATCCAAAACCCGTGTAACGGACATAGGCCTAAGTATTTTATAACTACTAACGTTCTCACCTAATACACAGATTACCTAATATTTAACAATAAAGCCATATTTTCTATTTCTCATTTAAATAAATCGTAATCAACCTAAAGTGCTCTGGTAACAGGATTAATATTAAGTCTTTCAGCAGAATGATTCACAATTTACTCGTGAAAGACCATTTACAAGTAAATTTAAATTATTATTTTCTTCTTGTAAGTATTACATTTGCTGAAATTATTGTAAATAGAATTCTGTGTGGCTAGTTGAGGTCTCTGTCGTAGTGGCCTCTCCATCCATAGATAGTCCATACAGGTTTCCTAGTCCTCTTCGAGCTGTTGCATTCTCAGTCCAGTTTTCCATCCGTATGCCCTATCTGTTTTTCTTAAATAATTGAACGGCAACGGGTTTGTGACTCCTGAGTTACAGACGTTCAAGGGCGGCGATAGTCACTTTCCATCAGGTGACCCGTCTGCTTGTCTGCCCCCTCTAACATAAAAAAACCCTCGCCTCTGGATCCGCCTGAAATCCATTTATTCTAAAGGATAGTAAGCGTGAGGCAGGCTATGGGTCATGAAAGAATCAAGCTAAAAAAAAATAGTTTTAAAAAACTAAAAACACGCTTTTTATAGAAAACCAAACTAAAAAACACAGGCATGCCTGTGCCTTGTGCCTTTTCTATTTCAATATATATCAATGGTAAAAAGCACCCACGCTTTTTTTCAAAGTTATTAAAATTTATTTTCTATATTTTTTTATAGACGGCGAATTCTGACCTTTTGAAGTCAGTCAAAATCACGCCCAAAGGAGTCGGTTACAAACAAACATACAAACATATAAGTGAAGCTAATATAAAGCGTGTAACTACATGTCATGTACGTTGCACCGACTCGTCGTTAATAACTGAAATATTATCTAAAGAAGTTTATATAATATTGTTCATAATTAATTACTCATGCTATAACAGTGGGTCTACTAGCCCATAGGGCTTCGAGGAACCTGAATTAGAGTGTTATAATCACTATAATGTAATAACAGCAGTGAAACTGGCTTTGTCTGCTTTTTAATCGGCACCTTCAGAACAATATACCTTTTAAGGATATAAAATGTTAGTCTTTATTTTTTATTTTACTCAATTCCTTACAATACTTAATGCCACAGGCATTTTCTCCTAGTCTACCTTTGGGTGGTGGGGAAATTTCTAAGTATTTGCCCTATCAATTAAGTTTTTTGTGTTAACGATATAATAATAATTAAGGAGATAGATATAAACAGTGTGACAGATATACATATATACATACTGAGATACACGTACTTGCTGAGTTTCATACATAAATGAGGCGACTGGGTGCTATCCTGATTTCGAAAGGTAGAGCGTTCCAGAGGAGGACAGATTGGATTAGGAACAAAGAGTGGACACGTGAGGAGTTGTTGGGGTATGACAGAAAGTGGATCGTTTGAGGTACGGAGGATTCTGTTGCGATTGGAACATAGAAATTGGAATGAAAATGTCAGGTAGGAAGGGGAAATAGGTGAGTTAAGAATAGAATAGGTGAGGGCGTGAGATAAAATCTATTTCAGAATTGAGGAAACTATCTTTGCGTATTAAAAGTAAGTAGCTTTACTGTAGTAGTAATTGTTTGTTGTTATCTATATACGTAATGAATGGTCACTATCATCAACAACCTTTAATAGTTCCCTGCTTGATATAGGCCTCTCCTTAGAAAGGAGGCTTTGGCTTAATGTACCACGCCAGCCACTTGGCCAGACGGGTTGGTATACGCTTTGGTTTAAGCTTTACTTCTCTTTGCAGTGCTCTTATCCTGCGTTGTTTGCTCCTTTAGTCGACTCTTACGACACCTACGTTATGAACAGAGATTTAATTTGAGAACTCAGTAACTAAGCATTTTATATGATGATTCGGATTACGATGCTTTAAAACCCCAACCCCGAACTGGAAACAATTATTTTAAAGCAGATTATAGCAAGGTTCTGACAGAGCTCGGGTCCATAGACTGGAATCTTTCTTTTTCTGATAGTAATGATGTAAATGATATGACTTCAATATTTTACGATATATTACATAATGTTGTTGAGAAATATGTGCCAAAATATAGACGGAAGAAGCAAGTATATCCTCCTTGGTTTTCTACGACGCTTATAAAACTGTTACGTGAAAAAGAAAAACTAAGACAACGATTTCGTAGATACAATAATCCTCGTGATCGTCTAAGCTTCGAATTACTTCGTAGTCGCTGTAATAAAGTCTCAAATGCCTGCTATATAGAGTATAAACACAAAATTGAGGTTAATATTCAGAAAAATTCGAAAATGTTTTGGTCCCATATCAAAAATAAACGTATTGGGTTATCCACGCTCCCCACTCGTATGTACATGAAGGGGTCGGTCGCAGATACGGGTCGGGGTATTGCAAACTTATTTGCTAGTTATTTTTCTTCTATATATAATGGCACAGGGCATGCTTGCTTAGCAAACTCTGAAATAGTCGAAACTTCAAACGGTATTGCTAGGGTACAATTTATTGAGGAGGAAGTAGCGAAGGCATTGAACAAGCTTGATGTTTCTAAGAGCCCTGGGCCAGATGGCATTCCGCCAATATTTATCAAGAAATGTAGCAGGTTTCTTGCATCTCCCCTATGCAAAATTTATAATAGCTCTCTTGAACATGGACAGTTTCCTGAGGTTTGGAAACGGGCTAGAATCGTTCCAGTTTATAAAAAGGACGATCCTTCTCAGGTTATAAACTATCGCCCCATCTCTTTACTTTCGTGTTTTGCAAAGATCTTCGAGTCTCTTTTATGTCCTATTATTACTCATCATTTGGATCCAATAATATCTGTTCATCAGCATGGGTTTAAAATTGGTCGAGGTGTACAATCAAACTTGGCCGAGTTTGTGAATGATATATCGCGTGCTCTTGACAGGGGACATGAAGTTGATGCGGTGTACACCGACTTCAGTAGTGCCTTTGACAAAGTCAATCACTCGCTGCTGCTGTCCAGATTGGAATCGGCTGGGGTGCATGGATCGCTTCTAAGGTGGTTTGAATCTTACTTGGCAAGGCGGTCCCTGGTTGTTGCTGTGAGTGGATACGAGTCACGGCCTTATTATGCCGCTTCGGGGGTGCCGCAGGGTTCTCACCTTGGTCCGTGTCTATTTTCACTCTTCATCAACACTATTACTGCTGAAATCACTAATAGCAAGTATTTACTTTTTGCTGATGACCTCAAATTATACAAAACTATATCATCCAGTGATGATATTTCCCACGTCCAAACAGACTTAAATAATATACAAAAATGGTGCGATAATAATTGCATGACCCTTAATGTTGGAAAATGCTGCCATATAAGGTTTACACGAAAGAAGCAACCTCATATGTCAAACTACCACATAAATGGTATCTCCCTTTCGAAGGCAAGCGAAGTACGAGATCTTGGAGTGATAATGGATGAAAAATTAAATTTCAGGAAGCATATTGATGAGGTCGTGACGAAGTCGGCTCAAATGTTAGGGTTCCTAAAACGTAATACAAAGGGCTTCAAATTCGTTCGAACTAAGATTATGTTATATAACGCCCTTGTGCGAAGCCGTCTAGAGTATGGTGACGTCACATGGCAGCCCTATTACGCTATTCATTCTCAACGAATAGAAAACATCCAACGAGCCTTCACTCGTCATATTGCCTACAATTCGCCTAATATATCTCCAAGATGCCCATACCGGGATCGGCTTACATTTTACGGAATGAACTCTCTTCGTGATAGACGACTGATGCATGGTTTAGTGTTTATCCACAGAGTGTTGCACAACAAAATTGATTGTGAATATTTGACTTCAAACATTACCATTAATGTACCCAGAAGATCTCCACGTAATCCTGTTTGCAATCTCCTTACTGTACCCTTATCCAAAACTAACCTTGGTCGAAACGCACCCCTAAGTAGAATGTGTAGGGATTTGAATTCGTTCCTCAAGACTGTGCCTGATGCTGATGTGTTTCATGACGGGGAGAACCAGTTTCGCGCAAAAATATGGGAATCATTTGGCAAACCTCGCAATGGGGACTGATAAGAATGTACTGATCGTTACTGCAACCACTAACTCACCAGACAAATAGAGTTAAGTTAAGTATGGAATACCTATATGTCAATGTGATTCTGTTAATATGTTGTCTAAACTGTGAATGCTGTGTTAGCTCGTAAGTGGCATGTATATCAGAACCTTATTACTAAGATTTTACCATTAATGTTACATATATGTGCTGTGAGTTAACCTAATAAATAAATAAAAATAAAATAAAAAAAATGAGGGAAAGGAGGAACTAGGAAGAGAACTAAACGTATTAGTATTGATGTTTCTAAAGAGTACTAGATATTTCAGGCACAGTGTTATGAAACTATTGGCTATAATGTAGAAATACAAATCCGTGAAAGTTCTCAAGAGAGAGATGTATTACCAATTTTAAGGTATCAATTTATTTAAATAACAAGTTCCTGCAACAACTAAATAAAGTTTTACCTGAATCGAATAAATGTTCCGAGAATGCATAGAAGATGATCTATTACCGGTAACTATTATTATTATCAGAATACTTTCAGAGGGATAGTTAGTATTAGCAGAATTCATTCAAATAACTACTCTCAATTTCAATTCAACTGCCAAACAAATAGGAATACAATTTATAATCATAAATATTTACGAAGTTTTCAAAGTACCAGTCTTAAATTACTTTTGAAATCTTTATACATTGTTTGTTAATGGCTAGTCATTAAAATACATTATTTTTAATCTTAGTAGTATTTTTATTTACTACAGTAAAACAATAGTCTGCAGGACAATCAATGTCAAGCTTTAAATAGAAAAGATAAATTGTAGCATTAATTTTTATATTTGGTACTAAGTTAATGTCTCCGAAGGCTGCAGGTACTAACGAAAGCAGAATTAAAGTTCTTAATGCGATAAGGTTGTTGAATAATATAACTTGTTATAAACCATTATTTATTTATTAAATATAAAATTGCAATATATCAGATTGTTAGACCACATAAAATTATCATTGATATCTACAAACAGTTCGATTGACGTAATTTATACATTAACTCCACAGTATCAATATTAAACTCTATATAATAGAATCAACACAAAATTGAAACATTTACATTTTGCTATCATTATAAAATGGCACTACACAAGCTTTCTAAGCATACGATACTAGGGGACAAAGAAAGCATAAATTAGTTGGATATCAGCAGATCCTTGATTCAAACAGATATGCCTTAACATGATATGGTACGAGATGGGACAACTGCACTTAAAGTAGTAGATAATAATGAATATCGACATATCCACCTAACACGACGAGAGAAGGCATCACCAAAAACTCAGTTCTTAATTACTTAATAAAGATAATTTTCTTATTTAATTACTTAAATAAGAAAATTGTAGGAAAAGCAAGGAAACAATTTAAGTTATAACAAGAATACGATATAGATCAGATAGAAAGAAGGTCAGATATAAGAACTACTGGAAAATAAATTTTGTCGAAGAGAAACTGCGCGCTTGAAAACTCAGCTTAGAACAATGCCCCGCAAAATAAAGGGACGACATTGGCAAACTGGCAAGGATCTGCTAGATAACGGCGAGGTTAACGTTTCTTTTCTTGATACATTTAAAAACTATCCATGTTTCGTTGTTTAGATGCTCGTACCATTCTTCTATTTTTCTTTTTTGAAGGGAATGCAACTTCAGTTATAAATTTAAATATTCGACATAAAGTGAAAGTACATTTTCAATTTAGTAGAGAAACCAACTCCAAAATAAGCTTATTTCGTTAAGTACTTAGTTTCAACATTTAAATCAAATGTGACCCAACTTGGTATATGGTTGTATTTATATGTATGTAGATATTTATTTTAAATATTTTTTAAGGTGTGTTCAATACAAAATATCCGTGGCAAAGTACATACAGCACCATTATCATGACCTAATAATCACTGAGTGCCTATTAGATCGTTCTGGAATTCATATATCAAATATTTGTTCAGATTCATGATACTCGTATAACAGCGTCCTTATATCGTACGCTAGAACACTTTATATATTTTCGTTATTGTTCTATGCAATATTTACATTTCACTAAATAATCTCACGTAAATAAACTGACAATAAAAGCGCTTATACTATTATATATTTGGATCTATACATACAATTTATATTTATACAACTATGGATATTTACATTCACACAACCGACTTATCGAAATAAATAGTTTCTATGAGCGTTTTCCAATCTAAATTAAAAAACAATCTCATCTAACAACTTAGTTTTAAACGGCCGTGTTTATTGTATGAAGCGTATACGGCGGTGGATTATCGATTGAAATGAATCGACTTATACATGTCTATACAAAATATATGCAAAGGTGTTTCGGGTTTTTTTCATTAGAAATGTTTTTCTTGATTTAGGTCTATTTCCTAAATAACTTTTTCTCAATTTTCATTTTACTTTCATTTGTTTCGGGTGATGATTAGTTCCATGTTCTTTATTACTTTATAAAATTGAATTGAAGTGAAAATATATATAAAAGACATTTACAATTAATTGAAATTTTTACAAGGTAGCTGTCTACACAAGGAGTAACTTAGACTATGTTTTAACCAACTTCGAAAAGGAGGAGGTTGTCAATGCGGATGTTTATATTTTTTTATACTTACATACATATCTCCGTCATATCTGGAGGGATTCTAAAAATTATTTTGTTGTTCGAAAGGGGTTTATTCCGAAACAGTTCCATTTATATTTCATATAGATCTAATGATGAGTATTGGAGACAGCCAACGGAACTATTAAAAAAAAAACCAGCCAAGTGTGAATCGGCCTCGCGCACGAAGGGTTCAGTACCATTATCTATAAAAATGGCCAAAAAATCACGTTTGTTGTATGGGAGTCCGCCTTAAATATTTATTTTATTCTGTATTCAGTATTTATTGTTATTGCGGCAACAGAAATACAACATTCCTTGAAAATTTCAACTGTTCAACTATCACGGTTCATAAGATACAGCATAGTAATAGGGTCCCGTTTTGAGTACGGAACCCTAAAAATTGCAGCAAATCAACCGCGATTGCCGCTAGCTGTTCGGAAATCGCCTTTCGGATATCCGGATTTAAAACCGTGGTGGTTATGAATTCCAAGCAAGTTATTTTTATCCTAATTTCAATGAGTTTAGAAATCATATTACTTAATTTCGATACAATTATGCATGTCGTGGCATGCTGCGGGACGCTGCAGCATGTTGTATCATGCGTTTTCATTCTACAATTATCATGCCACTATATCCCGCGAGTTACATAGGTCGCAGGAGTATAGCCCTCCTTCCTCGCAGTCAAGGGTGGGAGACAGTCAATCAGTTTCGTCTGTGCAAAGTTGGTTGCGTAGTTTTTATTGATTGAGATTTAGTATTATTAGCAGTTCTTGCTGAAGATGAAGAGAGACAAACATAAACTGATATATTGAGGCAAAAACAATTGTGGGTAGGTACATCATTGGTGGAGAACACGAGAGACACTTAGTGTGAGTCAAGACACGCGCCCAGCCCAGGCCGCACCTCATTTGCCGACAACACCGCCACATCCAGCTTAAACCTTATTTCAATTAGTTTGGCTGTCATATGCCAAGACCTAGCGCGGTGTAATTGTATAGAAAATTTAAAAGTGAAATAATATGAATTCTTATCACGTGGAAATATGGATAAAAACATCTTGATCAGAAATAAAATCAATGTCAGTCAACGTTGGGCTTATTGAGTGGCTAGGCTTTGTTTGAGATGCCACGGCGATGCTTTGGCAAGCTGCATACTTCGGCTGCCGAACGACACAGCTGGGAAACCAAGTGTATTCTAGCAAGGAAATCCCTGATTTACGGCTTACAGATAGTCTCCTGATGTGTAGTGACCATGGTTTCCCGTCCCTGTCCTAAAGTAGCTCTGGAGTGTGTCGCGTCGCCACCTGCTGAAATGACGGAGATCATTCAGCGACCACCACCCGTACCCAGCGGCCCTGAGGCAGCTCGTTTCAAACTCCATGCGAATGAAGTCGCAAGTACCAGCTAGCCAACCAAATAAAATATATATATATATATATATTCAGGTTACTCAAACTTCTTTCATTATAAAACTAAACTACTTAGGTACGTATAGTACAGCTTTATTTATTGCGCCTGTAATAAAATAATTCCTTCCGCTTTTTAATAGACCTCTTAAACAAAATATAATAGTAGAAACATTAAGATGTTAGATTAGATTGTTGATAGCTAACCACCGCCGGTACACATTTTACTACGGGATTAAAAAAGTAATCAGTCTATATATTAGTAGAAAACAATAGGAAATTAAATCTTTCTTCAAATTTTTTTAAAGGAACGTTAACGTAGAAACGTTTCTTAACGTTATTACAAGGAACCTTAAGAATTGAAATGTAATTTGTAACTTTATATTTCGTACTTTCCAAGTTAGTGATTTTTGAGCAAGTTATTAATTTACACAAAGTAAAGATCATAACTTCTTGGGAGTGTAACCGCTGGAATAATAAGCTTGTATAACAGTAATATACAATTTATATATTTTCTGCCTTTGTTGGAGATAGTTGCTAATATTTCAGCTATTTACATAAAACAATACATTTGAATTACCAAACTAAGCTCACTCAATACTATGATTTATTATAATGTATAAAATCTAGATATATATGTACTATAGTAAACCTGCGATTCATTGTCCAAATAAAATATCAAATCCTTTAAAGCCCATTAATGATACATTGTTAATTTCTACACACAACTTTCAGGTCCCGGCAGATTTTCCGCTAATACATGTTCCCTTCTTCGGACGTTGCCTTTTCCTTTGGTTCTGTGTAGTGTAGAAGTTGCTAGGCTTCCAGAACTTAGAGTTGGACCACTGAGGGTTAATGTCTGGCTCCCAAATGGAGAGCCCAAGTTCCCATTTGGGCACACGAAGTTAGGGCTCCCTAAGGTAGGACTGTTGGTTCCTACATAGTTAGGCCTAAAATTACTACCTATTACTGGTTGGAGGTTTTGATTGAGTACGTCTTCTTGTCTACTGTTAGGAACCAGGTCACTGTTTGGAGTTAGCTGTAAAAACATAAAGCTTATTGTAATTTATTTAAAGTTATACAACGTTGCTAAATATTGTTAAAATTAAAAAAAAATACCAAACCTGTTGCGGATGCCCTGCGGAATCCAACAGTGCTAGGTCTTCTGCTGAGAATACAGCACCTGATTTACTCCAATCGCCTAATAACAAAAGACTGTTAGTTACTTTATCAAAATCTATAATATATTATTATTTATATTACTAATGACGATTTTTCTTATAATTAGGTACTTTAACAACAACCCCATTCTCTCCGTACGGAGTGATGTCATGTAATCACATGACATCGCTCCCACATGGCTGTTTAAGCATTATCTCCGGATCCAAGTTTTAGCTATACATTACACTTTTTACATGTGTTTTATAATTACCTACAATATCTTGGGAAGGGATCATTGATGAAATGAAAGTGACACAATTTAAAAGCTGGATTGACTGATAGAATACTTTTATACTTTTATTTGTAAATACATACATATTATGCATAGAAAACACCCAAACTCCGAAACAAATATTTGCAAATTATACAAATATTTATCCCGGGAAACGAACCCAAAATCTCAGCTTAGCAGTTGCACCACTACACCACCGCAGTCAAATGTGATGTTGTAATTGCTCGAATCACTTTGTCTCGATTCATTACAGCATCGCAAAGCTCTCGAAGTTGTGTGTTAAAATGTGTGCTTTTTGTCATTAAACAGAAGAAAACCTAAAAGCATGTGTATGTTTTCGCAAATATTTAGTAACTCTCTGTAGCTTACTGATGACACTATTCATAAGAAGAAACATAACACATTTATCATCATTATCATCATCAATAGTGTCCTCTGACTTCTTTAATAGTCCACTGCTGGACATATACATACCTCTCTTTAGAAAGGAGGTTTTGGCCTACCATGCAACGCTGGCCAGACGGGTTACTATAGGGTTCGTTTCAAGTTTTCCTTCTCTTTACAGTGTTGTCTTGCATAGTTTGCTCTCTTAGTCGACTCTGATGCCACCCACGGGATGAACAGGCGTGGTGACAATTCGTGTTCTTGATCCGTCACCACCTTGGACATTCACATTTACGGATATTGTCCGTCCTATTAGTAGAACTTTTTCAATTCTTCTTTACCGATTGTAGTTTCCATATAGATGAATAACCCAAAATTTTAAAATAATTCATTAGGTTGGAAAGAAAACGAACAAAAATCTGTAGAATTTACCTCTGACTTCTTTTATACTGGGCCATTCATCAGCTTCTTCTATCGAAGGTGCTGTACGCTGATTTTCTGAATCTTAAAAGAAAAATACTTATCTTAATTTGATCTTATTACACTTCATGTTACGAAAAGAAACAAAAATTGAAGTCGAATTGAGTACAAGAGAAAAAAGCGTGTATTATGAATGAGGTCATTTATATGATTTCTTCAGTACAAAATATTACCAGAGCATTCACATAAAAAATCTGAAAAGTTGTAAGATCCGTATAAATTTGTATATAGGTAGTGTGCCCATGTCTGGAATAGATTTTCAAAGACTTTGCCCTTTTCTTCCTGCGAAAAACCTAACTTAGCCATTCTAGAAATAGTCTTCCATATATCAAGTCACAAGGTGGTTTTGGGTTCTTGGTACACAGGTCCCTTGTAAACAACGTGGTCGAATGTGTGAACCCGAATATATGTCAAGCTATTGTCATCGGAAGTAACTGTTGTGTGAGCCAGCTCGACCTTGCTTCACTTTCGCCACTTATCTACGATGATATGGATATTCCATACTGTGTAAGTGTCAAACCTCAGTGTGTAAGCCTCAGATTGTATGTTGACACAAATCTTAGTTGGCGAAAACAAGTTGCATCTGTGTGTCTGAAAGTCACAGGCTAGTTGCGGGCCCCCTATAGGCTCAAGAATTTTCTGCCAATAAAAACTAAGGTAATGCTTGTTCAAACCCTAATATAATCTATAATCTACTATGATGATGTTTGCTACTTTGACCTGAATGCAGATCTGCTCAATAAGCTTAACCGTCTTCTTAATAATTGCATTCGTTTCATTTTCAATTTACGCAATTATGATCACTTGATCAATAAAATCAACAGATTCTCTGATGACACTATCAAGCTCATGGAGGAAAGTCACAACTTGATTCTGCAGTCTCTAGATGATGCGTCTAAATACCGGACGCTCAATAGACAGATCTCAATGTGACAGAAAAAAGACCAATGCCAATTTAACACCATGAGTATTAAAGAGGGTATAGAGATGAGATTAGATGATGGCAGACTCTTATCGTCATCGATAGAAATACACATCAACACTGGACCATGTTACTGACTTGCTAGCGACGATATACCGGTCTCAACTTGTACGAGTTTAGTATGGCTGTCAAACAGCTCAAGAACCACAAAGTACCGGGGGAAGACGGAACCACGGCTGTGCTCCGGAAGGCTGTGCTCCGGAAGGCAGGTGGAAAGCCGATCTATAAAGTCCTTTAGAAGATATTCAATTCCGTCATATTCAGCGGGAATCCACCCGAGGCATGGGGTTCGGGGGTGTGGTGGTGCTTATAGACCCGTTGTTCTTCTGAGTCATGTCCATGAGCCGTTCTCGAGAGTCATTACGAATCGTTTCGCACGCAAATTTGGCCACCCTCCCGAACAAGCCGGTTTCCGAAAAGGTTTTCGTACTATAGAACACATACATACGCTGCGGCAGATTATACAGAAGTTGTGGAGGCACTCTAGCCCGTCATCGTCGAGTGGGCAGGGGGGCAGCAAGGGACCCTTTTCTTCCAGCTGACGCAGGTCCTTTCCGGGTACGGCTGCTTCGGGAAGTACCTGCACTCGGTCGCTACTAGGGAATTGAGTCCCGCCTATCACCAATGCCATTGCAGTGACGACTCGGCTCAGCATACGCTGGCAGTGTGCCCGGCTTGGGCGCTGCAACGCCGGGTCCTCATTGTAGTCATCGAAGGGGATCTCTTGCTACCGGCCGTCATTCGCTCCATGGCCGGTAGTGACAAATGTTTCATCGCGGTCGCATCCTTCTGCGAGATGACGTCTTCGCAGCAGGCGTCAGGCAGCTGAGAGGGCCCGGGAGGACAACCTCTACTCGGACCCAATTCGTCGCCGGCGAACCGGGCGGCAGAGGCGAGCTTACCACCTCAAGCCACCCTGATTGTGGCCACGACTGTGGTGGACGGGACGGGCTTTCCCTTCCACATGCCATAACGGCCAGCCGCGAGGAGGCGACGTCCGCGTGAGTCGAACATCGCCTAAATGGAGAATGTACCCGAAGATGGTGCCCACGGCCATTGCGGGCAGGCGATAGGAGGGGTCCGGATGTCTTAATAATAGCAGTTGCAGGATCTCTCCTGTTACAAGCGCAGAGTGGCAGATGTGGCTTTAGTCGGTCCAATTCACACCACCGTGCCACAAACCCTGGTGGGGTGACGTCCCAAAGGGGTTTCTACACGTAAAAAAAAGTTATACTAGGCATGCCTTTTAAGTTCTGTCGTTTCCATATTTCCCGACAATTTTGAATTTGGAACTGTTCCATAATCGAATGTGTTTAAATTTTGAATCTCAAAACAGTTAAAAGTATTAGAATTAATGCTATTGTTTAGTCATAGCGTCGATTGGAATCTGTCAGGTTACGTACAAAAATGAATCTTTCTAAGAAAAATGATCGTGCAATAATTTTCTACAACTTTAGAAGAGGCCTGACACGGATTCAGTGTTTTGAAGAGCTAACATCTGTGTTCAGTGATGAAGCCCCACGTCTGCGGACTGTCGAACGCTGGTATTTAGAATTCCAGCGTGGACATACTAGTGTTTGTGACAAATCTCGAAAAGGACGCCCAAAATCAGCCTTTACTGAAGATAACATCATTGCTGTGAGACAACTAATTCTCGAAGATTGTCATGTGACGTGTCGAGAGCTAGAGGCTCTATTAGGCATCTCAGGGACAACCATTCAAAAGATCTTGCATGAAGCACTTGGTGTGAGAAAGCTAGTTTGCCGTTGGATACCGCATCTGCTTTCCGACGATCACAAGGCGGCCCGCGTCAGATGGTGTAAGAAAACTCTGCAAAGATTCAACCGAGGAGAGTCAAATCACGTCTACGACATCATCAGTGGTGACGAATCTTGGATCTATGCCTACGATCCTGATTCCAAACAACAATCTTTCAAGACGAGCCAAAGCCGACTAAAGTTGTTCTCGTTCTCGAAGCACTTAAAAGAAGATGGTGGCCACGTTCGTTGGAAAAACCGGCCATGTTGCGACTATTGCACTTGAAGATCGTAGAACGGTTAACGCAGAGTGGTATACCACAGTTCGTTTACCACAAGTCATCGCCGAACTCTAAAAATCTAACTCAAAGCGACGCATCATCCTGCACCATGACAACGCAAGCTCACACAGCGCTCGTCAAACGATTGAGTATTTGAAGCAGGAAAAAGAAGAAATTCTTGACGATCCTCCATACAGTCCTGACCTAAGATCTAACGATTTCTTTACATTTCCTAAAATTAAGAAAAGTCTTCGTGGTCAAGGTTCCAGACCGGTGAAGAAGCAGTCGACGATTTCATGTCAGCCATTTTGAACACCCCCACTTTAGAACAATCCACTAGGTTCTGAAACAAAGTCTAGAAGACAGGCAGATGGAAAACAAAATAATCCTATAAAGGTTTCTGTCCTTTTGTTAGGGAATGAAACTCTAAAAATGATTTCAGAACTAAGGAGTTTATATTAAATGTCTACTAGGAAAATCTTTATGCGTGTTAAAATCTACCTGGCGCATTGAGTATATCTGGCTGTGGTTCAGGCGTCTTGAGATCTGGTGAAGGTTTAATAGTGTAAGCTACGACGTATCTTCTCCCACCGTCGCTAAGCTCCAGCATGTCGCCTGGCGGATGCTTGTGGGGAGGAGTTGCACGCCGGCGGCGTGCACAAAGTGCAGCAACAGCTACACCGACTGCTGCAAGTGTCGCTCCTAGCGCCGCTGCTACAGCGAGACCGAAGGATACACCACCCATTGCACTTTTGCCATCTAGTTTCAAAAAAATACATTAAGATTAAATTTCAAGTTATAGCAAGCTACTCTTTGAAACATTTTACTGCAGTCTTGATTGTTTTTTTTTTAAGTTGGAAGTAACATCTACCATACCGTAAAGATGTTTTCTTGACGACTATTGGAAAAAAAACTTTAAGTATTTATTACGTTACGTTACATAGGTACGTAAAAGGTCTTTAAAGTTTTTTTTTTAATTAGCGAGAATTTTCATACGGTATTTTAATACGGTTAGTAAAATCGAAATGTCTTTTAGGTACAGAACAATGGATATTATTAATTTTAGTGATTTTATGCTGCAGAGATGGAAGTTTAACAAGGGAAATAAATCAGAGATAAAGACAAATACTTTAACATAATATTAAAATGATGCATTTAAAAAAAACGAAGCTTATGTGCAATAGTTACTTTTATTATTGAATCTTTGGTTATATTAATGACTGAATAGAAGAGGCTCGACTAGTATATATATATATATATATATATATTATGATAAAAGAATGACATCATTAAATATTTTAAATTACAATTTGTTCCGTTGTCTATCGAGCCTGTAAAGGGATTAGTATGAATATTAAACTTATAAACATCCAACCCACAAAAGTCATTATCAACATAAGTAAAGTTTTGTAATAAAATAGACGGAATTAAATATACTACATACTCGTAGTGTATGTTTGACATCCTTTTGGCATGTGTGTAATACAGCATACTTAGATAATAATTATGTCTCTGCAGTCGTCACTTTCCTTTTTGTATAAGTTTTTATCAAAATATTCTTTTGTCTTCATATACTCGTATTTATGACTTTTTAATAAAAAAGATTTTTTAGATCATTAGTACCGGCTAATTTCAACTTTGATTTAATGGAGTCGCAGCAATTTCTATTATACCAACTTTTCTTTGAAGCAGATAGCATCTAATAATTTAATGGTTCCCTTAATTTTAAAGAATTTTGAAAAATAAATATTTAAATATTTTGTAAATAAATAAGAACCTTTAAACATTACACTATTGTTTATTATGTGTTGAATTAAACATGTTATTATAGAATAATCCAACCTCGATAAGATATAATTATGAAGGCCGGCCAGTTGTCATACATGCCGATGTATCGTTAATTTCGATAAGTTAAAGCAAAGGGGGAATGAAATGAGGCCGTCTTGGTCACAGTCAGTATGTGACGCATGTCGAACAACCTGGTCAAGACGTCAGGCAAAAGTCTGTAAAGCCTATTAAACACGTGATCGCATTAATTCCTTGTAACAGAATTATATTATCGTGAAACACGACAGTTTATAGTTACTACGAGTATACGGGGGCAGCTTCTGTGGTAAGTCTTGTGGACTCTAGGCAAAGTGAGTGGAAACTTCTTGAAGGAAGATGTTGCTACTTAAGGTTAGTGTGAACATGCTGCGTTTTTTTTTTTGTTGTTAATATAAAAACCTATTATAAAAGAGACAGATATACACATCATACAAACAAAATTTTACCTAAGTACAAAACCTAGAGGTATAAATTGTGTATAAAAATAATTTTACTTTTACGTAATATGTAAATAAAACTCGACTCACATGCCTCATATACTAAACGCAAATATAGCTTGTTATTTTTAATTTTATTCCGTGAAAAAAATGCAAAAGTCTGAAATAATATTATGTTTAATATCCATTTCAATGGGTACGATATTGTTATAAAATTTTGTTACTTCATACATTTGTTTTAATATACAGTAATAAAAAAAAGGTCAGTTAATATATAATTTACCTGTTCTTTTAGCGGCATCATTAAACCCAATATTTTCCAACAGAGTCTTCTCTGATTCTCCTTTTAGGTTTCTTGCGTAGATGAGGAGATTAAATGTAGCACCTGAATCGCCCGCTGCTGATAGCTGAGATAGGTCCAGCTTAAATATGGCTAGGCCGTCTGGTAGAAAAAAAGATATAGTTTAGACGGATTTAGAAAATTAAATATTTGAAATCTAATCTCTATTCTATCATCGAACGAAAAAAGTCTTAGTGAAATGTGAAAATAAAAAGTTATACGAAAATAAAACGAAATCTACCGTCTTGCGAGTATTAAAGCAACATAATGCCTGCATTTATAGAACCACATTAAATGTTATAATCAAGAATGAATTGCTTAAGAGGTATTGTATAAATAATTGTGTCAGTGGCAGCTGCACTGCAATAACTTTTTCTCAGGTTCTGAAAGTTAATTTTATAAATTAATTGACTGTAAATAAAACTTAACATATTAAAATATGGATCGAAAACTGTATACCCTTTATTAGGAGGACGGAGGATCCAGGGAGCAGAGGGAATATGGGGTTCCCATACGAGGGGGTCGTCTACCTGTTGTTGTAGATGGCCCGAGGTATGTCGGGGCACCAGGGACTTCCTGTCTAGGGTATACCTGGTTCCCCGGCTATTAGTACCCGAGACGGCGTGCGGTTTTGTGTTTGAAACATTCAACAATATTTTGGAACATTTGTTTTTAAGTTTTTTTTATATAAGTGTTTAAGAAACCATAGTAAAAAGTAGTCATTAATAACTGTTTAGAATTCTGGTAAGACAACAAAAAAGAGACAAGAAAATCTTAATTTTTCAAAGACATTAAAATAATACAGTATTTAGTCAACCTTCACTTTTGTAATTCGCGTTCGCTTAAGACGTAATAGACACAAAAATAACCAAGTGAAATGATTTTACAATAATCTCTACTAACTTAGAATTTCTGAACAAGAACTTGTTTAAAGTAAAAAACACATAGGTATATACTATGCAAATGCAAATTGTTGCTATAAATACACTCTCTACACTTTATATATATATAAGAACTATCAAATATCCAATAGTTATCTATGTGCACTCCAGTGCTATTTTTAAATGAGCAATATCACGGCTTTTGTATACTCTGTAAATGTTTTCCAAGTTTACTATAGCATCAACTTTACAATTCCAACTTTTATTAATGAGAAACGAAGTTTATAAATCCTTAAATATAAAAACTGACTCCCAGACAGAACGTCATACATCATTTACTCCTTATTTAAGCCGTGAACCGAGCTGTGTGAAACCCTACAAGATTTTCTGTGTAACATCCTCAAACTTGACATTAAATTCAGTTTTTTTTTCTTGAATAGTCGTTAAAACTTGGCTTTACATACAAGTTTGTATTTTTGGTTAAAAGTTATATTATAAGGGAATAACTGCTGTTTGTACGTTAATTTTTTACTGACTTTTATAGGCTTTTTTTAAAGCTACCTATTGTTTGGTACTTACTCTCCCTTCTACGTCCAACCATGTCGGTACTATTGTCATGAAAACTGCTTATTGATATTTTCTATAAAAACTTTTAAAATCATTACTCTCTTCTTTTATTTTGGCTTGACTGGCCTGTTGGTCTAGTGGTTAGTGACTCTGACTGCTAAGCTATAGGTCGTGGGTTGGATTCCCACCCAGGATAAATAGTTTGGGATCACGCGGCCTTGTGTGAGATGTGTGAAAATATTATTATTAGCAATTGGAGAGGCCTACGAGTATGTCCAGCAATAGACTGCGATAGGCAGATGATGATGAAACGAGTAGTAATAAATAACCAATCAAATTAATTAACTAATTCAATACAAATGCAGGCTATTGACTGCATTTGTTTATTTATTTAGTTAAATGAAGCTTACCAGTCTCGCTAACGCTGCCGTTGAATCTCGTCTTCCCAGTGACAGGGTCCAGTGCTTCCAACATAAAGTACTGTGGTAAGCCGCCATCGTAACCAGGCACGCAGCGAACTCTGAGCCAACTGCTGCTACCTTCGACGGTGTTGTTGCCCGCTTCAAGTGAGCAGTTGCGAGGAGCGGTCGGCCGAGCTGTTTGAAAGAAGGTAATCATTAAGTGCATTGGAATGTAAAGCCCCTGTTTAAAGCACAGTGCTCTAGTAGTTCACTGGAAGTAAACTAAGAAGTCTAAAACGTTCACTAAAGAGTTTTTTTTATATCTGATGTATTTTAGTTATTAAACCGAAGGCCAGCTCATTTATCGTTTTACTTTTAAAGTTTCCTAAGTTTTCACTTCGCCATCGACCAATACAAGTCAAACAATCAATAGCACCAACATTCCTTCAAGTTTGTAAAAGGTAAAACGATTTAAGATTAAAATCATGTTTTATACTAGATGGGTGTTTTAGTAATCGTACTCGTAGTAGTAATGGAGAAAGCTAAAAATGTTATATAATGTGTGGTGTAAATTACGGTTTTGTTATCTAAGTAGGCTACATATTGTATAACTATAGAAGTTCAAATATTTTTGTGGTGGCATGGTACAAGTCGAAATCGAATAGGCTATCGATCGACATGACGTGCAGTGGGAGAGGCCTAAGACCAGCAGTGGACTGCGATAAGGTGATGATGATGATGATGGTGATGATATAAAAGTATATATATTGTTAATTTAAGTTAAACCTGACAGTCAAGTAGAAGAAGGCATTAAAAACGTTTGTAATTAAACCGATTGATTTAGATTTAATTTTGTTTCAATTAAAAAAACATTAGGTGGATTTTTCAATCGTGAACATACTCGTAATTGACTGGGTTGATAAAAATATTTGTTTAAACATAATTGTAATAACGGACACGTCCAAAAAAGCTTCACTAAACAACAAATATTGTATGTTAAGCAATGGACTACAGGATATAAACTAGACGTTACTCAGTATTAAACATTACAATAATAATGTTTTAGAAGGCAATTTCGGCAATTCGCGATCCATAAAATGAAATACAAATTTTGATAATTAGGTTGACTGTTAAGATATAATACCTTGGTAAAGTATACACTTAGCGATCGCGTCAATTCCCGTATAATACATAGTTTTATATGTATAATAATGTATAAAGTTTAAAAGTTAATATTTGCTTATTAAGTCGATCTTTGTCTAACGATTTTTATAGAATTACAAAATTAGATAAGTTTAATTACCAATTAAAGTTTGAATACCTAGCAAGAAAAATAGAACTATTATACCCTTCTTAATGATTTAAATTTCAAGTTAATTTCAAAGTAAGAAACTTATGACATGTGTTATTAATTTTGCTTAGTATAAGCATCAAGTCTTCAGTAAATTAATTATAAATAGATTTTAACTAAATAGTTCGTAATAGTGTAGAATTGGCCTTTGATAAAGATTCAGCTATTCTATAAACTATAATGTAATAATAATATCACTTTTATACTTTTGATTCTTTTCATTCTAGCCCTCGTTGTTCATTTATAAGTATGGCGTCATAGTATTATTTATATTCTATTCATCTGGTTAACAATAATAAAATAATATAATTCATCTTCAAGTCATTCGGATTTTTTATACAAAATATCAAACCCAACGATACGTTGACTTTTTTAACTTCTTTGAACTATCTGATATGAAATTATTGTGATAACCCATACTAATAATATAAATGTGAAAGTAGGTAACTAAGTCCTTCGAGGGTGTTGATATTGGATTCACCTTAAAAGTGAGTAGAGATTTGGAGTTGTATCGCGAGCCTATCAATTAATCCTATTTGATAACCAAAAAGATTCAAATAAAAGTGCAGTAATAGAATAAATTAATGCAGATCGTAAAAAGAATAATCTACTTAGCGGTATGAGATACAGATCTTTAAAATAAGTTAAAGCCTAATAGCCTATAGGATAGTTTAAAACTTCTGCTATACAACTTTTGCAACAGTGTAAGCAAGTTTGTTAACTAATAACTAAATAAAATGTCTGTTTGTAATCGTTTTTCGTATAAGGTTACAAAATTGTTTCATTTTGATTATTACATTATTACACACTAGGCGTAGCCTGTATCGTGGCTATCAGTGAATACGATTGACATACGCCTAGGACTTAAACTATTACAAAATAATTCAAATGTTAAACTTGGAAAGAGTGTTGATTTGGAATAAATGGAAGCTAAATTGATACCACGTGCTCTTGGCCTATGGAGTTAGTATTTTATAAATGTTACTTCAAATTTGATGACAATGAATGCTTATGATAAGTGCCTCAGGTCAACATTACAGATACCAACAGTCAGTCAGTTAAATATTTTATATTTTTTACTACCAGGTAGCAGTCTATATAAGGAGTAAATTAGGCAATTTTTTTCTTTCAGAAAAACCCTATAAAATTTTGTGCGGTCCGAGAATCGAACCCACTAAGGCAGCGCTTTTCAAATTCCACGCGAACGAAGTCGTGGCTAGTACCTAATAAGTCGTATTAGTGAGAATAATAATAATAATATGTTTTGATACAATTTTATCAATTAGTAATGTAGATCCAATACTGTAGTGGCTAGCTAAACTGTGGGTTTTAGAATAGGGAAATATACTTAAAGATATAAATAAATATATATATTATTTATTGAAGTACTCAGACCACTGCAAATCTCATTCATGCAACCAATATTTGCATCGAGAAGGACGTGCAACCTGCGAGTCCAGACGTTGCAATCGATTATCCGCCACGCTTTAGATATTATTGCACTGTGGAAGAAGTCGTTAGAAATACACTTACATACAGATATGTATATGTATAGAAGTCTAAGTATACTAGTATACAGTGCGTGCATACAAATGAAAATTAAATTGAGAGAGAGCGAAGCTCACTAATTTCGACTTGACTTATGGCCACCAGGTTACAAATTAACGCGTTTGTATATAACAAACAACGAGGATATTAAACACTATGAGCTGCGGCGTTGGAGTATTTCGGTGCACCTCGCAACAGCTAACTCATATTTCTCGTTGCAATCGTGTGAGTCAAGGAATCAAGAGTTTGTTGGAAGTGCTATATTAAAGATTAAATTATATAACAAAAACACGGTTACGCAAAAAAGTAATTGTATTATATCAATAATATAATTAATACATTTCAATGCTTTATGATCGCAGGTTTATTCTTTCAAAATAACATATATTTTCATCACATAAAGAACATTTCACCGCTTACTAAAAGATTAGCTCAATACACTCTCAATTTATCCATCTAATTCCTAAAGTTGATGGCTAAAGACAAGGTTGTAATAGGGATTACATAAGTGGGGCTAAAATGATAGTCAGCAAAATGTAGGCGTTTGACATGCGTCTCCCATGCGTGTACAGGGACAGAGGTTTTGTTCTTTCCTATGAAAATACACTTCAGTAGCAATATTGCCTTATTTTTTGCTTTTTGTAATATAATATAAAGGGATTCAAAACTCTAAAATGTAAATGAAACACAAGTGTATTACTATTAATCAAAAAGAGTGAAAAACTGACAATGGAGCACCATTGTCAGTTTTTCACTCTTTTTTTCAGAGTTTTCTAACAAAATAATTAGCAAATTATTTTGTTAGAAAACTCTAAACTAAACTAAAAATCACATAAAAATTGTTTAGTTTCCTATTCTGAAAACGTAATATTTGACAAGACATTTTTTTCAGCGATTTTTAGTATAGTAGAGAGTTTTCGAACAACAGAATTAGCACCAATATCCATCTGCCCACCTTTAATTATGGATACATCTTTCAAAGAGGTTACAAAGAAAAAGGTTGTGAAGATTTCGTTCATCAAGAACTGTACCAGTAACAGTTCCAGAGAATTCATATAACATCAATGAGGAGTTATGAGATTGGCACACGGGTAAGCTTCGCTTTCAGCTTTCAAAGTCAAAATTATAAAACCCGAAATAAGTTTCAAACATTGTTGGCAATTTATGGGAACGTGGTTTTTAAGAGATTCATTGAATTCATTTTACTGCCGACCTTTTCTGTTGGTGCATTTTCAAAGTGATTCGCTTTTTTATAAAAAAAAATACTGTTAATTTTACTTGTTAAGTACTTTACATAATTTTTAGACTTTATATCATGACAATTAGGAAGGAATATCAACTATATACGTTAATTTACGTGGGAATCATTTTATTATGAGTAACATAATAATATTCTAAAGAACCTAAGCACGATATTAGTGTCTTGTACACTTACAAGACAGTATGTCTCAGTACCGCGCTTCATGTTGCGACTGCGGTGATGTCACCTATTGGATTTTGTTTTTTTTTCTGTTGTCATCATAAATCATAAATTTTAGAACGTTCTAAAATTTATGATTTATGAGAGAAACTAAGCCACAGCATGCTTACACTACTGTTCAGTTGATTCTATAACAAAATATAAACTGAATCTGACTCATATTTGTTGATATTTATGTTATGAAAAATATTAAGAATTTAAATTAATAAGTATTTAATGACTCAATATCCTGTTTTAAGGTTTCAGTAAATTATTTGATTTGAATTGAAAAAATGTAATAAAGTAACGTTAATAAATAGTGAAGAAAAATATGAAAATAGAGTTATTTTAACTGATAAGTATACGTAAGCCCGACTTTCTAGTATGTCAAACATAATTTGAAATATGCTACAATAGCATTTATACCTTAAAAACGTTACCACAATTTGTCTGTTATCTTATGTTATACGAGTATTTCTCGCTAGATTGACTGATAGCTAGATTGACTGATAGAATACTTATATATATTTTTTTTTAAATACACACATATTATACAAAGAGAACACCCAAACTCCGAAACAAATATTTGCAGACCATAAAAACATTTGGTACGACCCGGAAATCGAACCTGAGACCTCAGCACAGCAGCCGCATAATTTTAATACTAGCCAAATAATAATACATTCTTTCTCGTATCTAAGAACAAATTGCAAAACACAATCATGTGTAATAGTTCTTTGTTATAGTTACGTAGTGTTCAGTATTGTATTAAGAAGATCTTGTCTTTGTAACTTTACTCATAATAAACATATGAAACAAAAGTTCTCGAATTCTAATAAGGCTGTTTATTAAGGTCTGCCAGTAATACAACTAGTATTCTTCGATCTCTAGCCTATAACCTCTTTCGTAATTGCTGTGTACTTCATTAAGTGTCAAATTTTCGGTAAACTAACGATAATGTTTTTTTTTATGCCGTATGTAAAAGTATAATTAGTTGAAAACTCCAAAATACTTACCGGCGGGTACGATCTGGAACACACAAGGTTCTAGTTGTCTGCCCACGGTGTTAGCTCCTCTACAGCTCAGAGTTCCATAGTCTCGTTCACTCTGCGGTTTGTAACTCAGCTCGCTCGTACTTCCATTTGCAGTTCCTGCACAGATTTTACAGGTAAGAACAAAAGCTACTATTTATATTGTAAATTTATTTCAGGTTCATTAGTTTTGTCGATAGAACCGCTCTACAAATAGGGTAATAAAATGTTTTTACATTTGTATTATCTGTTTAGTCATAATATGACTATGCTATTTGATGCACGCGGGGTGGCGCCTTTGGCGGTCAAGAAATCGAACTAAACTCTAAGACAAATACATATTCACCCTAGCGACTACAACCCCGCATTAAGGGGGTGTCAAATAGTATTAGAAAACAAGTTATTTATATCTCGTTAAGGAAAGATCCAATTCATATAAGGTAATTAAAGTTACTAGAGAAAATAACAATAATATTGTTGAACTGTTAAATAATACCTATGTAAAACTTTTTATTAAACTTGGAAAGTGTGTTGGTTTGCGTTAAATGGAAGCTAAATTGATACCACGTTCTCTTGTCCTATGGAGTAAGTATTTTATAAATGTTACTTCAATTGCGATGACAATGAATTGTTATAATAAGTGACTCAGGTCAACATTACAGATACCAACAGTCAGTCAGTAAAGTCAGTACCTTAGTTTTTATCATCAGAGAAAAGGGAACTCCTCATCAATCAACCAAAACAGACACGACGCTTTACACACAGATTGAATTATGATAGCCTATTCTAAACGTCACCATTTTTGTGGAAACCCTCTCGGGCCGTCACCCCACCGGGGATTGCGGCGAGGTGGTTGGTCGGAATCGGGCCGACTAAAACCACACGGTGAGCCACTTTGCGCCTGTAATAGGAGGGATCCCGGAACTGCTGTTATTAAGACATCCGGGTTCTAAAAGTCACCATGACCTAACCAAGGCTATCCAGGCTTTTGTTCTAGGTAAATTCTCAACAGTCAAGCGCACAATCATAAACTTTATATAATTGAAGGATAATAGAATAGTCTGAGTTTCCCCTTGACGTGGCCTTGCACTATGTTCACCGAAGTTTTTACGCGGTCATCTCGCCACTTCCTTCTACGCTGATTCTTGTGGGTTCGATCCCCACATGGGACAACACTTTATGTGATCCACAAATTTGTTGCTCTGCGTCTGAGTGTTCTTTGTGTCCGTGTTTGTAAAGTCCCAAGCGACACAGGATATTTTGCTAGTGCGGAAGTTGTCTTTAAAAAAAACAGAATATAAAGTATAAAAATATCAAGAGAATGAAGGTTTTAATTGAATTCAAATCTTATCGTTTTATTAATTAAAATAAAAGTTTAGTTTTGACATATTTTTCCAAGGAATATCTTTTGTAATTTAGCTTTTACGAGTACATCAACTACTACAGATATTAATTTAATTTGTAAAAGAAATTGACATTGTAAAATGACTACTTTGATGTCTTTTGACATGTGTTATTTCTATAGTATTTGACGATGACATTCTGATTCAGAAGATCTGATGGTAAGTGACTACCGCTGCCTATGTACACCTGCACGTCAAGCGTCAGAAATGCGTTGTTGCCCTTTAGGTCCTTTCCCCCACTCACTCGATGAAACGAAAGGACACGTTACGACACGACGTTGTAACAACGAAAAAATTGCTTAACGAGGATTTTTTGCTAGCCTGTAACATCATTTCGGTCTAAGCAGCCCTTATATGCCGAAGCCTTGATCTCCTATAGTTAGAATTGCTCTTAATTACAATTAAAATAAAAACATATGACAATAGCTTCCGTACACTTTAATATTTAGTAGGACTGTGCCACCATCTTGTTTCTTTTGTCATGATAATAATATATAAATATAATCAAATCAATGATCGTAATCAAATAAAGATGCTTCGAGCTAAGTTGAAGTATATTTCTTGTGGTAGTTCATAAAAAAATATTTTATTATTCTCTGTCTTGACAATATATATCGATGAAATACTACTTCGTAATTGAAACTTATTGTTAACAACGACAGAATATTGAAACGTTAAAGCAGCTATGAAGACAAGCTCCTTTTACGATTACGATACGGTATTTTTTCCAGACATTTCTTATGAAACGGAAGAGCTCAAGCCATTACTAATTTTGTGATCTATATATATATTCTTTAAGGTATTTTTTCAATCATAGTTTTTATAATATTTATTTAAAAGGCAAATGTAAAAATAATTAGCCTTAGGATTTTTTTTTGCTAAAATATCCCTTCTCCATAAGTTTAGGCGGTGAAATGATTACTTTAGGAAAAACAAAAGTAATATGTTAACTTCCCTAATTATCTGTAAGATTTACAAGTACATGTTTTTTTCTAGTGAAAGAAATATCAAGTTTTGTAACTTTTCATGGTTTCGTTCGGAATTAAAGTAGATTTCATCTATAAATTTAAGTATCCCGTGAGAACAGCACTTTTATTCTAGATGAAAGTCATCTTATCTGCTTTTCTGTACTCCTGGCTATATATACATACCTATATATATATATATATATATGTAAAGAAAATAATAAACAATATCGGATGGATTCCTAATATTAGTTAGGATTAAGAATTGGTGTTGCTTATTTTAATAAGAAAAACATCGGTTCTGGATACGTTAATTTTTTGTTTTAACATATGACGTATTTGTATGGCTAATATGGCTTCAGATAAATGGCAACTGCTTTTTAACATATTTTTTTAAAGGCAACTTCCGCACTAGGAAGAAATCCTGTGTCGCGGACTTTACAAACATACATGAAACAGACACAAAGAACACCCAGGCTCAGAACGACAATTTTTGGATCACACATAGTGTCGTCCCGTGTGGGGATCGAACCATCAACTCTCAGCGTAGTAGGAAGTGACGTGGCGTGGCCTCTTAAACCACTGCGCCATCTGTGCAGTTGTTTATGTTATAGATGATACCAGTTACTAAGACAAAGCAACCAAGCACAATCTCTTGAGATACGACAGTTTCATATTTGAACTTACCAAATTTCAACGGTGATACATCGAGGCTTTCGCCACTGTTGTTAAACTGCCAGAAGAATGTGACATCAGGTGGATTAGCTGTTACTGAGCAGCGCACACGAAGCGATTCCTCCAGCTGTGCTCCTAATACTTGTGGCGAGGGATGAGCGCAGACCGGAGCATCTGTGTTGCCAGAAAAAATATGTTTTTATTAGCATTGTGATAAAATATTTCGTTAATCAAGGTACACCGAGGTATACCTCGGACGCAGTGCTTTTTTTTTCTAAATGTAAGGTATTTTCTGTATATCTATATCTCTGATCATGTCTACGCAAAAAATTCATGATCATTGGTTAAGCATTAAAGGCGATATGAATGTAGTATGAAATGTTAAGGAACAAACTTATTTTCTATATTATATTTGTATCTAGGCTAAAAAACTATGTCACGATGAAAATGTTTTAAGGTGATCAAAAACTTTGATACAATAAAGAAATTACCTTCCTAAAAGCTGTAATAACATCTCTGTGACAATTGTGAATCCCCACTCGATCCCTTGGTAGTAAAGTTTTGAGAAACATTTTTATATGATACTCACGTACAACTGGTTTTTTTTTTTTAATTGAGGTTTTGTTATAATGGTGATATTAACTTTACATTCAAACATACTGCAAACAAAAAAGAATTTCGACCGAAGGCTAAATAAAATTAGTTTACGGAGAGCGTTCTTCAATAGTCAGAAAGTCATTAAAATAAATTGCACCAATTTATCTAATTTGTAGTGACGGTACAGTACTCCCATTAGAAGTATTAAATAGAAGGTTGACAAAAAGTATCACTTGAGATCTGAAGTTGCCTACCTCCCTAGTTAAGATCATCATTAGTGTCAGTTTTGATCATGAAGCATATTTTAAGTTAAATAATTCATAAATACTAAAGTTACAGTTTTCTGAGCTCTCGAAAGACATTTCGTTAGGAATGTTATAGAGCTACAAAAATACATAGCGGCTAACAACAATCTTAATAGTTTAATGTTCAATGTTTTAAATTATTACTTAATGAAGTGTCAGAAGAAATAAATACTTAAAACCTAAAGTATCTGTTCTTTTTCTCACGTACATATTAAATGTCATCATCATCATCATCAGCCTATCACAGTCCACTGCTGGACATAGGCCTCTCCTATTGCACGCCACTTAGATCGATTTTGGGCTTCTCGCATCCAGCTCCTGCCAGCCATCTTGTGCAAATCGTCACTCCACCTGACCTGTGGGCGTGCTACACTACGTTTGCCGAGACGCGGTCTCCACTAAGAGTTCGTTTTCCCCAACGGTTGTCGGTTGTGCGGCTAATATGACCAGCCCACTGCCACTTCAGCTTGCTGATCCGGTAGGCTATGTCGGTGACCTTGGTTCTCTGCCGGATCACCTCATTTCTGATGCGATCCCTTAGAGAAACGCCGACCATAGCCCTTTCCATAGCACGTTGAGCGACTTTGAACTTGTGGACCAGCCGTACCGTAAGTGTCCACGTTTCGGCTCCGTATGTCATGACGGGTAGGACGCACTCATTAAAGACTTTCGTCTTAAGGCACTGTGGGATCGACGATGAGAAGACTCGACGTAGCTTTCCAAACACTGCCCAACCCAACTGAATTCTTCTGTTCACCTCGACCTATTAAATTATCCGTCGTATTAAATGTAGTATTAAGTAAATATTAATTGGATCTGTTAAAAATATAATAAGGAACTTATTCAGTGTTTTAGCTAATATTATGGTGGAAGAGCACTGTTGCCTGAGATACTGGTGTAAATCCTAATTCAGGTACAGATGCAGAATGTAAATTAGACACAACTCTCCTACTGAATAAAGATATTATTATTATTTTTACATAGTCGCTAATTTACAACGTCGTATTCCCCTTAGAATTTTCTCATTAGCAAAGCGGATTATTTCTTGTTACACACGACAAACATAGCTAAAATTTTTCAATATTCTACGTGGAGTTAAATGAACAAATTCAAAGCGTCCTTGTATTTGACTAACATCGAGGCAGAAACATCTCAAGCAAGAATGCGATCATTAATAAAGAGCTAAAAGAGCCCCAAATACAGTTCGTTAAATCATAACAGAAGTTAGACGATATATAAATTTTATTGTCCAACTGTTCCCCTCTAGAGCAGGCGCAGTCGGCGACTGTGATTCATTTAGATATCTACTTGCAAAACTGCGCTCCCTAGCTGCCTTAGATTTTCATTAAACTCTCAAATATTTGCTCGCGTTAAGCAGCTCGGTAGGATTACTGTAGCGGGAATATGAAAATATGTATGTGAATTAATGTTACACGGGCGCCAGCGATCGTGTACCGCGTGCGAATAACAACATACAATTTCTTTTCTTTAGATTTGTGACGGTGAAGATCAATAAAATGAAAACAAAGTGTCCATAGCGAGCAGTGCAAATGTAAAGTAGCGGTGCTTTACTATGTAGCAAGGTAATGTATCCAACATTTGTTGCCGATCGGCCGCTTGCATCCCGCTGAGTGTGAAGTGAGATCAATCTTCGTGACTCTCAAGACTGTTTACACTGCTTTTCATACTTAGTATAGTTCACTAATAAAACTTTGTGGATACGTTGATCAGTGTTACATCAATCGTCCTGGATAATATGTAGTTTACACTGTGTATTGATCAATAGAGTTTTTCTATATATACGTTTGGGTAAGGCTGTTAAATTATCCGCAGTGTGATTAACAAAATGACAGCATCGCCACATAATACGGTATTAAAATAACTAAATATGTGCAAACGTTATAAATACGCTCATCTGAATGTCGGTAATTTGCAATTATGAAGGCTTCTGAATATTCGTCGCAGATTTCATAATGTCATTAGCGCCTGTTGATGAATATAACACAATTTGATTAAAGTTGATATCCGCTTGTCAGTTTGTAGAAAAACTGGTAGTATTATAGAAATAACTCAAGGAAGAACTCATTATAAAATCATTAAAGTAATGTAATACATTAGGTATAATGACGGATCCAACAAATATCCTTAATGTAGTTAATGGCCCATGTTCACCATTACACAGATTTATTTATTAATCAATACAGTAACACCAGCTTGTTGAGTGTAACCAATCTTTGTTAAAATCTTTGTAAGAATGATTGATACTGCAGACGGCAGACGACGAAAAGCCTCCAGCGAAATGAAATGTAATTTATTAGCACTCTGTTTATAATAGGGAACGAAAGACTCGTCGAATCGTCCCGGGGAGTTGTCTACGTAACAATTTACTTATTGCTGTGCTTTACTTTTAGACGTAGCCATTTTCTCGGTTGTAACAGTGTTGTAGAGCGATATTGATAACTTCGAATTTGTTTTCCTATATCAGCTAATCAATCAGTGCTTTTTTGCTATATATTTAAAAAAAAAACATCAGCTACTTTGAAAATTATATTTTAGTTGTTTAGGTACCTGATATGTTACATTTTAATTTGAAATATAGCGTATATTTAGTATAATAATAATATTCTACCAAAAAATTATGGCTTAGTTACATTAAACATCGATAAGGGTATTTAAGTACTTGTATTTGATTGAAAAGAGTAAACCTATCTCCCAATTAGTTATTTACATTACTATTTTGTATATAATTACCCTAATTCATTAAAAAAAATGTTGAACCGACTACAATTCTAACCAAGGGCACTAAAACTTAAAAAATAATGACTAATCTAGTTGATAAGGGAAATAAGTGCGACGTAAGTTCGGAAGAAAATTGGTAAGAAGCGATACTGCAAACATATGCAGAACTTGCTTCTAATCAATTTTCATGAAACTGGTTCAATGGGAAGTATCCAATAGGTTTTGATTTATATGTAAAGTTTAAAAATATGTTTAAATATAAGTTTGAAATGGCCATGCCTTCTGATTGCATGAATTTATAAGTTTGTTGTTTTATTTATTTTTTCAAACTTTATGCACTTTTGTACATCGGCGTACTTAATGCCCAAGGCATTCTCTTCCAGGCAACCTTTGGGTGGTGTAGAAATCATATAAGGTAGGTGCACAGAGATTACATATTATGACATGTAATATATAAAAATATACACGGTTCACTACATACATACACATATACACAAATACAACACATCACATCATACAAATACATATATAAATATATAAATATCTTTTTAAATATACATGTTATATTCGTACACTATGTATACCGGAATATGAGGTGTACTATGGACTGGGTAGTTCTGCCATTTTATTAAGAAGGAGATCATGCACCTTCTTTTTGAATACAAAACGGTTAGTGGACATCCTGATTTCGAGCGGGAGCGCTTTCCAGAGTAGTACTGCTTGAACAAAGAACGAAGAGTTCACGAAGTTGGAGTTGTGGGAGGGACATAAGAGAAGCAGATTATTTTCTGAGCGAAGCTTTCTGTCGTGATTAGAGGACAGGTAACGCAGGTAGGGAGCGAGTTAAGTAGGTGAGGTCGGTGAGTTTAAGAGTGAAAATAGAGTGGTAAGTGCACGCTGATGGCGACGTAGGCGAATAGGTAACCAGTTTAATTGGGAGCGCAAAGCAGACACATGGTCATATTTCCGAAGATTGAAAATGTATCGAATGCAGTTATTGAGAAGATGGTCCAGTTTATTAAGAAGGTCTGCATTCAGTTCGAAGTAACATACATCACCATAAGTCAATTATTGGAATTATTAAGGGCTGCATGAGTGTGGTTTTAGTTTTAGGAGGCAGGAAATTCTTTAGATGATATAATGTTCGCAGGTTTCCAGTTACTTTCTGGCTCACGTAAGTAACTTGAGCTCGCCAATCGAGGGTTGAGTCGATGAGCAAGCCCAGGTCTTTGACTGTAGGGCTGAATGGAATAACTGTGCCATCAAAGACGACCGGTGAGATAGAGGTAGTATCCAATGTGCTCATTAAACGTTTGCTGCCTACTACAATTAATTATTGCCTGACATTTGGTTGGGTTAATCGACAGTCCAAATCTCATCGACCAGGATTTTATGGCTTCTAGGTCCCTGTTCACTTCGTCAATAGCCTGCGTTAGTTCCTCCACTCTTGCTTGTGAATACAGCTTCAGATCATCGGCATACAGGTGATACGCACACTGAAGATGTTGAGTTATGAGATTAATAAATATTGAGAAAAAAAAGGAGATAAATGCCGCCTTGTGGGACGCCAGCATAGAGGTCGCACCAACTTGATGATCTATCATCAACACGTTTTCACAGCTTTAAGGGACCGCAGACAAAAGTATTGGCAGTTAATTTAACTTGGCACCACGTGTTCCTAAGAAAATTAGTCTTGGCAGATAGACAAATGGATAAACTGTCCGATAGTCAGGCAAACGGACGGTTATTGACATTATCCCTTAAGGATTCATTTTCTCTTTTGAGGAACGAAACCCTAGCAGTATTAACTTACTTTAATGGACTTATATCATTATGAACTGAAATTAATAATTACCCACTTACTTAATTTGCCACCATTAGGGATGGTATTTATTTTCTTAACATTTCAATGGGACCAAAGGCGAAGTATAAGCCTTCCAAATTAAAGTAATAATTTCCTGATCGGTTTACAAATGCAGAAGTGCTGAGGAAATTAACATGGAAATAATTCCGTAACAAACACTTTTTTCTATTTGTCTGAATGTTTTGCAATCTCATTTATTACTTTTTGTTCACATTTCCGTGTGAACAAAAAGTTCACAATCTAACTTAGGTTGGCACATCCGGGTTTCCACACAAGAGACGTCGGTGTACCAGGGCTATCCTAGGGTATACCTGGTTCCCCGGCTACTAGTACCTGTTAACGGCGTGCGGCGTATTGGTCGGCTCGAGTCCGACATAATCACCCACTGGTAGGTGGTATCCGACGGGAGTTCCGCAGAGGAAAAGAAAGAGTAAAAAAAGCAATAAAAAAAAATTCAGAAGTTGGATACAACAATGGAACAAATATATATACATACGTAGTTACGAACTCCTGTTTCATTACTGTATCAATCAAACAAACTGTTTTTAACCGACTTCCAAAAACAGGAGGAGGTTCTCAATTCGATTGTTGATTGTTATCTTAGAACTCCGTAATTTATAAACCGAAGTTATTATTTGTTTTCATTTGTAAGTTCATACTTCTCGTTTGATATTATAATGGTGAGTGGTAGTAAGGAATTAAGAACACAGTATATTACAATACATTATGTTGGCGGCGCATTGAATTCAGTAAGACTTTTGTAAAAGTCATAATTGTAACTTAATTTTAAGTTTTTTTTTAAAATCAATTCTTAACCTTTACCTACAACAATCAAACACAATTTTTACACAATTATACACTCTGCATAATTTACGTACAAAAAATTAATTCCTCACTGACCATAAATAATTAATTTAGTCAACCAATCAAAATTACGAAAGTTGAGAGCCTATAATTTTGTTCTATTTAACTTTAAAATTATAGAGTATTTTAACAGTTACGTATCTAATAACTTTTAAGGTACAATGTCAAACGCCACCTATATACTCGTAGACAAATACTCAATCTATTACAGAATTAATACAGAAACAATTTATTATAGTTTGTCAATTCACTTTTTTGTCATGTCTGTGATTCGCGATGAATTTTCTACACAATTAATTTATTACGGTTCTAAATAAGAGACAAGACACCTGGTTGGTTCAGCGAAATTTTACGTGACAATACCATCTTCAAAGAAGCTAAATGTTAAGTGTTTATTGCTAGTGTTTATACACCAGTACCTTATCATCACCCTGTAGTGATGACGGAATAACAAATATACCTTTCCTCAACGGTGGCTCGATTTTTGATTAAATTAATAAAATTTAAAACTTGAGAAATGAAGAAAGGAAGATGTCATTTATTTTATCATACACTGAGACATCAATGCATGAAGGAAGGGTATGCAAACAAATTAATATGACGCTTAAAAAAAAAGCAAAGAAAGAAATCGATGGAATAAAATAATACACATCACACATCTTACACATCAACGGTCGTTAATAGTCCACTGCTAGACATAGGCATCTCCTTAGAATGGAGGTTTTTACCTACTATGAGTAAACCATGCTAGCTTAACGAATTGGTATAGGGTTAGTGTCAAGTTTTCCTGCTCTTTGCAGTGCTGTTGTCCTGCGAAGTTAGCTCCCCTAGTCGCCTGTTACGATACCCACGGGATGAAATATACGATAATACACAAAAAATACAATGTTGGGAATACAAGAGATGTTTTAATTACAACGTACTTACATTGTATACTCAGGTGTGTAGATTGGCTGGCTGTTTCACCAAGTGCATTAGTGGCTCGACAGGAATAATCACCTCCATGGTCCCTTGTTACCTTCTGCAGCACCAGGGACTTGGTGCTTACAATTATACCAGAAACCACGTTGTGTAGAACTGGCTTGTCCTGAACAAAACAAAAATAACACTAATTGAAACATAAACATATTAGTAAAAAGTTTTAGGATAACTACTCATTAATCGACTTTAAAAAAAGGGATGACTCTAAATTTAGTTTTATTTTCTTTTGTTCTCTGGATCAGATCTCTGTCATTTATTACCTAATTTTGATGGTTATTTTGGAAAGGTATTCTTCCAGTTTGACCCATATAAATTTGAAGGAAATTACCATCGCAAGGTTGGAAAATTAAAAAATGAAGAAAACAGTTTCTTACTATTCACCACGCTGTAATCTAGTGGCATTCAAGTTAGTAAAGCTTTTTTTAAAAGTGTATTATTCTGATTAAAAATAAGGTGGCGAGAACTTTATGGATGGAAGAGATAGGATAGAAAGCGTACTAGCACAAGAACAGCCGCTTACCGAGAGTTGTATCATGTGTTTAAAACTGCTATGTAAATTATGTGCTGTGAACTCGAATATTTAACATACGACGACCAGGTTCCACGAGGTGGACCGTGATCTTTTACCGACATATGTGGTACACTTTTCTGAGATATGCTGAAGCATATTTAACACTATATTGGATTACTACTTGACTTTCTAAAAACTGGAGCTTACTTTTCTATTAAAAAAATAAATAAGTTTGAACAAAAATACAAAATACCATTTTATAAGCCTTTATGTTAACAAAATCTTTCTAAAATGAAGTGTGTACAATTTATGTACTTTCTAAAGTTATGAAATATATGTAAACCCACACCCTTTTTACCTATAAACTTTATTCAAGATTAGATTACTGTAATCCACTCTTGAATGTTATTTCTTTATAACCCTTTCCAATATTGTTTGATATTGCCTTGTTTAGTCTGCTCACATTTAGGCTCATAAAAAGGTCACATATTTTATTGTGAATGTAGTTTACGAATACTTTTAGTCTTAATCAATATAGCTTATCTTATCCTTTTTTTACAAGTTTTTATTTAATTTGCAACATTTGTTAGTTTAAGTCAAACCTTGTCTGCTGAAATAAACCACTTTCGCTTATCTCATAGTTAAAATTTCAAATGGTTTTTGTGTCACCTCTAATAACAATGTTTATGATAAATATAAATATATTTTATTTTTTATATAGGATATTTTATAATAAACATGACCTGGTGACTAAGGATTTGGGAAATTCAACGATCAGGAAACTTTAGACATGCAGTGAATTATAATAATAATTCGGACATCTGACACGCAACGCTACCTAGTTTCAAACTAAGCAGAGCTTGTACTATGAAAGCTAGATATACTGATAGAATACTTATATTTATACGCATATCCTACCACTGCAATACCGAGGCAGTCCATTACGATAGTTTGTCGCCTAAAGCTCACCACAACCTGGATACTGTAAGGTTTGTTATTTAGTTTACAGAAACTTAAGAGATCGTTTTACAAAAACAACAATTCAGTAACTTACTAGTTTCGTGTAAAGTTTAATGAACAAGCTATTTGAATTATATAAATATACTACTATATTTATGAATGATGCTGAATAGAACTCATTGGTAGCGATACCGTGGCATTAACATTTTTAAATTACAATGACTTTTCTAAAATAAAATACAACCTACTAAGTGATAGATAACGGCAATACTTTAACATCACGACTAAACGATTTTATCAAGAAACAATATCATGATAAAAGTCTATTAAATATAGTGTTTCATTAGGATGTACCACAATATTCTAACGTGAGGTCGTGACAAAAAGGTTTAACTAAATGTAAGCGGTATTTAGCCAGAATTATGTATTGATAAGCATGCCTACAACCAGCTGTTTAACACTCAGTTTTGTTAACTCGACAATAAACACAGGGTTCTATGAATGATAAATTCCATTCACTTAAACATAAAGTTTATTATGCAGTCGACATGGATTTATATAAGTAATATTAACCAAGAAATCAATCACTTTGCATAGATAAATTAGAGCTTCATTATGTTCTAAACACAGCTAAAGGACTGGATCGAAAAATAGGTATGATTTAAAATGTGACAAGTATAAGCAATATGCTTGTACTTGTCACATTTTAATATTTTAATTACGTAGAACTATGTGCGTGTTTACTCACGGATAATGTTTTTTAAAGTATTAAGCACGAGAACAGGTTACGTCACATTTAAAACTTTTGCTTTAAATTGTAATTTTTATGTTCAGTTAAACATCGATAAAATAAAATATTGTTGGTTTTCAACAAAACTAATTAGAATTTTTAATAGCCGATAATATAATCGGCAATTTCACAAGTTAAGTTTTAATGGACTCCTAACACTTTTAAGAATGACTAATGATATTGACGACGGTGACTCGGATACTTACAAATCCAACTTCAAGTCCCCTGTAATCGAGAATAATGAACTGAAGATCGTGTTACTCGAAGTGGCCAAATAATTTTCATATAGGTACCTATAACTATTCTGTATTTCTCGTGTGGGAATCTGAATTATAGAAATTCCCATACTAAAATGATTTGAAATTGCAAAAGAAAAACTCTATTCTACTACTAGAATTCATGATAATCATACCATGTTTTTCAATATTAGAAAATTACAATATAGTATAGCCACAACGGTGTTTGAGGCGTACGGTAGTTGACAGTGTTACATTTGTTCATGATTAGGTCCTTTTCCTTTTCGGAATCCTAATGATTTTTACAAAATACAAGTAGCTTAAGTAAAGGTTTCGTCAGAATTTGAGACATTTACCAAGGTAAACAATTTCGTATGTCCAAATAAAATATTAAATGCCTTCAGTCTGTCATAACTGATTTGCTCCAAATCTACCGGAATCTTAAGTTGTAATTTTAAAGAAATACAAATTCTTATAACATAAACACAGATGTGAATAGTAAATGCAAATTCTAATTTAAAAAATACTACTTGTAATGTTTGACAAGTGAAAAGGTTGTTGAGATTTCTAGTTTTACGGTTTTTTTAAATAGATCATAGTTGATACAATGGCCGCACCTCCGTCTAGTCCTAATTCCCTATTTTCCACAAAGGTCATGAACTCTTCTGTGATTGGGTAACCGATATTCAAATGTAATTTAGATTGTACGATGACGGTGGACATTTTGTTTTAGTGTGTTCGTAATCAACATTCATATCTAATGTACTTTTTATGTATTGTTGCGTGTGTCACACTTAACATTTCTTTAAATAGATGAGGTTATGAAAGAAAATTATCGAACAAAAAGCGTGAGTAAGAACATAAATTGTGTTATTTATTTAATTACAACCTATAGAGGCGTGATACTAGATGCTTTACAGTATTACACAATATAGTAACTAGGCGTTTCCTGTCACGTAGAATTTAACTTACTTCGTTGCTTCTTTTTTGATAAAATTAGGACATAAGCTCTGTCTCTCTAATCTCATTTGAAGACCAAAGGTAGTGATCAGAGATTGGTACGTCAACACTTCGCAACAAGCATCCTCGGAGAAAATGTATACTTCACCGCGCTTAGGCATTTTCACATTCCGTTAGGGTATTTTAAGGCCTCGCCTTAGAGTGCTTCAAACATAGGACTGCGTTTCATGCGTTTATAAAACTGAAGATAAATATATTGTGACTAAGTACTAGAACATTAATTGTATGGAGTGGCTAGTATGTATTCCCGACTCCAACCCGATCCAGGATGCTTGGGTCGAGTTCGGACGATGAGTGTGGTAACAGTACAGTATTCCCTAAGAACTCTCTACTCACCCTATATTTTCTAACATAAGAAATTCTGAGTGCAGGATGCCAAGTTAAAAAAAAGGTGTTTTTCTTATTTTGTTTAATTTGAGTTGAACTTGAGTTTTTCGAAAATTTCTTTACGCACGCTTGAGGGAGTAAGCTTGTGAATATGTGACGAGAGCGTTACGAAAAGTGCGATCGGGCGAGGCGAATGGAAGTTGAGAGGGAGATATAAGTCAGTTAAGATAGAAAGAGAGAGAGTTACGTTTCGTATAATACTGTAAGGGCAAGAGAGAGAGAGGCGCGAGCACACATTTTCTATTTCTCTTTCTCTCATAGCTAAGAAATTTTACTTCAGTCGTGTGGCCTAAAGCACACTCGCTTTTTTAATAATGTAATATAAAATGAAAAATAAAATGTATTACTTCATTTAGGTAGTATTTCGTTGTCTTTTAAATACTGCACTGCACAGGTGGCGTAGTGGTTTAAGCGCTGTCTACTGCGCTGAGTGGTTGTGGGTTCAATCCTCACATGGGACAACATTTTGTGCGCTCCATAAATAGTTGTTCTGAGTCTGAGTGTTCTTGAGTGAGTGTTTATTTCATGTATGTTTGTAAATTTCCCCGCGACACAGGAAATATTCCTAGTGCTATTTTTTTTAAAAAGAAGAACATTTTTACTCTAAATATCACTTTATTTATTATTATTTAAATGTATTTATAGTGTTAATAATAATTAATATTATTGGCCAAAATACCGGCAACGAAACTAAAGTTATGGCTAATGCGCTGGAATTGCGATCATTTAGTTGAAAATTCAAACCTCATTCAGTATAATACCTAGATAACCCGTTCGTAATATAGTTAAGAAGCACTTAACTTAGCAGGAGGATTTAACAAGAATGCTAGTAATATGTGAAACACGTTGCTAATATTCTCAACAACTAAATTTACCCATCTAATAAAGTTGCTATAGGCAATAAATAAGAGTGATAAATAGGATAAGATACCGTGGAGAAGACCTTGATGAATTGTGTGCTAAAGTTGAAGGTTTGCTGTTTATTGTTGGCCCCAAAATAGATTATGTCGTCACCTTATGGACGTTGATGTAATGATTCTCTTAATGCTTGAAAACTAATATTTAGTTAATTTAGCTTATGCTCCTATGGTAGGATTGTTTTAAGTGCTTTTGAAAGAAATTAGTCTAAACTACACTCGAGAGCAATATACCCGGATAGTATAAAATGATCCAGATCTCACAACGACACCTGAATATCTTAGACCCTAAGAAAAGTGGCTTATTGGAACAAATTGTATTTAATTTGAATTTCGAATATTGTATTGAACATAAATACAACATATTTTTCTTATATGAAACTATGTATCCATAAATCAAAGTTTCGTACGAGTATTATTTTGTTTTCATCATTTTAATATGTTTCTAAAATATACTACATTAAAATATTAATAAAGTTAAACTTGATTATTAGCAGTCCACCATGACTGATGGTCAGCAGTCATGGTGTAAATAACATACATAAATTTCGTCGTAAATTTTATTTATAACGCAAATTTCAAAATAGACATGAGTCTGCAAGACTGCACTATATACTTATAAAATTATATAGGGATCGAAATACCTTGTGATTTGATAATATTCATTCATGTATGAAGGGTTATTAAAATAATCAAAGTATTCTATGCAAAGGATATAAGATATTGGATTTGAAGTAATCCATTTGGATTGAGTTTGGAGCATATATAGTTTTTATATTCTCTACAGTGGTACGGCATGCTAAAAGACAAAAAAAATGAAATTCTCTGGCGATGGCACTGTGTATGTAATCCCATTACAATTAGCTAAGTACAGTTCTATTCCAGGGTTCAATCGTAGATTTATACGTTTATTTGATCGCAATTTTTGAAAAAGTTTTAAAGATACGACCAAGAAACCGCTTTATTCGAAATCCTTGGTAATTCTGCTCTGTGCACTAAGTATAACGGAGGCAAAGTTATTGTTGGCGTCTGGGAAGGTGGAGCTCGTTACATATTCTGCACACAATTCGAACTTCGCATCATGTAACTTCTTGCTTTAAAAGGTATCAACCGTTTTATGAGGATATATAGCCAAGATGGCTGCGACAATGTTCACCATTAATTTATAAATTATTACGGTATATTGGTAAAAATAGTATGGTGATGTGCAACGATCGCCAAAGTTTTTTTATTCATTCTATTTCGTTCCCTGCAATAATAATACTTACATTATGATACCACGATATCCTGTGCTCTCTAGGGTTTGCGCGAACTGAACACTCAAAGTACACGTCATCACCTTCTTTAATATCGTGAGGATTAAGCGTACTCCCTAGAGATAGAGACACCACGGGGGGATCTGAAACAAAAATATGCGCTTAGTAGCTGAAAAATCTGAATTTAAATAATATAAAGTAGGACAAAGCAGATTTTAGAAGTATAAACTTTTTTAGGCGCGTTGGACATTTTTGAACAGCAAACAAAATAATGTATTATATGGTTTAATAAAAAAAACATTGGGAAAAAACATTAAACTCGCGACACTGTTACCGTTACCGTTACCGACACCTCTGTAAATAAGTACATATTACATTGGCCTCTACATATATTATTGGCCCCGTTAACACGAGAGTTAAGTTTGGGTCGAAATACATTGATAATTTAACTACATATCGGGAGTAAAGGACATCGTAACGAATACTGAAATAGTGTATTTAGACCATCATTCTGAGTCTAAAATCATTGAAATTTTCTGCCGGAAAATTAAACTTTAGGTAAATGTCATTTCCCGTAGGTATTGCACAAAATTAATAACTACAGTCTACGCACACTAACACAAGTTGGCAGTTAGAGAGGAGGCTGTTTGATTAATTGCATTGCAGTTTTTGATCGTATGCGGTATTTATCAATATTTTTTGGTAAAATGCTCTATTTACTCATTGTGATTTTACCAAAAAAAAAAAGATAAATTATAGAAAAAAGATGAATTTTCAGGCAGAAAATTCCAATGATTTTCGAGTCAGAATCATGGTCTAAATACACTATTCGTTACGGTGTCCTTTATAATAGAAACATACATATATTGTGTATATATGTACAAGATAGATATATATCACGTCGCAACTTTTCGAGTTAAAAAAAACAATTCTTTTTGTCAAGTTTTCAATTCTTTTAAAAATTTTTTTTTTATTCCTTTACTTACTAACAATACAACTACGTTTCTTATTAATATTATCTCGGCTAATAAATATGCTCAGGACTATCAGTTTAAAAATTAGTAGTAACCCATAATGCGGATTGCATGATATCAAAAAATCTTATTAAAGACTTAGATAGTTAATATTCTCAAACCTAGACATGAAATGAGAATAAAATAAGAATCATTTATTGTATTTACATGTTATAAGTGTAACAAAATGAATGTCAAAAGATTGCGAAAAGGCGTATTATCATTTACATTTCCCAGAGTAAATTGCTATTTAGTGGGAAGAGTCTTAACTTCCGGAGTTCTGAGAAATTTCAGATTGTTAAACTTTATTATATCCGGAATCGAATACAGGAGATCACAAATAATACCGATGGAGTGATTGAAAACTCTTGTTAAAGTAACATTTAATAAGCTGTTGATAGAATAAGTTTGGTTCAATGTGTAAGTCTGTCGTCGGGCGTTCTATAAATTTTTGCATAGTGCCAGAAGGTTTGGTGTAATTAGTGAGGTTAATTGTAACTGGGTAAGCATTTTTTTATTCTAGAAACTAAAAGACTGGTGGAAGAGTGCTTTAAAAGATTAAATTGGTCAAAGTTAATTATTCCATCGCGTGTCCCAAAACCTTTAGATCAATATTATTACTTGCGTATATACCACAAAGGTATTACCTTTGTGGTATCTGTATATAGTATTAATTTGGTCTACAGTGGCTAGTGGAAGAAAGAATGTAAGTCTATTGACATCAATCAGATACTTTAGGATTTGAAGATAGGATATTGGTATTATTTCGAAATGAAAAGGACGCTCATGGGGAACCTTCTTACCAGCAGCAAAGAACACTTCATTAATAGTGACATTTTATACCTACTATTTGGGTAAGTTTGTATTAACCGTATCTTCACCATGCATAATAGTCAATCTGTAGTCTTGTGACTAGTAGAAATTATTGCTACTATTAAAGCTCTATTAATATTACTTTCGTTTATGCAATTATTCTACAAGATAAATTCTGTTATGGATTGTAACATAAATAGACTAGATCCGTTGATGGTGCACAAGAATCGCACTGACACTGATCGCATTATTTTGCTAAAAGGATAGGTCCTTTAAGGGTCTGTATATTGAAAATAATTTATAACAGTATTAGGATACTGTTATAAATTATTTTTAATATACAGACCCTTTTGAAATGAGTAAGTAAAGATATATGACAATCATATTTGGACAATCAAATGTTGACTTATTCCTAAATCGTGGTTTTCATTTTTCAAACTATGCCAAACAAATGTAATGTATGATTATATTAAACTTTAGTCCACCACGGTAAAAGCATGTTTACTTCAGGTGAATACTTAACCGTGGTGAGCAGCGGGCGTTGACACTTTATTGGCCATTAAAAACCTATAACGACGTTGCCCCGCGGCCGGAGGAAACGCCCGTTCGCCAAATAAACATTTACGATTCCTCCGTTTAAATTGTTGCCAAAACGATTCACGCCGTGAGCGCCGAATTTCTCCCCACTCTAAATGCGTTACGGTTCGCCGAGCAGAAGTAAATAGAATTTATTTATATTTGGAAATTAATTTCCTCTGTCGTAATAGAGTCAGCGAGGTTCCGGCGCTTTCCAAAAATGACCGGCCCATTGAGGAATTAGCGTTTTGATTGAGTGGCTCGATTGCGGAGCGCAGAAAGTAAATTTCATTATTAAAATACAAGCGAGAGACCCTAAAGTGTTCACCAGGAATCCCGCTTCCGCAAATATAAATATCAAGATTCATACTTCTATTAAAATAATTGCAACCGACTGTATACTCCCAATATTTCGCCAAAATATATTAGAAACTTGTAAAGCATAGCTACTTTAGTAAGAATAATAATATTTTCACAAATATCACACACGGCCGTCTGATCCCAAACTAGGCAGAGGCTGTACTATGATAACCAGACTGCTGATAAACACACATATTTATTTCTAAATACTCGTACATATATCTAGATAAAGTACACCCAGACACAGAACAAAGGACGAAAATGAGGTTCATATCAAAAAGAAAACTATCCTCAAGTTTTAGTACATAAGTATAAATATAGGCTGTCTTGTATGAAACACCTAAATTGTATGAAATGTAAGATATTCGTTACTTCCCTTACGTAAAAACCAATTTCAACAAACACTAAGTTTCAGTTTTGTTAAACTAAATATAATATATAGAAATATACGAGGAGCACTGGTGTTTCAAGCAATTTAGGTAACCGTCTCAGACAAATTAAAATACTCGAGACTGATTAGCACAGATTCCAACTTTTCGTTGGCGATTAGCAGCTGGTGTCAAAATGATTAATAAAATAAACTAGATTTTAAAAAAGCTAAAAAACAGGTTTTTGTATCTAGACGAACTAAAAAGTAGAAAATAATTTCCTATAACTTCAAAAGGAAAAATCAATGGTTGTAAAAATATTTTATTGGTCTATTTATTGATAAAAGTAAAGTTAAATTATAAAATATCTTAAAAAACACCCTAGCAGAAAATTACTTTCTACTTTTCAGTTCTTCTAGTTACAAAAGTATAATAATGATGATGATTTCTCCTAAGACTAACAAGTAACAAGAAGTTCACATCTGCGTCAGCACACGCCTCTTAGTGCTAGTAAAAGCTACTACAGTATTTTTAGCTATGAAATAGGCTGTTAATCCTGAAGCGCCTGATCAGGATAATCGGCCAAATTTATCATTTTTATTATTATTATCAGTTCTTGATAAGTGTACGAAGTTTCAATTTAATTGAACGGTTTAAAGTGGGTCAAAATCAAGTTCGAAGATTCCGTTACATACATATTTAAATAAATACATACAAAGCTTATAAAAGCGTGTCAATGAAATTGTATTCTATTTTACTAGTTACGGGTTTAAACTGTATGTTACATGCTTAAGCCTTATCCTTAAAATATTTGGTGTTCGACTTTACAGAGGGCGCTAGTGCGCCACTACATCTAATACTCTGAATTAGTTTTTGGCGAGTCCTCAACGGATGTTAAGTGTTGATGTTGTGTGAGCTGGGCCGCGCTTACAACATTTTAATTACGTTTTACCAAGTTTCTCATGTTGGCGCATTCAAGCTTTTAATATTGTTACATAGGAAGTTTGTTTAGAAATGGTGACAAGGCCGGTTATTTGTTAAATCAGTTGACACAATTAACAAAGGAAAACCCTGTATACTATTTTAGTACTTTTGTATTGTATTTTTTTCTTGTATCTTAACATGAATAGGCCAGAACAAATATACCAGTGCCATTTTTCTGTATTTGTCGACAGATTTTCCATTATTCTCATTTATTTTTGTTTAAGTACCTATGAAGATTTTTCAATTTTTTAATTAAATGAAAATGACTGCAAATACTCGTATATCGACAGAGGCGTGTACAAAAATTGAAGATTAAAGTGAAAATTCAAGATATACTGGTAATTTTAATAAAAACAAACATTCCAAACCTAATTATTTTATATACTTAGGCAGTCGGGAGGAGATCCAGGAACGCATCGGCGGCTTCAGGAGTCCTCCCTGCAATACCCTACGTTCGAGGCACATCCCAGGGTGACTGTAGTTACCTCCGGGACGGGACGCAACCGCACCTCTACCAGCTTTACACAGTAAGAGGCACAACAGCGCCTCGCCTTAGGTGACATCCCTCGGCAGCACCGAAGTGTCACGGGGAAGCCCCCTGATAGGCTTGATAGTGGCAATTTTATTGTACCCAATAGAAGATGTGTGCGTGTATATGAATCCGTCAGATCACTAGCAGCATTCCTTAAAGCCAAAACTTCTATTTTAACAATTTAAAGACGAAAATACACCCCCTTGTCTGCATGGCATGTCTAAAATTAAAAGTCTTGATTGATTTTATCGCCATAAAACTCAATTTAGTAAGAACGATTAGAAGTATATCATCCGTCAGTAACAAGTTAAATTAATCTTAGTATTATTAAAAGCATCATTTCCGTCATACGAATACCGACATAATATAAGCCCAAGACATTTCATAATAATGCTGAACACCACTTGAACTACAACAGTATTGTCATCCGATGTAGCGGCTAAACATAGCATGTCAAACAGTGGGCACAAGACAGCTGACAAAGCCAAATTAATCCTTCAGACAGGAAGGTGTCACCTCAGAGTCTGTGTAAGGCATGCGTCTGCGAGTCCATGCTAGCCACAGTCTAAATTAGATGGAATTAGTTGAGAACAAGTTGGTCGCACTGGATAAACTGTCAGTACCAAAAGTTTGGTGAAGGGGGCTGTTGCAAGGGGAGAGGGGAGAGCTTTCGCTGCGGGCTTTGTTGTGTCACGGGAGCTTAAGGTAAACGACACGTCTGATAAGTACCTAGATAAGCATATTACGTGAAGGGTAATGTAGAAATTTTACACGACTACAGTTTTTCATTATTTTTTTTTTGAGCATTTATCTATAATATACACAACAATAACTTTCATAAAGAGTATAGTGTTTTTTTTTTAAATTAAGTGAAAAAAGTTCTAATTTAACGATCCCTCTTTACTTAAAACTTAAAAATTTACAAATCACCGTAAAACAATTTTATTTTTGTTTTTTAATCAAGTCAAACTTTGAAAGAACGCCTTTGAAAACTAGTGTGTCTTTAAAGGATTGGTTGTGAAATAACCACAAGTGGAGAAACTCTCACCCAATATTTAGGTATACACAAATAGGAGCACAACTGCATTTTTAGCTTATGAAGACGAAAATAGTTTTGTCTTAAATACTAAGGCTTTCATATAAATTTGTTTATAATGTATATCATAGCCTTTTCCATTACTATTTTAAAAAATACAAATGTATTATATTTATTAATTTTATAAGTTTTTAATCTCTTAAATAGAAAACAAAACTTCTTTTTGCTAACAAGTTTCATTCAAATCATCGTTGAATTTGTTGTCCTGATGTAACCACAAAAACGAAATAATAAGTTGACGTAAAAGTAAACAGAATGGCTAAATCTAATATGTTTTCATAAGTAGACTGTACGAATGCAGGAAACAGCTTTTGAATAGCTGCCAAATAGGTACGCTAACATTTTTTAAAAGAAAATAATATCGCAAAGCTTTATCTTATTTGTGTGTCTTAAATATATTTAAATCTGTTCAATGGTTGAAACCGCGACACAAGTAGCGTATACCCGGTTGAAGTCTTAAAGATTTTATCTCACAGTGCATTTAGTCATTTACACCGAAATTCTATAAAAATAGAAGGTACATGCCTATTATGAGTTTTGAGATATAATAAACATCACTAATTGTTCTTAATATCTTTGTATGATATATATGGACTGCACGGATGGTGTAGTGGTTTAATCGGTTGCCACGCCACTTACTACTACGCTGAGTGTTGTGTGTTCGATCCCCACATGGGACGACACTTTGTGTGATCCACAAATTGTTGTTCTTGGTCTGGGTGTTCTTTGTGTCCGTTTCATGCATGTTTGTAAAGTCCCCCGCGACACAGGGTATATTCCTAATGCGGGAGTTGTCTTTTAAAAAAATACATATATATATATATATTTATAATCTTTTGAATTTTTAAAAACGTCGTTTATAAATTTCTCTCTTCTAACTTTTACCTTTTATTTTTTAATTTTCATAATTTTAAACAAACGGTTTTTGGATCTCTACAGATAAGATAGCTTAGTCGTTGGATCTGATAAGCAGATTTATTAGTTGAAAAGCTTGATTTCTATCTGTAGAAATTCGCTTAGGCTTGTTATCAGCTATTATGTTGCTGATAACAAGCAACATAATAGCTGTTGCTTGGTAATGATTAACATAATTAATTAGACCTTTCTACATTTATTAAAGCCTAAATTGTAATTTAGTCATGATAGACTATTTTAATCATATGGAGTTACATCAAGATTCTTAATTTGAATGATATTATAGTATAAGCGTTTGTGACTAAGAGGATGTGACGCACGTTTCAATTACATGTATTTTAATTAAGAGAGTAGCAACGTGTACGTATACATATTGTATTACGTTTCGTGTACAAGGCGTGCTGGAGTTCTCGTGATTCGTAATTCTCTCTCTCAATGTTTACTTTATAATCAACGCTTACGTTAATATTACCATAGTAACTATAAGGAACGTTTTTTAATATACCTCTTTAATCTTTACACAAGTTCTTATATTGTTTTTTTTTCTGGTAATATGTAAATTAACAATATAACCTAAATCTAAATTTTGTGTTTACACTTATTCACACATTTTCTATTAGGATGGGATACAATTCTATGATCTATGGATAATATTTTTTTTGTAAAAGACTAGACCTTCAGTGACATAGGTATAACGTATATATTTGTGCTCTTTACTTTTGCCATGAGAACTCAGGTCATTCTTATAATACTCAAATACAAAACTTTAGCTCTAAACTTGACCATTTAATGATGTATCATTTCTCCGATAAATTGATTACATTGAGTGATTTCAATTTTGGTAATCAAGTGAGCTGGAGCATAGAAAATACATGTGATAGTCTAGTGCCATCGAATTATACTTATCAATACATAACTGATTTTCTTGTTACTGTTCTTACCTGCAATCTATCACAATAAAGTAATGTACGTAACGTAAATTATAGGTTGTTGGTTCTCGCCTTTTCAGCACCAATAGATTTACACCGTAAACCCTTGTATATTGAGACTGATTTTGTGGAAATTCATAGTTTTGAAGAAAACATAACACCTAAATATCGGTGCTACAAGGAGGACTACGACGTTCTGTCTGCACTAGATGATACTGACTGGAATACCCTGTTGACTACTGGATCTCTGGAGCATTCGGTGAACATTTTTAACAGTAAATTATATGCTCTTAGAGATAAACTTATACCAATTAAATCCGTAAGACATCTCACACGCGCGTTGGTATAAATCTTAAAAGAAAAATCAAAGTATCATCGTAGGTTTAAATTATATGGTAATAAAATTCAAAATTTAACGTTTTATTTACTCCGTCGGCGAGCAATTGAGCTAGAAAAAGCTTGTTTCAATGAGTAAATAAATAAAGTAGAAGTATGACGGGCCTATTGATCTAGTGGTTAGTGACCCGGACTGCTAAGCCGTAGGTCGTGGGTTCGATTCCCACCCAGGACAAATAATTGTGTGATGAGCACGATCATTTGCTCTGTGTCAGCTTGTAATTAATCAATCAATCAATCAATCAATCAGTTTATTTTTATTGCTAATCTATATTATGTATGTATTTAAAATATATACGTATGTTTATCAGTAGTCTGGTTACCATAGTACAGGCTCAGAAAAGCACATCATCACTTCCTAGTTCGCTGTACTATAGAGATGTAACTGCAAAAAGTGGTGTAGAAATTAATAACGCCTCGCTATGTACTCGTATTTTAAATCGACTTTTCAGGACCAACAAAATATGAATACGAATCGTATGCATTATAACACTGAGATACATAGCTGTACAAATTATATTAGTTCAATTAATGTTTCTGCAGATAAGGTATTGAAACTCCTGAAAACCCTGAAACTTTTCCAAATCTGGTTCCGATTCATCATTCGATCTTTTATTATTATTTTTAGTAGATCTTTGACAAAGAGGATAGTTCCACTGATCTGGAAATCTGCCTTCATAACTCCCGTGTTAAAGAAAGGCGATAAATCTATCATCGAAAATTATCGCCCAATATCAAAATTATGTTCATGTATTTGTTATAACTCGAACTTATGGAAATAGGTATTGCATCTTATAATATAGCGGTAACATAATATTATGTTGAATTAAATAAAAATATAAATGAAATTAAGAATAAAAATTATTAAGTTAGAATATTTACAACATTTACACTATTTACATACAAGCATCAAAAAATTCCTCCGCATCATCGCCTACTGGTAGCGTTCCCAGAAGAAGTTATGTTTATTTGAAAAAGTGCTTGAACGGATTGTTTATAATGAATTTTATTTGGCGATCCAGAATATGTTCAGTAGTGAAACGTGCTACTACATAAAATCTAATATTATCTCACGATTTTATATCTAAGGGTACGGAGCAGGGGGCACAAGCAGATGTGATATACACCGATTACATGAAATGTTTTGACCGTATTGATCATAACATCATTGATGAATACATGACGATTTACACCGTTGGTTTTGTTCCTATATTAACAATCGGTACAGTGGCGGCAGACAGTGATCCAAGTCTCAAATACTCTTATACGCTGACGATATGAAAATTTTTAAAACATTCACTTTTCATTCCACGCCGAAAATCTACAATCGGGTCTGGGTATAAATTAAATAATGAATTTATTAAGAAAGTAGATCACATTAGGGACCTTGGTGTGGTAGTATATTCGAAACTGTTATTTGATATGCAGGCGACCGCTTAAACCACTACGCCATCCGTGCAGTCCGTGTGGTGACGGATTAAGAATACAAATTGTCACCACCCCAATTCATCCCGTGGGTGTCGTAAGAGCCGATTAAGGGAGCAAACTAAGCAGGACAACAGCACTGCAAAGAGAAGGAAAACTTGAAACAAACCCTATACCAACCTGTCTGGCCAGCGTGGTATAGTAGGCCAAAACCTCCTTTCTAAGGAGAGGCCTATGTCCAGCAGTGGACTAGTATAGGCTGTTGATGATGATGATGATTTGATATGCACGTCGATCATATCACATATCAAGCGTTTAAAGCACTGTAGTGAGAATGTCTACATGTTTCCGATTTACGAAAACTGTAAAAAATGTATACTGCGCCTATATATGTTAATATTAGTCTGTAACTTTTCCTAACATAAATAAATAAAAAATAAAATAAAAATAATGTGGGTATATTTTACTATCGCATTAAGGGGACAACCACTGTTTATTTACGACTAGAAAGCTCAATTATTAGCGCTACTACAGTTACTATTAACTACTATTATTAGTTACTATTCATTTCTGAAGACCTGGATTTCACATTAACGTTATGATAGCATTGATGTGAAAGAGATTATTTTGACTGAGGATTTGATCACAGTGCGTCATGCGCCGCACTTGCTGAAGGAGGTAAGTAGCAATAATAATTAAATAAAACGACGTTGGAGATGTGCGAACTGGTAACACCGAGCTCCTTTATTGCTTATATGCAGTAATATTCGTTAAGGGGAGGTCTTAACGAATTAAGAAGTTACGCTAATTTTGACATCGTAGGCGTTTGTTCAGACGGAGCAGTTGATTTGTGCAAACAATTACGGCTCGTTTTCATTTCACTGTATGAGCCTCTATGGTAGACATTTTGTTTTATCTTGCTTGTGTTACGATACTCTCTTTGTAAAATTTGCGATGCAAGTAATTTAATTCTTTGAAAACAACGTACGCTTATATTAGATGACATTTGCAAACGAAATAATTTTAAGATATATGAGATTTTTTATTTTTCCTAATAAATTAATAAATGATAATACATGAAGGTCTTGGTGTTTTAACTTTTTAATACGAAATCTACAGGCTCTTTCGTAATAAATTGACATTCAAAAAAACTTGTTTTTCCCTTAGTAACAAAAAGATATGAAACTCGAGCATTATAATGTAAGTTGTTGTGTGGAGCTCACGTTTACCATCTATTTGAATATGTTAGGTATACATTATAAGTAAATATAAAGCAAACTGTTCTACACCGCTCCTGCCTCAATAATAAAACATTATGAGCCAACAGGTTTAACGTTATAAAATATTATAAAAACTATTACACCAACTAGGATAAGTACATTTTTAAGACTTTTTAACATTAAAAACTTTCACTTTTACGCTATCCGTTTGGGAGCTGCGATTGCGCTAATAGATAGAAGTGCTTTAGTCATTCATTAGACTTACATTTAAGTTAGCGATGTCACATAGGAAACTGTCACACAGAAGACCGTACCAATTTCTGTTTGACACAACATATATACATAAAATATAAATGGTGAAAATGACGTTACACACTAAAATTATATTAAATTTTTTGTAAGGTCTTATATTTTAAAGAATGAGTCATAAACTTGGTTGTATCAGCGTTCATTTGACTTGGTGATCACTTTCATTTAAACTCACTTTATTTTTATTTACTCCCTTAATAAAATTAAATGATCAGCGACTTTTCTGTTTAAAGTTTATTAATGAATCTATGTGAATAAATTTATTGAATCATTAATTAATAAAAGTTATTTTGAAATATACTTACAGACTACATCAAGTTTGAACGAATCTTCTAAACTCTGTCCCGGTAGAGCGTTGTTATCAGCTTGGCATTTCAGTTGAACTCCATCGTCCTCGGGGAGAGGCATGAATTGCATCTGACTGCTCGCCCAAGTATCGTTGAATGTCTCTTTTATCTATGGCAAATAATAAAATATATGAAAAGCTAAATAACTTCAAAAAGAGGGCGAATCTGAATTCTACAGATATTCTAGTGTGTTATTGATTATAAACAACTACATTGTAGCGAACTGAAAGATTAACTGTTCAATCAATCTCTTAAAGTAGAGATATTTTGCAATCAGTGTTTGGTTAAATGAATTTGGCAAATAAGTTTACGGTTTGCTAACGTCCTAGTATTTTTTCCATCTGCCTATTTCCTTCTCTGTAACTCTTGCAAGGTGTATGCTAAATTCATGATCATTGTAATTGCATGACAGCGCATTAAAAAGAATTTACATAAATTTATTTATTATATATGTTACAAAGCATTTAACATCCTTTTACCTATTGTGTGAAGTGTAACCTAGTGATAAATAAAACTAGTTGTTAAGAGTCAGTGGTTTTATTAAGGCTCCTGGGGATCCATTTGTACATGTAATACATTAAATTAATTATACCTATATGTATATATATTAAAGAATCGTCATTTCATTTGATGTGTTATTGTATTACAATGGTGTAATTACACATCGCAACAGTTACTTCGCGTTTTGCTTTATGTTTTCGAATCAAAAACTAGTAAACTACTTAAAGTTATATATGAGTGTATGGGGTTAAAGTATGAAATTGCCGATTTGTACTGAAATATTTAAACTCGTTTTTTTCTAAGATGTAACATATTTATTTAAACAAAATATTTACCCTCATTATCTATACATTTCTGCCATATAAACGGAAGTTCATTTATGCCTTTACGGTAGAACTGTAGCGATCTAGATTCGAAATACTATGTGAAAGCTTTTTGTACTGCCTCCTGGGAAGTAAATTTTTTATCCGGTAGAAAATTGTCCAAATCACGAAAAAAATGGTAGTCCGTTAGATCAACGTCTGGAGAGTAGTAGATGACGTATGGTTTTTAGCTGCAGCTCCTGTAGAATTACAACGGTTTCTCGTGCAGTGTGAGGTTTTGCTTATCATGAAGCAATAATGGTGTAGATCGATTAACAAGTCGGGGCTGTTTCACTACCAGTTTCATCATTATTGTTTGAAGTTCGGCACAGTAAACATCTGCTGTTATTGCCTGAAAGCTATAGTGAATAACACCATGAAGAGACCACGTAATAGTTACCATTGCCTTTTTATTGGTTAGCTTTGCTTTAGGGCACTGTTGCGGCGTTCGATCTAGGGTCAGCCTTTGCATTTTTTGCTTACAATTATCGTGAACATCTTGCGATCTAATATTGCTTCAATTATGTACCGATTCAACAAGACAACACAAGTTTCAACACGCGTTTGTTTTTGCAGATCAGTCAAATCATGAGCAACCCATTTTTAGGGTTCCGTACCTCAAAAGGTAAAAAAGGAACCCTTATAAGACAAGAGAGTTCTTGTCCGTCTGTGTGTATGCGTGTAACCACCGATTTTCTTAGGAACGGCTGGACCTATCAAGTTGAAATTTATAACAGATACTGGTCCCTATTAGGCGTAAAATCAAGGTTCTGAGTCTTGTAAACTTGTAAGTACCAAAATTTACCTTTAATTTTCAACATTTTTTATGTTTCGGAATTTTCCCTTAACTTACGCTGTAAGACCTTACTTCTAACCAAAATTGATAATTCTAGGTCAACCGGAAGTACCCTAGAGGTTTTGGGTCAAAAACCTAAATGACCCCGTTGACCTAGAATCAAGAAATTTGACTGAAAGGTCTTACAGCACTTACAAGTTTTCGCGAAAATCTACTTAAAATCTGGGTAGGTACGGAACCCTCGGCCCACGAGTTCGACTCGCATTTGACCGGTTTTTTTTATATTTTTTATGTTACTGATTTCATGCAAATGAGTCAGTATTGTAGCTAGGGTAACGTAGCGTTGATATTGCTAGCCGTTTCTGACGCGTTCGTTCCGCGTCGGAGCTCGTCTTTCACGTCTAAGCTGAATAAAAAAAAACAATTGTGAGTAGAAGTAGAAGAAATCGAATGTTATATTTTTTTTTAAAAAGAACCTCGTAGGTATCATGTATAAAAATTTTCACATGAAAATCTCACACCATGAAGCTTTATGGCAATTCAAAGTATCTAGTACTATACAACGGCAATTTCATACTTTAACCCCTATTATTTTCTTTCTTAACGATTACCTATATCTAGGATTACCAGGTAACCACCAATAAATGTAATTGAACCTACTTCCGATCAAAAACAATCATAGAATCAACTTTGATATGGTAATAAAATCAACATTATTACAGAAAAACCTAATAAAATAAATTATAGGAGGAAATACAAACCTTTCCTCTCTTAAATTTCCTGTTATCCTTGTACCAGGTGAGCTGAGCCGGGGGCCTCGAGCCTTCGGATACGCAAGTCAGAGTGACGTATCTTTCGGACGATAGCGTTACCGGCTTGTTTAATATCTCCACCAGATTCGGCTTCACTGTGAAAATGTTTCCCCATTAGTGCGAAGAATTATAGCGAATGAAAATTTATGGTAGTTTTAAAGCAGAAAAATACTTTAAACTTTTTGTAGAAACGTTGTGTAATATTACGTCAAGTCGGTAATTCAATTTAAATGTACTTCAAATCGAGGTATCACGGCATTTCAACTAATTTGAGGCTCGATTCCTGATTAGAACCAGAGTTTGCATACAGTACAATCTAGGTAGGACTACACCACTGCAAAGGGAAGAAACTTGTAACAAACCCAATACGAGTTCGTCTGGCCAGCGTGGTATATTAGGTATATACCTCCTTTCAAAAAAGAGACCTATGTCCAGCAGTGGACTAATAAAGGCAACTTATCAACAAATAATGATGTATGATGTGTGCCCATCATATATATAGCTGCATTAGATGCAATTAACAGACAAATTTGATGGCATTATGAAAAAACTTTGAAAATGTATAGTGCTATTAGTAGTAATTTGTGTAACACAAGAACGAAAAAAAAATTGCAATCGGATATAGAAGATTACTAACCAAATTTCTTAGAATATATACTTGGCTCTCAAAAATTCAACTGAGGTATCCCACTAAATTGGAGAGTCCTTGTCGAATTTTCTTGATATTACGCAGAAATTATGCTTGCTTAATAAATTAGTTTTTTAGTAAATAGTATATACTTAATATATAACGTCGTTAAATAGAATTTATAATGAATAATAGATTAGATTTCCGTAACGGTAGTAGCCATAAAACGGTCAGCGGTTAATATGATGACCGCGGGCATGCATAACTTTGCAAATTGTGGTCGCTGTTGAAATTGACTACAAGTGACTCCAAGCGAACGATATATCATGTAGCCGTAGATAATATTTTACACACGTTCGTTCGTTCGTTTTCATGCAGCTTGTTTACAGCAATAATGCGATATTAAGTACTGTAATCTGTCGTTTAAATTTGCATTTTAGATAGAGATTTAATATCGGGTCAATGCGTTATTATTTATGTTTATGTAGTCTTTATTTTAGTATTTTCTTTTTATTTAAATAAGGTTGGACAGCAATTTAGTGCTGAGATGAGCGCAAATTGAGCTTTAATTATTTGAAACAAAAACTACCAAGCTATACTAACTACATAGTGACTTAATATGTATGCACGTGTGTAAAGTAATCGATTCGTGACCACGATCAGTGGACTTTGGTCGAAAAATGGAGTAACCAAACCAGCTACTTTACCTCTTAAAAGACTCAATTTGCATGTCTAATCCATATTTATATAATAGAGATACCATACCCTATTTTAAAATAAAATAGAAGTATTTTCCACTAAATAAAGTTGGCACTGTCGGCCCGTTTTGCTTTTAAAGATAAAATGTAGTTAACGTTCTTTTCATATAAAGGTCAGACGTGGGTCAGTAAGCCTAGACAAGCTGATTTATACACTAACACTTTTGACCGACAATGTCTGTGTGTCATAATCCAAAATTATGTAGGTAGTAATCTATCCTTTTGACAGATTTTAAAAATTAAATTCAGTAAAAAGTAACCTGAGACCTCAAAAAGTCTTATGTTTAATGTTATTATGTTTATATATTGTGTATATCTCTGGGTTTCAAGTATGTTAAATTTCTACATCACCTGAAGGTTAACTGGGAGAGTATGCCTCATGGCATTAAGTCCGCCTTTGTACAACATGTGCAATAAGTTTTAAATAAATTTCAAAACGGAGTAGATTTCTTTTGGAAATAACATTTTGATTTGTTGTACACATTATATTCAATACTTACAGTTCATTTCTAGTCTAACAGTCTTCTCTTGTGGGCTAACGAGGTTTGTATTGGAGGCACGACACTTGAATGTCGTGTTCAGATGATTCCTCTTCACGTGGGGTAGCTCCAATTTGTTGACTACCACGTGTGTATCGGTCTTTTCTCCGATATACTGAGGGGCTGGAGTGTTGTCTATCAGCCACATAACGGTTGGCGCTGGACGACCTGTGTGTAAATAAAAGATTTTTAGCCCAAATGTGTCTGTTTTTCTATATTACAACAAAATAAATGAAAAATTGTTTTTTGGTGTATAGGAAGTACCCTCAAGATTTTAATTTACTTGCGAGCTGTTAAATTGGGTTACATATTAAGACTTAGAGAACGAATCTTCTAATTGAGTTAGAAGCTTGCTGTTTATGACAAGGAACCGCATATATGTATATTTTATTATTCGCTTGTAAATCAAAAAATATAAGAAAATCTCAGATCGCATTAAGTTGACAAAAATGGTAGAGTCAAAAATAATTTTTGAAAACAAAAACTTTTGTTTTTTATCTTTATCATTTTAATATGATATCTGCTGGACATAGGCCTCCTTTATTAATGTTTCAATAAAATTTGTATTCAGGAAGACCTACTCGTCCTCTGATTACTGGTTGCGTGTTCTATACAACGTGATAGTACTTGGTAGGTGTTATGAAGACAAGTGGTACAGCAGCGGTAAACTTCATCCGTTGGAATTCTGCCAGTCCACAACCGAGACGCCAATGTTCATGATGACACGTTCCTTGATCGTACTATTACTTTTAATGTCAATAAATAGGGCGTCGTATTTTGCCACTAATCGATTCAATATCGATATAAACGCTGCTCCGTGGTAAAGCTATCACTTGAGAATGGTTGTACTGATTTAGCTACTAGTTTATACTTGCACTGTTCGCATTCGAATTCAATAAATTCATTATTATGTTCCCTATTCCAAATTTCTAGAAAAAGTATTTTTTCTTTTTATTTTATCTACCAATGAGAGCTGTTTCTTACTCAGTCAAGTCTTATTCAATGATTTAACAAAACATTAAACACAGGTATGTCGAATCCTGGATCAGAGAAGTCTTAAAAAATATTGTAATTCGCTTGAAATAATAAAGATAAATATAGAAATAAATATGGTTACAAATAATAATTTGTTTTATATATTGTAAATATTATGTATCTCAATAAATCTAAAAAAAATTAGAGGGTGAGCTCGATCCTAACTGTCTGGTACATCTCCAGAATATGCAAATTGATTAAATGTTAATGTTTTTTTAGAGTTTATTCACTTTTGAATACAAAAAAAATACTTATATATAATTAAATAATTATATTAAATGAACTTATATAATAAGCAAAATTAAAGAGATACATCAAGTACCAAATTGTTTTTTTGCATGTAAACACTCGACAGTGACTCGACCTTTTCGAAATCCATTAATAAAAAATATTTAATAACTCAGTATAACAAAGTTGTAATCCCTACAGACGGATACTTTACTCACAGGCTTAAATCGTCGTGATAGAATAAAATCTCAGACTTATACAATTATTATATTATAATGTATATTATATTTATAATTATTAGTTAAGGTTAGTCGACTTATGGGAATAAGTAGCTATAGAGGAATACGCTATAATATATATACGGGGACCGAACAGTCTGCACGACAGAGAGTATGGAATTACTTAAGGGACTATCAAATTTAATGAACTGTAGATATTATAATTTTAAAAATTAAAATTTAAAATAAGATATTATATTTTGTTCTTTTCTGTTCCCATCAATAATATAAAATAGTCCACTGCCGGACATAGGCCTCTCCTTAGAAAAGAGCTTTTGGCCTACTATACCATGCTGGCCAGACGGGTTGGTGTAGGGTTTCTTCCTGCGAGAAGTGGTTGAGGGCCTTTTCCCACAACGAGCGGAACACACTCCCCCAACGATGGCCTCCCTGGCCGGAGACGACGGGGAGCACGGGGAGGACAATGTTCCGCCCGTCCGGGAATCGGAGGTAGGGGCGGCTGTTCTACGGATCCGTTCCAAGAACACCGCCCCTGGGCCAGACGGGGTACCGGCCCGAGTGCTGGCCCTGGCCCTCAACCACATGGCAGACCGCCTCGGGGAGGTGTTCGACGCTAGCTTGGCGTCGGGACGCTTCCCTGAGTGCTGGAAAAGCGGGAAGCTGGTCCTATTGAGGAAGCCGGGACGGCCAGCCGATTCGGTCGCGGCCTATAGGCCCATCGTGCTGCTGGACGAGGCGGGCAAATTGTTTGAGAGGGTTCTTTCTGCCCGCATCGTCCGGCACCTCTGCGAGGTGGGCCCCGATCTGTCGGACGCCCAATTTGGTTTTCGGGCGGGGCGTTCGACAGTCGACGCCATGTTGCGCCTGAGGGCCGTGACCGAAGAGGCCGTGAGCTGTGGCGGCGTGCTGTTGGCGGTGTCATTGGACATCGCCAACGCATTCAATAGTCTGCCATTCAGCTGCATCAGGGAAGCACTCCACTATCATGGGGTGCCAAAGTACCTGAGGCGGCTAGTGGCAGACTATTTAGAGGAGCGTACCGTCGTGTACGAGGACCGAGAAGGTAATCTGAGGTGTCGGCCCATGTCGTGCGGTGTTCCACAGGGGTCTGTTCTTGGACCCCTCTTGTGGAACATAGGGTACGACTGGGCCCTTCGCGCCGATTTCCCCCCCGGGCTGGGTGTAATCTGTTACGCAGACGATACCCTCGTGACAGCCCGGGGGGCAAACTTCCAAGAGGCGGCGCGCCTGGCCACAGGGGGAGTCTCCCTGGTGGTCGGGCGCATTGAGGCGCTGGGCTTACGGGTGGCCCTAGATAAGACGGAGGCCCTGTTATTCCATGGGCCCCGTCGTGGTCCACCCCCTGGCGCCTCAATCGTGGTCAACTCGGTCCTCGTACCGGTTCGGGCCCAGATGAAATATCTGGGCCTGATCCTCGACGGGAGGTGGCTCTTCGACGAGCACTTCCGACAGCTTGCTCCAAAGCTGGTCGGCGCTGCGTCTGCCCTAGGGCGACTATTGCCCAATATGGGTGGACCCAGCGTCGCGACAAGACGGCTGTACACGGGGGTTGTCCGGTCAATGGCGCTGTACGGTGCACCGGTGTGGGCGGCGGCTCTGACCGCCCAGAATAGGGTACGCCTCTGGCGCCCTCAGAGGGTAATGGCGGTCAGAGCCATACGCGGTTACCGCACCGTTTCTACGGAGGTGGCATGCGCATTGGCCGGAACTCCCCCGTGGGATTTGGAGGCGGAAGTGCTCGCCGAAGTTTATCGGCGAGTGGCTGACTTCCGGGCGGAGAGCGGATTTCGCCCTCCGCCCGAGGATGTGCGCGAGTGGCGCGAAGCCGCTCGCCGAGCCACGATGGCTCGTTGGTCGTTCCGGCTGGAGACTCCACGCGCTGGCTTCGCCGCCGTGGAGGCTCTCCAGCCGGTCATCGCCGAGTGGGCAGGGCGGCAGCACGGGACCCTTTCCTTCCGGCTGACGCAGGTGCTTTCCGGGCACGGTTGCTTCGGAAAGTACCTGCACACGGTCGCTAGGAGGGAACTGAGTCCCGCCTGCCACCACTGCGACTGCAGTGAGGACTCGGCCCAGCACACGCTGGCGGTCTGCCCAGCATGGGCGGCGCAGCGCCGGGCCCTCACTGCAGTCATCGGAGTGGATCTCTCGCTACCGGCCGTAGTACGCTCCATGGCCGGTAGCGACAGTTGTTTTACCGCGGTCGCAACCTTCTGCGAGGTAGTAATCTCGCGGAAGGAGGCGGCGGAGAGGGCCCGGGAGGACGACCTCCACTCGGACCCGATCCGCCGCCGGCGAACCGGGCGGCGGAGGCCCGCCTACCACAGCCTCATGCCGCCCTGAGTGTGGCCGCGGGTGGACGGGGTGGGTTTCCCCTCCACCCGCATTAGTTTGGCCAGCCGCGAGGGGGCGGCGTCCGCGTGTGCCGGACGTCGCCTAAAGAGAGGAACACCATTGAGACGGAGCCCGCACCAGGAGCGGGCTGGCGCTAGGAGGGGTCCGGATGTCTTAACAACAGCTGTTCCCGGATCCCTCCTGTTACAGGCGCAGAGTGGCACACCGTGTGGTTTTAGTCGGTCCGAGTCCGACACACCACCCCGCCGCAAACCCCGGAGGGGTGACGGTCCGAGGGGATTTCCACACGTTAAAAAAAAAAAAAAAAAAGGGTTTGTGTCAAGTTTTTCCTGTTCTTTGCAGTGGTGTTGTCCTGCGTAGTGTGCTCCCTTAGTCGACTCTTACGACATTCACGGGATGAATAGGGTAAGGAACACTCCGTATTCTTAAGTCGTCACTACACGGATATGGTATATACACTCATTGTCTATACACAAATATATTGTAGTTTATGTAATAAATGTTTATACCACATAATACAAGTCACCATATATTACCATCATATTATTTAATACACACTGGGATTAAAGTTTCGCAAGTATAACTAGGAGTGTTTGCACGTCCCCTATTGTTTAAAGTTTTAGTCGTAAATATATGTTATGTGACAATATAGAAGTAGCTATGGCGGTTTCTCATTAAATGAAAACATGTCTACTACCAGTCCATTAAATTGTTAGATTTGTGATTTTTCACTAGAATTTAAATTTTGTGACAATATAAAGTATGAGGAGTAACGGATCCGATGTGAACAAACAGCAAAAACACTGACCTTGTTTAGGGAGCTTCCACGCGTTCTTTTTAAGCCACGGTTTCAGGAGACTTATTCCCCTGGTCCAAATAACAATTTCGAAGACACTTTTTGTAATGGAGAAATGTAAGAACTTTGAGACCGAGGTTTGAAGCCGTTGTCATTATTTTCATGGAATAATAGAATAAAAATCGGTGGTCTTATAACAATATGCAATTTTTACAATATTTTTGTGTAACATTTTTGTCAAGCACGGGGCAGAGGCTATTCGTGTGGTGACGGATTAAGAATACGTAATATCACCACCCTTATTTATCCCGTGGGTGTCGTAAAAGTCGACTAAGAGAGAAAACTACGCAGGACAACAGCACTGCAAAGAGAAGGAAAACTTGAAACAAACCCTATACCAACCCGTCTGGCAAGCGTGGTATAGTAGGCCAAAACCTCCTTTCAGGGAAGAGGCCTATGTCCAGCAGTGGACTATTATAGGCTGTTGATGATGATGATGATGATGACGGGGCAGAGCTGGCTCTATCACTGATAATTTCACTACTGTAACAAATTTATAATTACTTATGTTTCAAATTTACAATTAAGTATTTTGGGCTTATATATTCATAATTTGTTGACATGTTTTCTTAAATTGGTTTATTATGGAAAAAGCACTTACAGTTGACCCATATTTTTTTGTTGTTGTTTCCAGGAAATGTTATAATTTTCGTTTTTAACTTTGTTCGAACAGTTACTACCAAAGATATTGACTTATAACAGATTCGTAACTTAAGTATGTCAGCCTTTCAGAAGTGATGTACTTACCAAGGACAGGCAGTTACAAAAGACAAGACTTGTGCGACAATTTATATCTTATTTTTTTTTAAACCTCAATGAAATTTTTATTGGTCTTCCATTTAACTAAATTAAAATTTATGATTATCAATTGAGAAGTTAAGATATAGAAGCTTAATAAAGAAACTCACATTTAGAATATCAGTTATGATGACACGACACACAACACGACTTCATTAATTTGGTCAGAATTTATATTATTAATTTTTTTGGATGATAATGAGTGAGCTGACATAAAGACAAGTGAAACCATTTATTTCCTTTAAATTAGATAAGTTGGAGAGGATTCCTTCATCTTCATTTTTCCTAAATGCAATACAAGTACAGTACAGTACTATTAATTTTGTTACAGTTCTAATGTGTATTGTCATTTGACTTACATAGAGTATCTAAAATCACTGTCTGGTATCCGGCCAGATGGGGACTTTATATTCTGTGTACCGGACACAAATAGCAAATTTAGGTCGGAAAGGCCGGATACTGAATATTTACCGGATATATGTTCCATTCCTAAATCTTATGCCAACGTAGAATGCATTTAGTTGCTTATGTTTTCTTATATGTCTTGGGAATTTGTTAACATCTTACTCTACGATGTGTGGCTGTAAGTTAATGATCACTTGTTCTCTAACTCTCTTAATATAACATTTAAACTTCAATTTCTATATATACATATTATTTTGATTGTTTATCTGTCAAAAGAAAAACAATGCATAATGGTGGCACTTACTTTATCCTAATATTTGATAAAACCGATATTTTAAGAATACCAAAAGTTGTTTGAATTCAGTTCAAACAACTTTTGGTAGTTCAATGAAGAATTCAAAATTGATCACGTAATCCCAACTCCCAAATCTAGCTACTTAGTCATGAAGTTCATAGTTGCTATACCTTGCTATTTACAAATAAATCCAAAAAACCTGTCATATCCACAATACTTCTAAAAATACAATATGAAACAAAAAAACAGGGAAAACAAAAAATAGGCCCGAAAACTGTCATTTCATATTTCCTTGACAAAGCTATATAACTTGCGGTAACGCATCCCATTTTGGTAGCCCTCAAATTTCCCGCCGTAATGGAAAATCATGATACATAAAATAACCCAATAGATTATGGACAAGAAACAATGTAAAGGCGGCTCAGGTCGCTCGTTGGGTGAGGCTTTGCCGGTAATTACGTTATCGCGGCGGCCGAGTTTGGCCCCCGCCCTATTGATCATTCCACGTCACTTATTCCAACAAACTTACTTGTTTCTACCAACTTGAATTCGCCTTTCGCCGCAGAACATTGAGATGAACACCGTAGCAGACTTTAGCGAAATGCCTATAGTAGTAATGAGAAACAATGCTAACAAAATGTTTCTTGTATTTTCTTCGTATACGATCTATCGAAAAAGTTATATAGACTACTAATGAGTTAGTTATAGTAATTAGTTAGTAACTTGATCTGAGAAAAAAAAATACATAGGCATATTTCTTCTGATATCAAATTTGACAAGAATGTTTACATATCGCGATAAAAGCATGAAAAAGAGTCAATTATATTAAGCGCAAATTAATGAAAGACCATTAGGACAAGAGCTATTTCCTTTGGGTAAATATCTAAATGTTTGTCCGCACATTCGACCATGAAAATGATCTAGCTGAGCCGTTCTGGTGCGACAGAGATGACAGGCAACTAATCCCTTGGGTTATGCATAATGCCGCCTTGAAACATTAAGCGCTGTGGAGGATTAGACGCGATTTATATAAGAAGGTTTTCCACTCCAAATCATATTACAACTTGCCAACTGAATGTTGACACAACTATTATCAAGGTTGTGTCTGAATATTGCCTTTAGTTTGTTCGTATACATTTGAAACTTTCATAATCAAAGTGGGAGAGTTTCGTAAACTAAATTTCAGTTATTAACAATATTTGTGTACCTTAAGTAAAGTCAATTGTAAATTATAATTTAATTGTAATAGGAAGGTTGAGTTGGTAAAGGAAATGTGATCAATAGATGGATTCAATTAAGGGAGGAAGTGTAAGGGCACACTAGGCCAGCGAATTGTGACGTTCATTCATCTGTATTCAATTTACTTCGATCCCTTAAATAAAGAATATAAATCGGTAACAACTTTTAAAAGAAAGCAGTTGTAATTAATTTTAATTTTTTCTCTATTCCATGACATCGCATCAAAGTATGTATTTTCTCAACTTTATTCTAAATAATTAGTAACTTATAGAAGTTGTGATTCTCCAAATCCATCAATTCTTAATAAAAATTTACAGTTAATTTCATTTTTAGGACATAATTCCAATATGAAATTATGTTTTTCTTCATAGCAACAATAATTTCAAAAATGTTTATGTAAGTACTCAATTTGCTTTCTTTATTACTTTTTATGTACTTTACTGTCAAAATATTTTCTTTAAGGAGTTTTAATTGTTTACATATTCATACATATTTAAACGTGTGATGACGGAGCAAGAATACGGAGTGTCACTACCACTATTCATTCCGTAGGTGTCGTAAGAGCCGACTAAGGGAGCAAACTACAGCAGGACAACAGCACTGTAAAGAGATGGAAAACTTAAAACAAACCCTATATCAACTCGTCTGACCAGCGTGGTAAAGTAGTTAAAAACCTCCTTTCTAAGGAGAGGCATATTTTAAACAGTGGACTAAAGGCTGTTGATGTGATGTGTGATATACACATTTCATATAGTGTTCCTCGTAGATGAGCCACTTTTAAAATTGCTTATAGTTAGATAATAATCAATTTATTTATAACTTAATTATTTATAAAAGCGCTAATTAATGACGGGCCTATTCTTATACACTGGTTAGTGACTCTGGCTGCTAAGTCAAAGGTCATGGGTGTGATTCTCACCCGGCAAATAATTGTGCGATATAGACGACATTTGTTGCGTGTCAGGATGTAATTACTCTGAAACATTAATATATTTACTGATCTGTAAGTATTTTAATCAGCAATCTCGTTACCATAGTACACGCTCTGCCTAAATTGGGATCAGATGACCGTGTGTGAGATAAGTGAGGTTATTGTTTTTAATATAATAGTTAAAAATATTATACATAGAATAATTAGTAGCAGATAATGATTAGTAACCAATACTTAAACACACTAATGCATTATTATTCCTAAAAAAAAGAATCTATACTTCAAGAAAATCTATACGTTTTAACGTGTCCATTTCATACAATTAATACAATAATAAAATTATCTTAGAGTGACATACTAAGCTCAACAACTAATGGAGAAGAAATGATCCTGATCCGATCTCGAACAGACTTTCTTATAACAGCTATAAACAATGTTGGCGGGATAATAACGATGTTATTATCCATACTAGTATATTTTTATATTTCTATTTTGGTAAATGATACGCTATTTTATAGATAGTACAGTTTATTATCGATTAAATTTTACTATAGGATACGTATAATTACACTATAAGGTCATCTACCATATTTGTTAACTTTTCTAGTTTTTAGTAATTATTATACAGACCAGAATTCTTTACGTAAATGTATCATAAAATCTTATTGTGAACCAATTTGTGAAGGGATAAGGTCCATTAGTAAATTTAAATGTATTGAGCTACTAGTTGGGGACGGCATCGATTACCGCTTTCCACTAACTCAAGAGGAAATACTTAAAATAAATATAAAATGTTTTATTTCCTCTTCGTGCCGTGAGTAAGGTGGAACTCACGCATACGTATTTTGGCAAAACTGGCTTTGCTTTCTTGACCCTTACTGTTATTTCGTTGTGATGCAGATCTTTGATTACTGTAAGCGTTTACTTTAAATGCTCATTTCTGTATAACAATTTTCACAAAAAGTAACTTTAAAATATTAAAAAATGTCGGGTAAATTTTATTGATGTTTTTAGTACAATATAGTTTCATTTGCTACTATTTAGAAAAAATTTAAATATTAGATGTTGTTACAGACTCTTGGTTCGGGTTGTTTAGATTTAAGATCTTAATTAACTTTTATATGTTTTACCCTCATGGGTGTCAGTTTTAATTTAAAATACTCATTATAATAAAAAAATACACCAAACTCAGTCAAATTAATTAGTAATAATATTTTCACACATCTCACACACTGCAGTCTGATCAAAAACTAGGCACAGTATGTACTATGGTAAAAGGACTGCTATATTTCTAAATGCATACATATCATAGATAAATTACACACAGGTCAAACAAAATGGCGGTCAAAGCTGGTGAAAAACTGTTTTTTAATTTAAAAAATAACATGGTTTTTGATTAAAAAAGTTTTAAACAAAAGTTACAGAAATAGAACGTGAAAAAATAAATAATAAAATTATACATACTATAAAACCGTTAAAAGTCTACTTTTTATAAAACGCTCATAACTCTTTGAAAAAAATAATGTTTTGAAATTTAAAAAAATGTTAAAAAGTCAGGCATTAATCATTTTTTTTTAAATAATGCAAATGAAAATAGAATAAATATTGCGTTGTTTATATAGGATTGCATAAGCAGCACGCACCGACAGGAATAAGACAAACATGCATAAACTCGTTTATCTCATTCGACGCTCAATCGTACTCAACAAGTAAGGACAAATATTCTATGAACCAGCCGATTGATACAAGAATGCACACATCGGGTTATTTAACAAAACCTTGTTAAAACATGATTGCCCGTGGTCTATTATCTACGAAAATTACCTATCTACTAATAACTATTAAAATGCGAAAGTGTGTGTGTTACCTTTTGATTTGTTAGCTTGTGTCTACTTTCATTTCGAAGCGGAGCGACTGATTCACATGTATTTTATTTTATTTATTTAATAAAACAGGACAATTATATGAACTAAGCAGAGAGAAATATCGAACCTAGTTTGAGCAATCTCTTAATTAATATTAGTTGATGTTCACAAGTTGTAGTCGAGAGCTCAGTTGGTGTCTAAAAGTCCTCCTAGCTAGATGAAATTACAAATCTCCCCCAAGCCTCTACATAACGCCTCCATTTTTTTCTGGGTCTATTACCGCCCCCCTTTAGGCCTGCAGCGCCCACAAGGGGGCATTATCGCCCACTTTGGGAAAGGCTGCTCTAACATCTATACAAATAAATAAAATTGGAGTGTCTGTTTGTAATATTAAAATAACCGCTTTTTACCAAATGCATATGTATGTTTACACGGTACATATGCAACAATTTTTTTTTTACAATTTTTGTCTGTCTGTCTGTTTGTTCCGGGTAATCTCTGGCATGGCTGGACCGGTTTCGACGGAAATTTCACTGGCAGATAGCTGATGACATAAGGAGTAACTTAGGATACTTTTTTTAGACTAGCTTCGCCCCGCGGCGTTGCCCGCGGTTATAACAACAAACGCGGGTAACACCGCGGGTCTCAGCTAGTAGAAAATATAAATTATGTCAGATAGAAAATGTTAATAGAAAATATTATGCCAGATCGATCGGGATTCGATATTTCAACAAATTTTGTACAAAACTTTTTTAAGTCAAAACCATATTGTATTTACTAAAAGAAACTGTTTTCACCAACTTTGATGGTAATTTCCTGTAAGACCCCATGGTGTAAGTTGTTTTAAAAACAGTTCATAGGATTTTACGCAAAATTGCCGTTTTTTTACGTATTTTTGTTTGTATAACGATAAAGTAAAATTAATGAATACCGGTAACAAATCATTCTCCCGATTTTATCTCGGCGTACATGTGTCATTTAAGTACAAGGACAGCGTTAAACGAAGGAGCTTCATACATAACTAAGCCTTAGTTGTAATCAATCAATCGCATAAGTGTGGATCGACATGTGTCTTAGCAGTCTCTGAACATAATCTAAAGGGAAGGCATCAACTTTCAATTCTCCTCGAGCTCGCTTTGTTTGCCTTAGACTTTATTTATTTAGTGAAGTACACTCACTACTCTGGCCCTTTCATTCTTTATTTTGCGAATAATAAAATAAACCTAAAATGTGGCCGTTGTTAGTCTTTTCTGAACAGTCTTTTACTTTTGTGATACTCGGTCCGTTTCATTTTATGTAAGTAATTTATACTACATTATATAATGACCGCCTACGCCATGTACGGCTTGGACAAATATTTTTTGACCTACGTCAAGCTTAGACTCCAGATGATGCTAGATAAATAAATTAAAAAAAGTTGATTGTGTATGAGTAATAATACTAACACTATTGTTTAAAGAGGTCACATGAAACAATAATATAATATAATATTATTATTATTATATTATTGTTTAGTAGGCCTTAAAATAACCTGATTTTTTTTAACCTTAACAAATATTTATTTTCTAGACGAATGGCACTATATGCAATTTTTTGCATTCCTGACAATGTGCAAGTAAAACTTTGTTATTATCGGTTATATAGTTAAGCGTGTAAACGGATTTATGTTATTATCAAGACTTTTTGTTTATTGTATTTAAATGTTTTTTTAAATACATATCAGTTTTATAAAAATGAAATGAGAAGAAAACAGCGACCGTAATTGAATTCATATTTTATTATTTATTACTATTTGTTGTACATAATAGTATATCAATAAGTATCATAATTAAATATATTTTTGAAAATGTTCCAATTTTTAAAAGGATTGTATGCATATTAATTTTATTAGCTAGTAGCAATATATTTACTTGAATTAGCAATGTCTTAAAATACATATTTAAAACAATACCTAATAAATAAAGCTAATAACAAAATAAATTAAAAAATCCAATTTGAGTGCTAATTAAGCCGGCACAATAAGCGGAATATAATAAAACGAATAGATTGTTATAAAGATAATTAATATAAAGTTTGCAAAATGTTTTGGCGGCACCCGCCTCTCATTTCCCCCTATTGGCGTATCTCGAGGCGATGGATAACTTTACAGCGGGTGCCATTTGGAGCCGATCTCTCACAGAGTGACTTATCGGTAAGTTTAAGAGCGATATATCAAAGTAATCGCTTTAATTTCTCATCTCCTACTTGGGGTAAAACTTATGCTTATTTCTTGACTGATACTGTAGTGATTTGTGAACATGTCTTTATTTAGACACTTTTGTGACGACATATTTTAAGTTAAATTGGTTTGGTGTATTTGAAATAGCGAGCTTTGGCCTTTGAAACTTTACTAGAATTTGCAGAAACCGATCGTGATCTGACCTTCTAAAGCAAATAGATTTAGGTCCGTCGTAACGACTGTTATAAATGTTCGCAAGATAACAAGAATCTATTGCTCAAAGTGAGGCAAGTAAACTGTTAAAGCAATTAACCCGACTTTTGAACTAGATATTCTTACTAAAAAATAAGGGACCCTCTCTGTATTCACCAAATTTATTAGGTTCTTTGTACTTTTTACATAAAGTACTTACGTACAGTATATATGTAAGGACGTGTAGGAAATTATTCTTTAAAGAGTATACGATTCAATATTTCAACGACTTCAAAACCCTAAATTTGTATTAAAAGGCCATATTCTTCAAATTTTAATTTTCCACCCATTTACCCATTAAAAAAAGAAATTGGACCAACTTTACGTACAACCAATTCAATAAAAAATAATTATTAAAGAAACATGGGACGGCGCTTTGTGTGATCCACAAATTGTTGTTCTGAGTCTGGGTGTTCTTTGTCCGTTTCATGTATGTTTGTAAAGTCCCCCGCGACACAGGATTTATTCCTAATGCGGGAGTTGTCTTTTTTAAAAAAAAAAAAAAAAAAAAATTTCAATAGAATTGAGAACGATCTCCTTTTTAGTGTCGGTTATAAGTGGTTTACGGTGTGACTTAGCTTCAGACACCAAATAGTTGTCTTATAATTTTATACATATCTACCTAAACAAAGAATATATTACTATTAAATTAAGATATATCACAGGTCGGCTGTATAGCAGTAACGCATGTGTTAAAAACTAAAGCTTTTAACTGATTGGTAGCATATTTAGAGAAGTAAGGACTTTATTGCTTGGCAATAATGATGGTGATCCCTTACAGCATTCATCAGTGACTACACCCCTCAGTACAGTAATGGACAACAACAAATTAGTATTAATTATAATTACGGAGCTTTCATATATTTTTTAAATAAATGCCACATCAACCACTTTCAGGATTCTTACACCCAAATTAGAAAAGCATTAAGGCCTCGATTTGTCTCCAATTTACCTTTATTACCTTGTCTATTAAAAATAATAGACACTTAGTACTAATTTTGTTAGAGGTTTTTGGTAAATTTTAGTTCAACTATGTATAGCTTGCACAGTATTGTACAGTGTTTGCACAGCATGCATGTCACACACTATATACGAATCCCTTTATGTCAAATACTGACCGTGAATGTATATGTAGTTAAAAATACACTCTACTGTAGCTTGTGCAAAATCAATAGTAATGGCCAGTTAAACATACTTCAGTGATCATCATATACTGCACATACACACCTCTACGCCCATTTGTCTCAGAAGTTTTATTAATTATAAATCGTGAAAGGCCCCACACCAAATACCATAATTATTATCATTCAAAATGTAGAAAATAATTCATGTAAGTAATATAGTTTATTCTTTCCTCTCGTAGTTTTAATATAGTTAGTACTGAAATTTGCAATGTAATGTACATATTTTGTTTTAGCAGATTAGATCATGATAGTTTTTTTTTTTTTTTTCATAGGTACTACTTTGTTATTTTTTGGTCGTTGCTTTGAACACACTGCAGTCTTGTTTATATGCGTTTGCCATATATATTTTTAGTCATCAGCGCTTGGTCATGACTCATGACTAATTGGTAACCTCGCCCACATCGCGCTACTTAATTATTCTCGATTCAGTAAAGTTTGCTGTGGAATACATTGTTAATAATGCAAAATAAGCATTTAGGGTATGTTTATACGAGTATATAGTACATAATACACTGAAGTATAATCTCCAAAATAAGTAAAATAAGTATATGAGTTGATGATGTTGGGTAGTTTTTAAGTATCTGTAGTTAAAGTTATCGCTGCAATCTTTGCATCAAAACTAAGAGACACCTATCCATTATGCTTTTGTTGCCTAATGAAACTAGTGGTATTTTTTAAATTATGTTTTCCGAAAATATATCTTAAAGAATACTTACAAAACTTCAATATAAGCTATTTACGTATAAAACAAAACAGGTAAACTATAAACAGTTTAGTAGTTAATAGTAGGCCAAAACCTCCTTTCTAAGGAGAGGCTTATGTCCAGCAGTGGACTATTAAAGGCTGTTGATGATGATGATGATGATAAATAGTTTTAGCGGTTTTTTTTCTGTACCTGTATTCGGTTTTGAAGCAACACGTGGGACAATATTTATAAAATTGACCATAAGTAGACAAAATATTTATCAATATAATATATTTAATAAAGAATACGAGACGTTAAGATATTATAAACAGCTGTATACCAAACAGGATATATCGATATATCTAACGTAAAATTGTGACAAAAATGGAATCAATTTTGTTAAAAAAAGTATCTCAATGACTTGCTATTTAAACAAATAAAACCGGCTTTGCTTTATTGTTAATTTCATGTTGACTTTTTGTAAAGAAGGGAAAGGAAAAGAAACTTCATTGCTGTACAATTCTCAACTTAGTAGCCAGGTACTTACAATTTACAAACACAACCTGTGTAGTATAAAGTATTTATAGATTCAAACGCTAACCTAGTTACGAAAAGTTCAATCCACTTAATACATGTTCCTAATGTATTCTGGGAAACGAAACTAACCCATTAAATCCCTTCCTGTAGTTTAAGCAAAAGTTACCTAGAATATAAATGACGTTCTGTCTTTATCAATCTATTGTATAAGTGAGGAAGGGACACTGTCAATGCTTGACAACTTGGAGTGCAGAGAAAAGTTATCGCCATACTTAAATACTAATGAAGGAACTGACAAAGCAATTTATTACAGAATAGGTGCAGTTAAGCACGTGTGAACTATCTGTATAATCGGGCTAATATTATTGTAAGTTCACTAGGTAGTTCGAGTATACCGACGTACGAGTATGTGTGTGTATAAATATAATTTTGCTAATTTTCCGCGATTTAATGTTTATGTTTTAAATAATGGCTCTCACAGACAATAGAGACTTTAAACTGGTTTTCTTATTCTCGTTATTCTTAGAAAAAATCTTACCTCCTCTAACCTCACAAATGAGGACTAATTCATTGCCTTCCTCCAGAGGGCCCACGACGCCAGACACATCCCGTCCAGACTTGTCGTAAAGTATCAGCTGATGAGGAGGCACTGCAACAAATAATTGCGGTGATGAGTAATATGCTTGAGCAATTATGATAGAGGACCGCGAGCATTTGTGCCTAACGTAGGCCTTTATATTTATTTTAATTTATAAATATATCGTGGGGCGCCATACTTCGGCACATATTGGCCAGGCTCGAACGGTGTGATACCACGGCTTCACAGAAAACCACGGTTACGCATTTCTTTCATTACTTTTCACCGAGTGAGTGAAGTTACCGTAGCCTAATCGAGAGAGGGTTTTCCTCAACTTGATTCTGGGGCGAGGAACTGAAAGGGCGGCAACGCACATGTGTGTTGCAGGTGTTTATGGGCGGCGGTAGTCACTTACCATCAGGTCACCATGAGAATCAATTTTAGTTAAAAGTACCAACATCCATGTGTGTTCAAAACTACAGCTAGATGACTTGTAAAAATAAATAAATTTGTCTTTAAGAAAAAATCATTACAGTTTTCTCAAAAACTAATATGATATCTTAAATAAATCCTGATTTATAGAAACCTCAGCTGTTGCCGAAGATAACTTAAAATCAAATGTCAATCACACAGTACAACTCAATACCGTTCTTTCAACTTTCGGTAAGGTATTAAAGGTCAAATTAAATCGCTACAATACAAAATGGTTTCTTGCCCTTGGTTATAAATTAAATATTTAGATGACATACAAATTTGTAGATTTCACAGGACACAGATTAACAGGACAACATGCAGTAACAACAACGGATTAAAAAAGGCAAATTGACGTGGCATATTTTGAAAAGCGTTTGACAGCGTCCTAAATTGTAGTCATGCGAGAGTCAAAGGCTTGAATGTTGCCTATATTTTTTAGTGTAGTACAAATGTAATTTTATTCTAATTGAACACAATTTTTAATGTTACTTAATAATAACTTAAGATAATACTGATTATACAGTATTGTGTATCATGTACATATGTATATGTGTGTGTCAGTAACAATATTGGACATTGTCTTCCGTCAGTGTTTATAATCAAAGGATTAATTAATTATGTCTATATATTGGCTCTATCCGTGTTTTAGGAGACTAAGTCAAATATAAAAGACAAATTTGCAAATAATTTTAAAGTAGCACTGGGTAATAGTATTAATTCTAGTTGGTATAAAAGTGATGATTACCTTAGGAATAATTCTATCTATCTAAATTTTAAATTACATTTACGTTTTAATCTTAAGAAAAATAAATTAGTCTCCAAACAAGGATTGATTTATGTCGAATGTTACGAAACTGATTAATATTTATAAAGAAAATAAGATAAGAGTTATTTTTTATATGTATGAAGTTTGAATATTCAGACACAAATTTAGGAAATTCAAAGAGCCACAGTTGCTCGTAACTTATTTGGCTATGCCTTAAATATGGTCCGTATTTTTGATTGGAATTTTCAAAGTTCTTTAGTGTCACAAAACTATAGTGTGTTATTGTTATTTTATTGCGTTAAATTGACAAATAACTTATATTAGGAGTGGGTTAATGTGGTTTGCGTACTGGGTGGTGTGCAAACCCACGACCACTTGAACGCAAGTCCGACGTTTTAACTACCACGCTACCGCAGCCGTCATCTAAAAACAATTTATTACTAAGAATACTTACTAGTAATGCGTGAAATACATAACTTATTTATCCACTAAAGAAAGGAACACATATTGGCAACTGCACTCGAGGAAACGACATAAAAGTGAGTAATATCATCATGATGAATGTAAGATTCTCACATGAATAAGACACTGAAAGTAACGAAGCGACTGACAATAAACAGACAATATTCATTATGCAGATGTCAATAGAATATTGCTGCGATCAGAGTACGGAGCGAGGGAGGAGCTGGTAGGGTAAGTTATATGTCGTAATGAGGTGCTAGCAAGAAAGAGATAAATGTAATGTCTGATAATTTGAAAGATGAATTTATTTGTATTCATTATTAACTTTAATGAAGAAGATATTTTTGTCATGAATTTTTTTTGAATGATATTGGTGATGTATATTTGTAATTGTGTCTTACAGATGTACCTATTAATAATTTGAAGATTTTTTATGTTTCTGTCATAAATATTCTTTTTGCAATCAGTATACAAATATATCATGTAATGTAGTCAACCATCAAATTGCATCATTATTCGTCTGGAGTGGTTTAAAATAATACAGTTTATATGATGCCGTCGGCATTTCAATGTATTTTACATTTAGGAATTCTAAATGTATTTTACATTTAGGAAAATATTAACACAGTGTTAAGCAAATTAAATATAATATGAGCGCGCGACATACGCTTCGCCTCACGATCTTCCGAAGAGTGATGATTGGTGTGCGTGGCCTGGTTGAGGGCCTTTTAGGAAGGAGTACGCTCTTTTCTTGAAGGTTTGAAGGTCGTATCGGTCCGGAAATACCGAAGACGATAACCCGTTCCACAGATTGGTTGTGCGTCTGATAAGACTGTCATCTGTGAGATGTGTCAAGATATTATAATGATTATAATTATTATTAAAATTAATTTTGATATATTTGTAAAAATTATAACCACAATTAAAAATATGTCTGCTCTATATTTGTTTACTTTATAGTCATTAAGGTAAGGTAAGGTAAAATACTCTTCACTACACTGACATCTTGCATCGTAAACATGTGTACAATTTTAAAGCAGAATGAGTCTAATGAAAATTCTAAAGGCTTGCATAGTACATACAGTTGTTCATTTACTATAATATGTAAATTTATTCATAAGAAACCAATTGAATAATGATGTGTTATTTTTCAACACAATGAAAAGCCTCCAGTCGGAACGATAATTGCTTTGAGCACCGTTCAAAGCATTGAAAAAACATGGACCCTGACACGTACGGTTGAGAAGTATCTGGTTATAAAGTAAACATTAGGCTTAATAATTGTTTAATGAATTATGTCTATGTAGTAATTATGTAGAAGTAGAGTAATTATGTATATATTAGTGTTTTGTAATATTTATCAAAGACAGATAGTTAAAAATTAGTAATGATTGCTCGCACTAAATCCAAATAGATTAAAAAAAATATTAAGTATATTTTTTTCTTTATGGTATAGAAGGTAAACGTGCAGACGGGTCATTAGTCCTATATACAATATGTATGTATTTACAAAAAAAAAAGTATATAAGTATTCAATCAGCTTATCTAGCTGTCAAAGTAAAAGCTCTGCTTATTTTGAAACTAGATCCCGTTCTGTGTGTTGTGTCCGAAATATTATGTTATATCATTATCCCTATATTAATCCCCCTTGACTCAACCCCCTCCTAACAGCATTGGGGGGCAGGGGGTTAATGGCTCTAGTAATCTCACTCATTCGGTGCAAAGCAGCGTAAGATTTGCCCAACAACAGTCTTTTCGTCCAGTCCCAGACTATTCGTTCCAGCTGGCCCATTTGTACCCAAGCATGCTTAAGCATGACTCTTCCACGCTTTACTATATGTTTCAACTCATATTAAATATTTATGATTATATGTTATCAGGCTTAAAATAGATTTCATTATAAAATGCATTCAACTAAGCTGAATTTAACTACTAAACTTCTATTTCATACTTGTTTACGATTTGATAAAATCTAATTATTGTACACAATTAGAAAATGAAATGTTTTAAAAGCAATTAAATTCTATGAAATTTCTTTGAGAAAATGACATGAAATCATGTTCGTATTCTGACAACTGTTCTAGTAAATCTATAACTAGGCCTTGAAATGTGGTTCTTTGTGTAAGTTCCTTTTTTCATGGGTACAACATTTATTTGAGCGCTCTATTTATTTAATGTACTTGTCATACAAAGTTGGATTTTAATGTTTTCTAGAAATAACCTGGGGGTTGAATTTGAACCGTTTCAATGCCTTGTTTTAATTTATTGACCAGCTTAACTTGAACTGTCATAGTGTAAACTTCTGTACAATGACAGGTAAAAATGTATACTGGACCTTATGTAGCCATTCTTCATATTTTAAAGTTTTTAGCACATATTATTTAATTATTTAAGCTTTCTGCAATTGTACTACCTATATATAAACATCACATGAAATATGCTTTCATGCGCCATATTTGTATAAAGATGGATAATTTCTTTACGTGTCAATGAATAAGCTTCATTAGTTTGATAAACTAAAATAAAACAGTTTCGTAAAGCCCGTATGTTCATATAATAGAATAGTGCAAACACATTTAGGCATTCTCATGACCTAGTTCATATTCTACTAGTATCCACAAACTATTCACAATTTTTTGTTGTATTGGCAGATTCTCTAAGCGTGACTGTATTGAACGTTAAAATTTAAAGTCTGCAAGTCTTTAGCAAAATAAGAAGCCTGGCCCAGGGACGTCTTAACTGCGTTTTTTAATTGCCAGATCAACTGCATTCACATCCACGTAAATAGGCAAAAGCAATTGGCACCACACACAAGCATGCAGTTACACAGAGCACACAAACACAGCATAAACATTAAGCATATAATATATATATCATATTGTTTAATAAAATTACATTTGTTATTTGAGACATAACGAGTTAATTTTACTGATAGGTTATACATTTTATTTTACTAGAGAGAATGCTACAAGGTCTTTGCGTATTGAGTCAGAAAGTTTTAGTTTCGTGTCTAATGAAAAAACAGCAGTAGAACTAAACAAAACAGTTTAAGGAATCAACTAAAATCTTTATGAAAAATGTTTAGCTTTACTTGAAAATCACGCAATTATACCTAGTAGGACCTTGAGTTTTTTTTTTATTATGAACGGATACTATATGTAAAAAAAATAAAGCGAGAACAATAAGCGTATTTTATTCTGGCATTTTTCATAAACAGTATTTCGATTGCAGTAGCGTTGGTGCATGAACATGTGTAGATATCAAAGTCAAAGCCCTCTCGCCGGAGCAAAGCGAAATTTCTCAAGACCGAGTGAGTAAAACTGAGTGGACCGTAGTGAAATGAAGAGCCGCTGTGAATATGTAGTTGAGTTACAGACAAGTTTTCGGTACTTTTTGTATAAAATTGTAGTGCTTGGTTTATTTTGTATCTCTTCGTTTAAAATTTAAAGCAACTCAAAGGGAAACAGTTCACTATATTCATAAGTGAAATACTTAATACTGGTTTTAAAGTTTTATTGTATTAAAATGTATGATTGATGAAGATGTGCGTAACAGACCTCGTACTGTTACGTATTGAGAATGCCTTAATAGTAAAACCTATACAATTTGTCTAACTTTAGATTCGTATGCAAAATCTGAAGAACGTGCAAAAACAAAAATTCCTTTTTCCAAACTTTTCCTGCGTTACTATAAATATATATTTTATTTACTGTTCTTAGTCTTAGAGTGGTAGCACTCAAAAATATATCATACTGTTCTAATAAGGGAGAAAACTGCTAGCGTAACATGACACACGGTTGGCAGTAATTACGGTCGTATAAACAAAACAATAGTTTGGGAATGTGTCCTAAGAGGGACCACCACAAAACCGAATCGCATGTTTTTACCCTTTTAGCCAGTGGGAATAAAAGTAAACACTTCAATATTTTCCCGGCGACAATGTCTAAAAATGAATGTAGTAGTTCTTTAGAAACAATGCTTATTTACCTTTTAAGCTTAATCAAGAATGTAACAAACTTGCGGTACATCCCCATTTTATAACTATTTATAACTATTGCTCTTGATTTTTAAGCAAATAAGGAAATTGTGTTAAAAATACTCACTTTAAATGTGAGAAGGGTGACTTTTAAAATAAACATCTATATAGTGTTATTTTGGTCAAAGAATACAATCTTCTGTGTTCCTTAAAATAATTCAAAATCAATGAACTTTGATGATAGGGTATCAAATTATGGCTTTTTCTTCTTACCTGATGTTGCGATATCTGATATCACATCTAGAACACTAATTCTATCTGTTACAGAATTAATGTTGCATCAAGTTTTTGAAATATTTTTAAGAAGCATGTCGTTGTTTAACATTCTAATATTTTCCTCCTTAAGTACATTCAGCGTACATTATGTAAATCCAATCGCTAGCAGCAAATATTAGTAGATAGGTACACTATCCACAAAGTTTCGATGTTCCCAAGTGCCTTTGAAAAGGAGAACAGTTGTGTCCGAGCTAGTTAGTAGTCATTATAGGGGCAACCATTTGGCAACTTGGTCGTCGAAAACGGAATCGCCCGCTATCTGAACAACATCCAATTTAAACGGAATTTCATAGTCGACAGCGTCAATTAAAAGCTACTCTCGGCGTCGATATGACGTTTGTTTTGTACAGCCGGTTTAACCAATTTGCGTCTGATTCATTTGTAACTGTAATTAGATGCTTTTAATTGATGCCAGATGAGTTGATGATTAGGATTATTTGATGGTGTCTTTCTAAGAATTGTATTCTGTTAAAGAGGTATTTTTATTTGTACCCAGCCCAGTTGACCCACCTTTCATTTTTATTTGTATCAGACATTTGCTGCTCTTTGCCATTTTTATACACGTGAAGTTTAAGTATAACACATGTCATATTCTCTCATCTGAGAAATTTTCTTAAAATGAGTGCGAAGAATCTCGTCACATGTACATAACCTACATGGATAACTGTTACAAAGAGAAACGAAAATGTGAGAGATCGAGACTATACTTCTGCCATGTAATTTAATTTACAATAAATTTATAATAGAAACATAATCTATGTCTAAATATAGAAAATGTTAAATTGGGTTGTGTACGCTTCAAAAACTCAAAAAGTTTGGAAACGATTGAGCTCAAATTTTGACACGATGTACAATCTGCTTCAAAGTTTGTTTTTAATTATTTTTCGCGTTAGTTTTGTTCCTCATTTCTCATCAATGCAACCACAATGTGCCACAGCGAAGCGTGGTAGAATACAGCTAGGATATTATATAATCGTAAGACATATGATAACCATATTGATGAACTATTTTGACTATCAAATATACCTAAAGGGAATATAAAATACATACAATCGATAGAAATCTCTCCCACGATAAGGTTTGTTGCGAGTATAAATCACATCGTTGAGACTACACTGAAATTATAGCTGTTGAATTATGCATCAGTTGATACGCCAGCGGTTGTAAAAGTGCCTGTCGATGGGTTGGACCGGCCTACGGTCCCTATACTATTTTGTACACAAATAGCAGTAGTTTATTGAGGGTTACCTTACTTAATATCACTCAGTGTAATCGATAAGATCTTACATTACGGTTTTTTGAGGTTACACGTTAGAAATTAGTTATAAAAGAACGTATACATGTTTTTATATTGCTGAGGTTTTCCTTATGATAAGTTGTTATGCGTTATATATAGTGCTTGATAATATTAAAGATTTTAACTAAGTTATTTAATCACTCTATAGCACATACTAACCTAAATTTTTTAATCGATAATGTAGATGTATTTGAATAAAACTCTACTTAAAATAGTGATAATATTTTGACACTTCATACAAACGGCCGTCTAATCCCAAACTATGTAGACCAGTACTATGGTAATCAGACATATAAACACACTTAAATACTTATTTTTACATTATCATCAATCATCATCATCAACAGCCTATAACAGTCCACTGCTGGACATAGGCCTCTCCTTAGAGAGGAGGTTTTGGCCTACTATACCACGCTGGCCAGACGGGTTGTATAGGGTTTGGTTCCAGCTTTCCTTCTCTTTGCAGTGCTGTTGTCCTGCGTAGTTTGCTCCCTTAGTCGTCTCTTACGACACCCACGGGATGACTTGGGGTGTTGACATTCCGTATTCTTAATCCGTCTCCACACGTATATTACAGATAAATTACACCCATAAGCACAACGAGTGATGACGCTGATCACATAATTAATTGGTCCCGTTTGAGAATGACACACGTCGTGCCTTACAAGTGAAGATCACTAATTACTACAAGTAGCCGGGCCACATAAATGTTAATGCCACTCTAAAATATGTCGACACCGTTTCGTCTTTTCTTTCTTGGGTATATCTGGTTCCCCGGCTACTGGTACCTGGAAACGGCATGCGGTTTTTGGTCGGTTCGGGTATGACATAACCACCCCACCGGTGGGTGGTATGCGAGGGGAGTTCCGCACAGGAAAAAAAAGGTAGTTTGTTATATGGGCAGTCTAGCTAGTATGTAAATATGAGAAACGCATTATAAGGATAAATGAAAGTCACTGTAGGTAAACTTTCCACTGAATTGTCAACTTCAGCGTTATGTACATGTTAAATACAAGTATTTATATATACAATTTGTATTAAATGGCGCGCAAGTCACTTTTACTTGCCGTCTCTTTTTGTCATAAATTGAAGCATTGTAAAATTAACTTTACAAACAGTACATTACAATACATATTTATCAATGTTATTGTTTACTACAACATAAAATATGCTGTTCACTTGAGTAGAACAAATCCATGGTAAGTCTTACAGCTGTTTTATGTCGGTCTCGCATTATGCGGCATCCTATGGTTTACGAGTATTCGACACTTCTAATATAAGTGGAAAATTTGTCCATACGGTACGAGCTATAACTTAAAACTGAGACTAGTTTTATGACTTACGATTTGGTATCATTTTATACATTTATTCGACTTTGCAGTTCATATTCGATTTGATATAAACTAAAGACGGAAAATATTGAGTTTTTATTTACATTAGGTAATTTTATTTCTGCTTTAAAACTTTCTATCGCATAATACCTGTTACATTGTGTATATATATGTATATGTATATATATTTAGCTATGGGACATACAATTCGTTGCATGTAAATATTCTCTGATTTAAATTTATAACTTTACATTTAACATCCAAATAAAATGTAAAATACATTTTCTAGTTCAATTAAATGTGTGTCGTTTTCAACACTAATTTAAGAGCTTTAATCTAAAGCAAAAAGCTCCAGGCTAATTAGATCAGTAGATATATATCATGTTCCTGTAACTATATATAACTAATCAGTAGGCCTTAAAATAATCACGGATCAGACAAAGGCTGTGTCTAACTCTCATGTTGCTCCGCTTTCGGCTGGTATTGGGTCGACGACATACGAAGTTATTCACCAATTTATCTACCTGGGACAAGTTGTTAAACTTATTGGTCCAGTTCCTAGAAATAGGTCAGGCGGGATACTGCCAGATCAGAAAGTTTCCTTTTATTCTGAATTTCTGGGAATTGGAAAACATTTCTAACCGGATTTTAATGAGTATAATTTTTACTATTAGGAGTTTAGGGTTACGATGCCACAGAGTAATACAAATACATGCTAAAGTTATTACACTTTATAAAAAAAAAGGCTTATAAATACAACTTAACAAATTTTAATTCATAATAATATTTGAATTTTAATGTTTAAATGCTCGTATATGCAGCATAAAAACATTTTACTAACTTGACCTAATATATATTTTAAAACCTCTAGTCTAATTCATTTTTTTCTTAGTTTTATAGCTAATTTACTTACTTTACGAGTAATACTATATAATAACATATGAATAGAATGGAATAGAATATATTTTTGTTTCAAAAAACACAGCATACACAAATTAAAAAGATTAAAAATAAAAATAAAAAGTTAAATCACAACATACACAAAGAAACTAAATAACAAGTAAGGCTAGACAAACATGTTAATAATGCAACACTTTCAGTAAGTCAATGTTAAGTCAGTGTTTGACAAAACTGACTTCAACTGACATGACACGTCAATGTGCCACGTATACAACTACGTATATCAACTAATACTTGTCAGCCTATGTACCATAAAAAAACCTTTAATGTTGCTGAGGGGTGTACGCCGTATGTCAGAAATTAGGTGGACCCTCAGTTTACACTGTGGTGGACAGATGCCACCTCAGTACTGATTTTCAGTTCCCACCTTTGTTGTCGCCCTGATGCCGAAAGCCGTAATTGCGTGTGACATTGAAATGAAATACTCAGTGTAAACTCTTCCCACTTGTGGCTCAAATTTATTAGGGTAAGCTATAATTTTGAATTAATCTACTACTGCATACTAACAATTCAACATATCTAACCTAATTATGTACTGTCGAATACTTGTACATATTATTATTCTACCTAATAACCTTCGATTGCAGGTCCTTTACATATAGTGACAAATCCAAGAAAATACTCGTCTGTCCACAGTATCATTGGCACATCAATAGCCTGCAGCACTTACGACACTAGACTTCCACCGCTAATGGGCCATAACATTTGAGGTAAGTAAATTTATTGTTTTTGTTGATCAAGAAGGTATTTTGTTAAATGAGTTTTAAAGTGTATATGGTTTCCAGGTTCCTAATTGGCGGCGGCATAGAATTAAAGCATTGCGTTGCTGCATACTTAAAACTGCCACGAAATGCAGCTGTCCTGTGTCCTGGAATACTCAGTGCTCTGGTTGTGGGTCTGATGGAGTAAGAGAAATGATTATGTCTCCAGTCTATTTTTTCATACAAGTATATTGGGGTGTGCTTGTTAACCACTCCATACAATAAGCTGGCCAGGTGCAGCTTCCTTCTGGACTCCATTTTAATAATGCTGTTTTTATTAATATAAGGTGTTACATGATGGCGTCTAGGGATTCTAAAACAGTAACAGTAGCGCAGGCATTTTGAACTCTTTGTATAAGATTCTTTGTTCTAGTCAGTAAGCATGGACCGTACACTATGTCACAGTAGTTAAATCTATATAAGATAGATAGATAGATAGATAATACAAGAGTTGTTTCCTTAATGGAATGTTAAGGTAGTCTCGGATGTTGTACAGAATTTTTAGGCTATAAAAACAGTTTTTCAGAACATTGTTTACATGTGCCTCAAATCATAACTCAGAGTCCATGAGTATTCCTAAATTATTGGCTTCAGCCACCCTTGCAATTCTTTGCCCATTTATGGTAATTGCTGGGTCGGCTGTCCGCTACAGTCTGGACTTGCCGCTTACTACCCAAAATCATAAGTTTTGATTTTGTTGGATTTAAAACTAAGGAGTAGTCTCTGGACCACTGGACAACTCTTTCTAGGTCTTCATTAATTCTATTGACCGCCGACATGGTTTCATTTGGTTTAAAAGACAGATACAATTGAGTATCATCTGCATACATGTGGTATCTGAAATTTAGGAAGCATTTAGCCATGTCAGCTGTGTATAGTATAAATAAAAGTGGCCCTAATATTGAACCTTGCGGAACTCCCCTTGTCACAGAAAGGGAGGATGACGACATCGTTGATCCGTTTTCTTTATGTACTTCTACTTGTTGTGTCCTTCCTGTTAAGTAACTGTGAAACCACTTTATTGCTTGTGAATCAAACCCAAAATATGCTAACTAGGACAGCAGTAGGGATGAATCAATGGCATCAAAAGCTCTAGAGTAGTCCAGCAGTGCAAGTATTGTTCCTTCTCCACGGTCCCTAGCTTCCAATATGTTACCCACTACATCACACAAAGCCGTTGCAGTTCCACGACCCCTCCTAAACCCGGTCTGTTTCTCTGGAAGGATGCTATTTTCTTCAAGATATTTGATGACCTGTTCATATACAACTCTTTCTAGCACTTTCGACAAACAGGGAAACAAGCTTACTGGCCGTAGGTCCCTTGTAGTATTCGGCAGGCTAATCTTAGGTATAGGTCTCACTATAGAGTGCTTCCACATGTTTGGAAATGTATGGGTGATAATAGATCTATTAACAATATCTGTTATAATTTTAAATGAATCTGGTAGTGTGAGTGCAATCATATCAATATTTATTTGGTCTATACCTATTGCACTTGTCTTGATGTTCCTTAAAATATTGAGTACAGTAGTGTGGTCTACTGGTTTTAGTTCAAAGTGTAAATTTGCATAGTATGTTAGCTTAGACAAGCTCAGTCTACGTTCACCTGGTATATTTAAAAAGTCTTTATTAATAGTATCTGGATTGTTAAAGTGATCAGGCAATATTCTAGGTTTATGTGATTAAAGTACATGATTTTTTAGATTTTTCCACATAGTCTTTGGGTTTTTTATGTTATTATTAATGTTTCTTGAGAAGTAAACGGATTTTTCGTTATGTAATGCTACTTTTGCTTGATGCTTGTGATCTAGGTAATATTTTTTTTTTGATTCTAATTTTGTTTGGTGATAACTTTGTGTTCAAGCTTTGTCTCGCAACCTAAAAATATGTTTAATTGTGTCTGTTATCCATGGGGTGTACTTGCCTTTGAATAAAGATTGTTTGAATGGAGCGTGTCTGTCAAACAGCAACATAATGTGTTTGGATAAACCTTCCACCATGTTATCAACCCCATCCTGAGAGGATAGTGATTGCCATGGAAAACATTCCAGGTCTGTATTAAAGTGGTCTGGCAAGATGTCCTTATATGGTCTATATGTCACCCAACTCGGTTTGATCTTAGCTTTTCTAAGCACTGACTAACAAGTAACTATTGAGGGCTGGCCCAAGTCAGATATATGACTTACTAAAACATTTCTAACACTATGACTATCTGCTGTGAAGTGTGTTGGACTGTCTACTACCTGCAGCATATTAGTGTAGTGTAAGAAATGCTGCAATTTTGTAGTGTTCACACCGCACCCATCAAGCACATTAATATTAAAATCCCCCAATAATATAATACATATGATCATATGGAGCCAGTGCACTAATGCTTTCAGTCAAACTGTCCAAAAAAGTCTCTGTTAACAACCATGGGGGTCTGTAAGCTGTGTCAATGAGAAGTTTTTTACCTGCTATGTTTAATGAAAGCCAATACTGCTCCACCTCGTTATTTGTAGGGTGGCTTCTGGTTTGTACCTTAACCCCATTTCTTATATAAAATCCTACTCCTCCACCACGTCCACCCCTGACACTAATAGGTCTTGGAATGTACCTCAGTCTGTAACCCGGCACTAAAGGGGCCCTTCCATCTTCACCCGACCTCAACCAAGTCTCATTAATGGCCATGATGTCAACTGCGTGCAGATCCATTGCAATCAAAAACTCATCATGCCTAGTACCCAATGAACCTGCATTAAACAATCCAAACTTTAAAAATTTGCTACGGGTCATTGCTTATTATAAAGTATTTGTAGGTAACTACATAAAACGGCAGCTGCTTATCATTATAACGTTGAAGTTGCAGTAAGTAGGCACTACCTATATATGAGAGTATTATAGCCAAAGAATAGATATTCTTTGGCTATAATACTCTCACTCTCTTAACGGTCCTGTACATCATTAAAATGTTGAACACAAGTACAGTAACAGCCACGATGCCCAAACACATACACATACAGTTTACATACAGTTTACATGCAGTTTAGTTAATTCAAAAGTGCATTCCTGTAGGTGTACAACCCTCATCAACATTATATGGTTACAATTTAGGTTGTTGCATATCCACGCATCTTTTTACCATAACATTATTTAATAACTAATGTTTCATAAAATGTCGGTCAATTTGGACTGTAAAGCATTAGAGAAACAAATTATAAAATTAAATGCATATAGTTCTATTAGTCCTACGTTAATTTATTCGGTGTATATTTACATTGCTTAGCATAAATGCTGATGTTTATTTAGTACGGCATAAGGTTCAGTATTGTATTCGTATGTGGAGTATAAGTTTTATAATGTCCAAAGGTTATTTAGAAGACAAATGTTATGTTATCAGGCCTCCAATACGAGTGGCGTTTAATTTATGTACGAACCTATTTCTATGCATCAAAAGTGGCACAAAAAAGAAAAAAAAGCGTGATCCCGTATAAGAATTATATATTCGCACCCGACTTTCATATTCACTCTTAGTCTGGTCGTAGGAATCTGCATATATATATATTTTGTTAACATAATTTTAGCACTATCTTTGTATCCTTTCAATAAATTTATCTTTTTTTTGTTATATACACTCTAGTCATTTTTTTATGTATTATTAATTTATATATCTATTATTTGCTTTGATTTTATATTCATTGTGTTGCGAGTTATCTGTGTGCGTTTAGTTTCTCACTGTTGGGGCAAACGTCAGGCGCCTGCTGAAAACCAGTGCTGTGTTTTCACGCAGCGTCTACTGAGCTGGTAGCCCTTGCTACACATTGTGCCAAATGTATTATAAAATTAATTTTGTGTTTTAGTAATGTGCCTCGTATCCGTGTATGTTTTATGTATCTTGTGTAGCAAAATTTGCATTTACCGTGATCATAGGCTATTTGCAAGTCTGAGTTGCGCGTGTCCCTTGTCGTCGAATCAAAGAAAGAAATTATACAAAGAAAGAAAGGAAAAATATCCAAAAATGTATATTCCTCCTTACGTGAAATTGGGTTTAAAAATGAAAAAAGTAGTCAAGGTACCTAAAAACTACACAAGGCAATTTAAGTAATACAATTCAAACAAATGGCATGCATACACACAAAGTAATACAAATGTACATTCCAAACAAAACGCATATGTGGTTCAAAATATTGTTTTCTTTGTACCTTCTACAAACAATATTTTGGCTTTTATGACTTTATCTGATATTAAGAGATAACTGAAGTTTATGAACACTCAATCACCAATAGTATTCCTTGAGCATTTGTAACGGGAAATTTCTTTATACTGCTTATAAACAGAACAATACGCTTTAGCGATTGCAGTGTAAGCTGCTTTGCTTGGAACTTAAGTCATTCCCTTCTAAAATGTCAAAACTATAATTACATACTGTTGAGTTCATACAGTGAGCAGGATCTACATTGATATATAATGAGATGCCGTACCATCAGTAGCAGTTAATTCCTCCACCAGTGAAAATACTCTATTGAAATTTAAATTCCATATTTCGATTTTAGTATAATACAATAAACGCCAACCTCAGATTCGTAAATAAAATCACATTTATCCAAATGATAACAATCAAGGGATTAACATTTACACAGTCTATCCAGACTCAAATAGCTACGTGCAAATCTAGTAGTTCTAATGTTGCATAACAACTTGCAGTTGAACAGTTAATTCTTCTCCAACACGCACTTTGTTGTGAATAGTGCACATTCCGTGCAGCCTTAATAAGCCATATATTTGTTGGTCATCTTAAAATAGTAGAATAATATTTCATGGTTTTCAATATTATGTTGCACTCTCAATATACTTAAAAAAAATACGGTAACGCAGTCGAAATTATTGCCAGTATAAAAGTGTATTTCTAGAGGATCCATTTACACATTAGCATAATTTTGAACTACACGTCAGCGAAAGGTGCGTGAATTACACTTCGATGTATTTCTCACAAGCGGGATCGATACACGCTCAGCTGCTTGCTACTAACTTGTTTCATTAAATTCAAATTTCGTGTTGTACTTATTAATTCAGGCGAGCGTTTCTCGCGCACGTCGAGCTACGGCTAGGCGGTTGTGCTTTTTATATTCTTGTCGTTTCCACCGGTGAGGGCGGGAGGAAGTTTTCGAGAAATTCGACAGCTCCTAAAAAGGATTTCGCTATACAGTATCGAAATAATTGCCAAGTTTTATTTCACTAATCTAAACTTTTGTACAGTATAGGATTAAATTGCGTTACAATCTTAATCTTCATTAGTATCCATTGATAAATCAAGCGAAAAGCACAAAAAGAAAACGGTTTTTGGACGGTTACTCAGATTGTATAAAAGCAAAGTTAACAACTAAGCCGTTTATATTAGAACAATTAAATTTCACGAGTTCGTGTAAAGCAATTCACTTAAAGTTTGCTACATAATCACATTTCTCAAAGTTGAAAGTTTAGCGTGTTTCTGTTCAAGCGCTCGCAACTTTTGCAAAATATGATGGATACATATACTTCAGACGCAAACAAATGTTTGGGGGATTCCTTTCAAGTGTATGTTCATTAACGTCCTAGTAATAATGCTTAGCTACGATAAAGCTTCTCTTGCTTTTAACAACAAGTTCCAATGGTTGTGTTTACATGTTTAAAGTACGTATGTACGTAGCATTACATGTGATAATACTTTGAGATAATTTGTCTCACAGTGTTTTATAGACACCATAACAATTCTCTCTTTAAAAAAACGAATAAGTATATTTACATTCATTCGTTTTTAAGTAAGTTTATCAGCAGTTGCCGAAACTGTACCACAGAGGACGTAAAATACCGAATTTGAATAAAATTCAAATTTAAACTTTTACATTTCATTAATCTTAAACTTAAAAACAGGGTATTTCATTACTAACTTTAAAAGTCTTCATTGTCTCTAGTTGACACATCTGATCTAGAAGCTGAAACTTCGAAACAATATTAGGCACATTTCTGTTCCCTTCACAGCCAAGGCTGTGTTCTGTGAACGAATTTATTTTCAGTTTTCTTAACAATGTAAGCAACTTTTCTGTCTCCTCTCTTTACGGTATTATAAAACGCATTATTGTATCTAACTTTGGTGATTTTTAACCCGAGGATCTACCATCATGTTGCAAAACTTCTTCGTTGTTTGAAAAGTTGTCATAGTATATCTTATGTAATTACACACGGCACATAATAGAATAAAAAACTGGAAAAGAAAAAGCTAAAATATGAACAGCTACTTAAAATCGACTGTTGTTGGCTTCGAACACCATCTAATACATTTAGAACATAAACCCACTCCATACTAAAACTTCAATTAAAGTTTTTAGGAAGGAAGGCTTTAAAACAAAATTAAAAGTAGTGTATCGTACGTACGTATCGTAAGACATTTTTATTGGTCTTGTTATTAAGTAGATATTTAACATAAATGTATATTCACCAGACAAGCTGAACTTATAAAGAGCCTTTGTTTAAACAATTTGAAATATTGGTTTGCTGTGCAATAGGTTGGCGAGGCACAGCGGTCGTAAAGACGATGACTTACGATTACAGCAACGCTGCAACCCCCACTTAACTGTTACATATTGCTTCACTTAACTCAAAAGCTGGTCTGGGAAAGAATTACGTCCGGAAGTGTACCACGAACCGTGGACGTACAGAACACAGACACATTACAATGTCTAGTTTATAAATTGCGCCACTTGCTAAATGCCGACTAATAGACCGGGCATGCATACCAATTAATTGTTCTTGTGACCTAATGTTCGAAAGCGAATGGAGTATAAATTTGTCCTACTTCTAAATTGTATATTAACTAAGGCTAATTATAGTTTTTATATAATAAATATTCAAATTTTTTGATTGAATGACATTTTGTTTACAAAATTCATTTTCTAAGTGTTATAGTGATTCAATCTTTTAAACTTGAAAAGAATAATAAGTAAGTCAGTAGTTATAGCTTGATAACAAATATACCAAACACCAAACAATATGTAGCGTAATTTCATGCAGAAACTGAACTAGTATTTTCAAGTAGAGCTTGTTTACAATTTAAAATTCAGCGATAAACATATGTAGATAAGGGAGGTATAATAAATTCTAGGGGCGGGCAGCACCGGTCGACGTACTAGGGCACTGGAGTTAATAAAATCACTTTGTTAGTCAATTCTGCATTTGCGCGTCTATGGGCTATACATACAAATAAACACGAACATGTACAGTTAATCACTTTAATAACACATTAAATTGAAATACTACAAAAATGTTAAAATAACTACATAAAAATTATTATATTAGCATAAATTTTGTAATTAAAATAACGTCTCTATTGAATCGTAAACTTTGGTAAAAGGTTTCATTACTCAAATAACTTATTATACATTAGAATCTTTTGAACAGTCGTTTTGATTTGGGGATTGTATTTCAAATGTACTTGACAATGAATGTAAACGACGTCGATTAGGGTTGTATTGTTGTTAATAGAATATATAGAATTAGAGCCCTTATCGTGAAGAGCGGGACAGTGAGTAGTCAGATGGCGTTGTATAAAACAGCGCCACTTGGAATGTGATATCACAGTACATTATTGTAATAACGGCACTCAGGGGCTTCTTTGACGGAGGAGGGGTCGTGTGTAACCTCTCATTTTGCTTACCGAAATTCAAAGGAGCTCTAACAAAGCTTTGTTTTGCATCGCTCGCTCGACGAAAGCCGCTGAAAGGCTGGCTTTTTAGATAAGGTTCTCTTATAAATTTTCAGCATAGAGCAGACATTTTGCGCTAAAGTTTTTCAGTGTGGGAATGCGAACATCTGCTGCGATTCCCATTCTAGTTTGGAGGGTCGTCGTTTTGTGGCCGAGTTATTTGCGAAACCGTTCCACTCGTTACGGGGCAATTATATTCAGACGGTAATTGAAAATGTTAGTTGTACCTTGCAGCTTAAGTAGTTTTTAACACGGGAAATTTTAGTTCAGCTGGACCTACGTCAACAGGTTTTGTATTTAATTATAAAATATGAACAAAATTTATTTAACTCCGAAACTACTTGGCAATGGTGAATGTTTTGATGCAGTTGCTTAAAACCGCCTGTAGTTGAGAATTTTATTTATGTTTATAAGTTAGTAATTTATTTTTCACTCGTTTCGGAGAGCTCATAAATACTAATTATAATTTATGAGCACTCGTTTTTTATAATTGTTTGCATTTAAAATTAATAGAACTAACTAACAGCAAATGTAATTAATGATCTCGTGGGGAATTAAAAAATATGTAAATAGATTTTATAAATAAAAAAAAAATCCAAATTTTAAAATGTTTCATAATTGAAAAAATGAGGATTATATAGTTTAAGAATTTCACTTACCTATAACTGATAACCGTATTTGAAAATTCCGTGTGGGTGAATTCTTGAAGTCCACACGACATCGGTAGATACCCTCGTCGTCCAGCTGGACTGTATCAAGGGTGAGAGCTGCTGGTCTTGCGATGGTAGCAAAATAAGCGCGAGGCCCAAAGGCGTTGGGGTCTGACCACTGGAGCGCTTTGTTGAATGAACGACCACGGACGTCAAAACTGTAAAAGATTTTTTTTGTTAAAGTCTGACATAAAATGTAGCAAAAAGGGAATTAAATATATTTTTGGGAGTGAGTTGACATGGATCAAGGCGTATCAGAAAGTTTTCTTGCAAAATAATAGTACCATTTGACCTCATTTCAGGACATCGTCAAAACGATAAAAGCTCTTTTCTATTCTCGTTCCGTCTTCTCACTCAAATTGAATGATACTTGATTAAAAAAAATTGACGCTCTTAGCCGAGCCCATACAGTGTACATACCCGAGAGGCGTAATAACTAAATAGTGTAAGTTTCCTGCACTTTCTGCGAAAGCTATTTTATTTAGATAGGAATTGAAACACATTTACAGGAGCAATTCAAATTAGGATTCCCCGATATATTATATTATATTAGATATTGGTTGTTTTATGGTAGATTTTTTTTAGAACATCAAAGAGCACTTTCTTGCACCTATCCACCCATATGGTTTTGAGAGATTGAGAATAAACATAAGATTAAAAAAATAGAATTCCTCATTATTTTCAAGAGTGACCCGAGAGTGATCTACTTTATGTTTCTTTTTGTTCTGTAATTATTCAAATAACTGCTCGCGTACTTCAGGTAGTTAAAGTTTTGTGTATAATGCTCATCGCAATACGCGGAATTAAATTCACGGAAGATTATAATCAGTTAAATATACTCAACATATAATTATATAGGTACTACAGGGATATAGTTCAAATTATAGTTGACATTAGTCTTACAAAATTCCGTTACAAGACTACTTAAAAATCTAGAAGAATCACCCTTTGCGCTTCTACAAATGCAATTTAGGTTACTGTATATTGAATTTTCAGAGAGTTTAAGCTGCCTAATCTTAGAAAGTATTGGGGTTGGCATGCATTTATTTTAAATACTCATGTAATACATACCAACATTTGAGGTAAATATGATGTAAGTATAACGTGCACAGTTTCAGTTAACATTCGAATGCAACTGTATACAACTGTACAATTTACGTCATGTCTTACGACATTTGAAGATAGTTATGGCCCAACTTAGTCATGCTGAACTTTATTAAGTAGCAATACTAAATGCGGAATTTCGGAGTTAAAAAGGCTAGGGTTATTTTTACTTTTTCTTTTTTATGGCATGGGGGGCAATCGAGAAGAATATCTCTGGGTAGGGGAAAAGTGAGGTTTGGGCTTCGGTAACCTCAATAACTCAGGGAAAAGCAACATCACTCTGATCGAGTCAGCCTATTTGTGCCAAAGCTGCCAAACCATGGCTCTCCTACGGTATATTAGTATGTATTCTACCATAACGTAAACTTAAGTTTCCGCTTTACAAGTTTCACTTTATCAAGTGAATTTACTACTTCATTTCTAAAAACACATTTGATAAATAAAATATAAATAAAATATAAGCGTTCTAATGCTAATTATAGCATAAGCATTTTTTGTACAAATCACACAGCATTTCATTCAAAGGCAAAACTTCGTGCTCTCTGTAGCAAGTCTCGTCATGGTTCAACATAAATTAATAAGAAATTATGAGTAATTATGCTTACACAGATTTTCGTTATTCACAAACAAAAATGATTGAAATGTAATTATCAAAAGAAATTTCTATTTCATTTTTTCTTCCCAAAGGCAAGTCTGAAATAATATTTATTTTATACACATTTCACTGACACTTACATTTTTGCCACTATGTAAATGTACAGTATGAAATAACTATAAACTAAAAAGAATACAAACAAACATATCAATAAATACCTAACTAAATAAAGAAAAATACATAACAATAAATAAAGAAGTTACACGTATTGCACATCAAATTCATATTATATTTTGATATATGGGTGCCCGTTGATAGACATTCCCGTATTTAAATCAGTATTAGAAAATCGGCAGTAGTAGAGTGTCATAATAATGGAGTTACAATTAATGCTTTATTAGTTACTTACTTATAAAGCATATAATATCTGTCCATACTTGTGAAATCGATTAAAGATTTTCCTCTTCTGAACTGCATTCACTATGAACCTTTCCTTGATCAGTTAATAAAGTACAACTTGATCAATTGACACCAATGAAACGACGAAACATTACTTATTACGTACAAGAATACTCATTTTATTTGTGCTGTATTAGTGTGCCGGTAGTGTTGGGTTTGAATCAATACAGAGCTCAACATCGCTTTGTGCTTGAGTACTTGATTACAAGACTTTCTGTTGAAACAAGCTTTGTTTGTGCAAAGTATTTAGAATCTGCAGAATAGATGCTTCTCATCATTATAGTTGCAAACTCTAATTTTGTTAAATTTTGCTTTGCTTTTAGTATATTTCTATGCTATATTATTTCTAAAGCAATATTTGAGAAATAGAGATGTAGCATAAAACCACTAAGTACTCAGAATGTTAGCTAAAGTCTATATACAGTATTTAACAATATTTTGTTTGTTCTTGTAAGTTTTGTTAAATTTCCAAGTTCCATAATTGCCAGAACTCGTAGAGGATTGTACCCCTTGCTTTTTGCTCTTTCCGAAGATGCATTCAACGTTTTTAGGAATTTAAAGCGCCTACTGACTGAAATTTATTTTAAGTAAATTACCAGAGTAAATGCCAAAATATTTAATGAATTTCATGCCAAAATCTGCTGAAATGAGATCTACTGAGACTACTTTTTATATTTGTTTTTGTTGACAGTCAAAGACAAATCAGAGTGATTGAATAAAATACTTACTTAAGCTTAAAAATAATTTTAAAATGATAATGAAAACCAACAGTAAATGGCAAGTTCATATATATATGGAATTTTATAATACAGCGCATCTATCTGTGAAATCAAGTTACATCATAATGTTTAGCTTGCCTGTTGGTTTAGTCGTTAATGACCCTGAACACAACAAATAATTAGGTGATGAGCACGATCATTTTGTTCGGTGCCTGGTGGTAATTTTATAGAGAATTCTTATGTGTGTGTTAAGTAATATATCAGTATGTTTACCATCACGTGGTTATCATCGTACAGGCTTTGCGTAATTTGGGATCAGAAGGCAATGTGGCCGTCTCGATTTAAAATGTCCAGTGAAACTTCGCGTTATTTCAACCAAAACGTACCCCTATAAAGGTAAGGTTTATACACAATGAAAACAAAGACGTCTTTGAAGTACGGCACTCCGTAATGACATCAATTGTCTGGAGCTATCATAGAATTTAGTGCAGGGTCTCTATACCAGGGTTGCAATCAAGCGGATGACTACGAATGCTTTCAAGACCTTGTTTTATACCTTTGCCATTAGATTTATTACGATTAAAAAGAGGGATTCAATCCACACTTGAAAGGGTCAAATTGAAAATACTTTATATTTCTGCCTTTGTATAAATATCGAATATGATTTTATATTATTCAGACTACAGGTGTTGTTGTATACGTATTTAAATCAACATAAATATTCTTAATAGTATCATTACTACTGTTAAACTGAAATGAAAACAATTTATCATGAGATATAAATCTGGATTAAGTGACAATAATATTCATAAAATACAATCAAATTTTGTTTATCCGATGTTTTTATCGTTTGCTTCGAATGTCGTCTCTAGTAGACTCAAGAGAATTCAAAGTAGTAAAAGTTTTACACGTTAGTACAGCCTTACAACTTTCCTATGCATTCAACCTTCTTCAATAAGCACTGTACGCTATGTAATACCAAAAGAATGATTAGGTAAATCTGGATAAAAATTTCACGCACGTTTTTTTTTCTGATGTAATTTAATTATCAATCTATATCTAATACTTATTTAAGGAACGGTCGCTAAGGGGATAGGGCATGGGTAAGTGAGTATCACCACCCAAAGACACCTGCAACTCAAGATTGGCAAGTGCATTGCCTTTTGACGCCCCTCTCCCCGGAATCAGGGAGAGGGAAGGTTTGAAGAAACGTTACAGTTTTTTCACATCAGTCTTTTGTGAGGGCGTGGTATCACCTCACTGGAGCCTGCCCATTTGTACAGAAGGATATCTCTCCCACGGATAACTATAAATAAACTAAATATCATATAAATATCTTCAATTATATTGCACTTGTAAACTTATAGACATTTATTTACTTGTTGTATTTGATATTAATTATTAATTTGATTTAATATTCTATGATTGCAGATTTAGGTTTAGAATTCTACCGTACAACCGTACCGAATCGCCATAAATATTGACGAAGTATTCAATTTCATGTAAAGATCCGTAATAATATACCACAGGATATTATTACGGATTAAGTCACAACTTATCTAAGTCCCCTTTTTACCCCCTTAAGGAATGATTTCTGCAATAAAAAATACCCTATGTCCTTTACTGGGACTCAGACTATCTCTATACCAAATTTTATCTAAATCGGTTCAGTGGTTTAAGCGTGAAGAGGTAACAGACAGACATATAGACAGACAGACGGCACACTTTCGCATTAATAACATTAGTATGGATATAGTAAAATATAGTAAAAGTATGGTTACTTCAATACTTCCATACTTATAGCATAAATGTGAGAGTTAGTTTGTTTGTTACGCTTTCACGCCTATGCTACTAAACCGATTTAAAAAAAATCCTTTTACAAAAGGAAAGCTACATTATCAGTGAGTAAAATAGGCAACTTTTACCTCGATAATCGACACACATGCGGATGGAGTCACGGGCAAAAGCTTTGGACCTAGATAAGTTGTGACTTAATCCGTAATAATATCTTGTGGGATATAATTACGGATCTTTACAAAAAATTATGTATGTATACTAACCTATCAACTTCGTCAATATTTATAGCGTACTGGTTTGTGAGGTTTTTTGGATTTTGATTGGTTTATTATTTAGTATCGCCTAACATAAACACACCGTTTTTTCTGGAGAAGATTATTCTCTCGAAGCCAAGAGTCAGAGCAGGACAAGGAATTATACAGTATTTATGTTAAAGTATAAACATTGATTCAAAAGAAATTGAAAGTGATTTTATCCTCCTTTCAAAATTTCTGAAATCCAAAGAGGCAATATATTCTGCGGGTAAATAATTTTCCGAGCAAAATTACTTGCCACACCATATACTGTATGAAGTTACTGTGCTAATTGCTATTTTATAGTTTCTCATTAACGCCACGAAGACAGATTGTACCCATGATGACGTCACTTCTTAAATTTATGCTGTTTTATGTTTAATACTTTAATATAAAAACAAAATTAAATAAACAAATCAGTTGGTCTAGTGGTTAGTGACCCTGACTGCTAAGCCCGAGGCCGTGGGTTCGTTTCCCACCCAGGACAAATAATTGTGTGATGAGAACGATCATTCTGTATCTGAGTGTAATTCATCAACAATACGTATATATTTAGAAATATTTAAGTACATTTATCAACAGTCTGGTTACTATAGCACAAGCTCTACCTATATTCGAATTAAACTGCCGTATGTGAAGTTATTATAATTATATAAATAGGTATATTGGCTAGCAATAATTTACTAACTTTATACATTTTGTAGTTAAGGACACTTAAAATCATTCAGAAATTGGTTTTATCTACAAAACTTTTTATAACATAATCTGTAGTAGTAGCTATAAAATTTGTAAATCTGCTTTCAGCTATATAAAACTAATAATGAGTATAATTTATTTAATAAAATGTAGGTGAAGATTACATATTCATAAATGCCTTTAGATCATTAATAGGACATGCTATAAAAAAACCAGATCAGTATCAGTTAAGTTAAGATAAAAGAGTGAGAGAGAGTGAGAGAAAGAAGACAATTCTGCTATAGTTACGAGATCTAATTAACTGTAAAACTGTTAATCGACAAATGTAACAAGAAAACTGCCGCACTAGGAATATATCGTACGTCGAGAGGGACTTTACAAACATTCACAAAACGAACACGAAAAACACCCAGACACAGAGCAATAATTTGTGGATGACACTCCACACACACATCACTCAGTGACAATCGCTTAAACCACCATGACATACGTCCATCCAGTCTTAACTGTCATCCAGTCTTAGTCTTTAAATTAACGCATCTAACAAAGCTTTTAGAATATTATATTAAACGGCCAGTGCTCACTATTACAGAAGTGGCAAAACTAGTATCGTTGAAAGTCATGGTTCAAGTTGCAAACTACCCTCACAAAATTAATTACTGCCGTATCTGTACATAGATGGAGCTCAGTATCCTTAAGTCTTGCCTTAGAGCTTTACGCTTGACTTTGGATTTGTGCTAAACGAATTTAGTGCTAGTTTATGTTGCAACGCTATTTACAAGACAAGGCGTTACACGAGGTAGTAAATAAGCTTTAAAGATTAGTTAAATATTATAAATAAATATTTAGATGTAAATTTAAATATTAAAGCTAAATATTTAGATGTAAATTTCTGCATAAGGAATAGGAATCCACGGTATTTTAAAGTTCGAATTTTTTATAAATTATCAATAGATAAAAGAGAAGGAAAACTTGAAACAAACCCTGTACCAATCCGTCTGGCCAGAGTGGATATGGTATGTCTCCTTTGTAAGGAAAGATCTATGTCCAACAGTGGACTTTTGAAGGCTGTTAATGAAAATAAATGATCAAATAATAAGTGGGGAAAAAACACAATCGTGAATTAAGCAAGTTCTTCATTTCGGAGTTTTTAAGATCCTTAAATTTTCACTCATTCTTGAATGCAATGATTTTGAACAAAAATAATATGACGTTCTATTGTGGATATTAAAACGTGTACCTACACAGTAAATAATTGCTATATCGTAGGATATTTATTTTATCATGAAATAATTAAGTACTTAAAATCCTTTTATTGTGTACGAGTATGTACCCGCACAACAGTAGATGCATATATCCTTTTTTATTTATTTTCTAATCATTTTTAATTAAATTAGCTATAGGTAGTATTTATAAACATGTAAAATTTCGACAAATTACGTTTCTAACGTTCTGTAAGTCATTGATTCGATATACTTAAGACATTGGAATAATCCGGTGGCCTCTGTCCGTCTTTACACAACAACAGAATGCCACTAAACAACATAATATTCAATATAATGATGTTTACTGACTATTTTAAACAGATAGCAACCAGTATTACAATATCAGTAGAATAACTAGTAAATATTTTCTAATAACGTATGAAACAAGTGCACCCAACGAGTAATATTAAGTAGTCACCGTAATATATTTTAACTACCCTTTACAGTAATTCACTTTTGTGATTTTTTTAACTACTAAGCCTTCACAAAATGGGTATTTAAAAGGAATGATATCAAACTTTCTCATGTAAATCTAATAAACACAATTGGAATACTCTATCTATTCGTTGGTATGTATACTGTTTAGTTGGACGTTACCAAAAATTTTTCAGTATTGAAGTACTTTTGTCAATGTTGATTTTTTCTACCAGATAGAATACAGCCCTCTGGTCACGCGATCCGTCAATCAAACGCTTTGTAAGTTTCTTGTAAACAAGGCTATGTCTCCGAACGGGTCAAAACTATAACCACCTGTGGAGACTCAAAGGGCAAATTTACATGTGTATGCAAAGGTGATACAGCGGATTCACCACGGTCATCAGCTTGAACAGAACTAGACGAAGAACTTCATTATAGTTATCTTCACGACACAAGAACAAATTTATCATTTTTTATAAAATAAATAGGCTTACTTAGAAACTTTTTTTCAACACAAATACATTGAAATACTCAATCAATACATTTACTATGCAAATGTGTAAATTCAATTATATAAATATTTATCCGTGACCTTTTTACCAAACTGCTATAAATTGTGAGTTTAACATTAATATTTTTTACTGTAAATGTAAAACCTAAAATATAGCCTATAGTATTGGTTTTCTGTAATCATGGCTATCTATAATAAATGAAAACACATCGATCCGCATCCACCCCACTGGCTCGAAAGCCCAAATGGCCTGGGTGATTATGCCAATCACCTGTCGTTATGCAGATAACTACAGTTGGGCCTTCAGTAAAGGCATAAGGATGTTACTTAACTTCACAATACTCACGATTTATCCGCATTCCAGAACCGTCGTTAAGTTAAAAGGTTGCTTTGGTCCTTTGTGGAAGGAGTCACGGTCATAAATAATTAACGTCTTGACATTAGGCAATGTTTTGTCTTACTTATAAGCAAATGTATTTATGTGTTGGACCAAGTTGTCTTTGTTGTTAAATATCTAAATATTACAAAAAATCAACGTCAACGTCATTGTTATTACGTTACACGTTCAGATAGCATTAATATTCTGGCTAACACTTGGTGCTTCACGATAAATCTAATCCATCAAAATCATATATCGCCCACGTATTTTGTGTGCTACTACACTGCATCCTTTGCCTTTTATTTGACTATCTTGAAATGTCATTTATAAGATAGCTTTTATCCAGAAATAGCATAGTAATCGCTAAGAATTGCCAAAAATTTCTTTTAAGCGAGTGAAGCCCCAGTTGATTTTAAAAATAAACTAGTATTAGATAAAAACATCATGTCGTACACGTGCCATTTGTTTTTTGAAATTATGACAAGTCAAAAACGTATTACGACAGAATCAAACAATTTCTTAGAATTCAAGTGTATTAACTAAAGTTATCCTAAATATTATAAGATTTCAATATATAAATAATAACTTAAATACTAGTAATAATTTTAAAAGCAATGTATTTCAGTAATATGTACTAGTAGGGTGGTAGAAGACATACTTAACAGAAAGCCACTACTATTTCGAAGAAGGAAACTTATGAGTTAGCCCATACTAAAATAGTATTGAATTTAAAATAGTAGATAGTTTTATTTAGTGAAAAATATCCACATCACAATCATCTTACACACCCTTTACAAAGAAAAAGACATATTACTTACAACAAATTAGCTATAATGACTTTAACGTTAGATCAACTATCAATTAGTTCAGAACTGAAAATAGGACACGTCTCATAATAAATATACAAAAAAATATCCAATGTCAACATTGTTCACTGTCATAATCAATTTGCTTAGTCAGAGAATCCTTCTCATTGACTACTTGACTTAATTGTGTAAATAAAAAAGGCTTTAATAAAGAGAAGAAATATACATATTTCATAATAATAGGTCTACTCACTAGCATCTGCAAAAATTAAGTTAGTTCCTCTCATTTTTACTAGTTACTTAATAATACAATTCCGTGCACCGATGTGACCCGGATGGTCTACCATGGGGCCACAACTTTAAATTTGTGAACAGTTATTTTTGTTTGATGTTGTTAGGAATTACTCTCAATTTCAATATATATATATAAAGCCATTCGCCATTAGTCTAGTTTGTTTTTTGCACTTACGCTTACTTAGTAAAACATTGATGAGGAAAAATTTAACATTTATATAAGGTGCTCGATAGTACCATCTTGACGAAAGGTCTCGGCCCACTCGACGCGCTGTTAAGTCTACAAGGTTAGCAAGTAGTCCTTGTGCCAAAAAGAAAGTTTTCCAAGAAACGTAGCGATGAATTGAAGAAAATTAACGATACCAACACAATATTTTACAAAGATTTTTTATTTTATTTTTCTAAGAAATTGTTCACAGTATTTTATTATTATATATATTTTGAGGTTTAATTCCATTATAAAAAAATCCGCTCTGAAGTCACTTAACAAATGATGAGAGCTTTAACAAAATATACTTTGTAATACAATATGTATTTTTTTAAACTATAGATTTCAATAATTGACTAAGATTGATTGATTGTAATTGTTTATTGGGTATTAGGCAGATGTCCCAATGGATTATGGAATTAACTCATTGATTAACAACGGCTAGTATTCTGTTCACATATACAGAGGGTGATAGAAACGCTTGTTCAAATTTTAGGAGTATTATCCAATAAACAGTCGATTAAACTTGAAAATCAATCAAGCGATTTTAAAAATAAATGTTTGGTGAATGATTTTCCTAGTGAAGGAGTAAATCATGAATTTTCTTGTCAATGACTTTGTTTTTCGACGAAAATCTAGACATTTCATAAACATTGTTGGTCACAACAACTTCTTCATATAAGCAAACAAAAAAAACATACTTCAGTGTCATTTAACGAAGACATAAACACCCGTTCTTCTATAGGTTTAATACCTGTGGAGGAACCTGTAAAGTCATGCATATTTTTCATTAGGAATAATAGCATTTTTTTTTAAATCAAGTTCACTTTATAAATTTCAAAGTATTATATTTCAATAAATAATTTTATATTCCTAAAACTCTTAGTACTTTTCGCTATTCTATAAATTCGTACATTATAACCACACAATAGCAACAAGAAACTCACTAGCGCCGGTATCTTTGCTGCTGTATATGTAGACACAAAAAGTTAAATTCTTATCAATCAGATTCGTTGATCATCTTGCTTATCTTTTAAAAATGATTGTCTTTTCTTTTCAAGATGCACGTGTGTTTTTAAAGTACCATTAGAACCTAGTATAGTATGTGAGTACTTACTTAAATTATTTATTAAATAGGCTGCACATTTACGGGCATGGTTTAAACAGTTTACTATGATAATATTACATACCTTCACTACCTGTTTTTGTATTAAACTGGCCTTAGCTTGTCCGTGACTTCATTCGTAAAACCATTTTTTCCAATCCTCAATAGCAGTATCTATTTCCTTGATGAAATTGATCTATCCCCGAGCAAATAAGTAATGTTAACCAAATAAGAAAAATCTTCCTAGAAATACATAATAAAAGCTGTAACTCTCAGTTAAAATTGTTTTCAACTTTTCTTAAAATTTATAGTCGAAAAGTAAATCCTAAGACTAAAATGATAATATATCAATTGAATAACTATAAATCAAAGTTTCCTTATTGCAAATTAACCATAACAAATTAATCGATCACTTAACTTGTCCGTAGGATACAACCGAACGGTTCAATCCACGACCAGTTATCGCCTTGACACCGATTGTTTAAGGGGTGGATATTTCAAAGCCTTCAACAGTTCCCCTAATAATAGCCTTAGTGATTAATGGCAGAGATGGGCACGCTTCGGCCTGCTGTTTAATAAAACCCACGCATATTACTCTATGAGTACAGATTACATAATGAGATTATACGGAAGCTTTATATCTAATGGTTTCTTGCTGACGTACAGTGACTATTATCTATTATACATAAAAATATACATATTTGTTTAATATATTCTCTTACGATTATTGTTAGAAACAGGTACGGTAAAAATGGATGTTTAGGACATACTACTATTCTATTCAAAACGTAAAATATAAAAAAAATATGTAAAAAGTGTAAGTTATTCCAATGGTGTATACTGTTAGTCGATCCGTGCCTGTAACGTTTATTACGAGTACTTAAAAATGAGCCTTCGTTATATCTTTTGTGTCTAACTTGTATTAGACGTATAAATACGAGTACATATTTTTATGAACTATACAAAGCGTGGGAAATCAAATAATATTTGTATTCGTTCATATTCACAACGAAGAATTTATGATTATGTGCGCTTTGTGAGAGCTTTCACAGTATGCGTTACATCACAGAAAAGTTTTTGCCATTTCTAATTTAAATAGCATAAAATGTTTTTTTTTGACGTGACAACGTCTTATAAATTGGTTTGCCGGGTGACACTTCAAGAAACTGCGTTACGCTCCGCTCACGTTATGCGCTCACAATGAGAGCGAGTGAGAGGCACGCGTCCCTTCCAATCGGGCATGGTTAGCCCGCCTAAGAGCGAGAGAGACAGACATAGTCATTGTCACGTAAAACTTTCGCCCGTATACCGACTTTACAGGCAACCAATTTTTTTTATTATTATTATTTTGTAGGCAACTGTTATTTTAATATTTTCAACTATAGATAAAAATATCAAATAGACATGTAAAATTTTAAAGTTAAAAAAATTACAATAAAATTATGTTATATAAAATTTAATAAAACACTGGGAACGTGTGTTTACGAGACATAATTCTAGGAATACAAACGTAGACTTATGAACAAAAATGTTCTAGTATTAATTTATTGCAGAACTTCATTGACTTGCCTCTATACGCAACTAACACCTTTTTAAAGTACGTTTGTAACTTCAATAAACTTCACTCTATGTATATCAATAGTTGAAAATCCATCTTGCACCCGAGTGTGGTGTAACTTTAGCCGTCTCGTGTGTTGCCTACTGAATGCTTATGAAACTACTCGACGGTAATTTCCAACTCCCAACTACTGTATATGATGGGACTCGGTTTGTGTAACACGCTATTGTTGTGTACAGGACAAACTTGTGCCGATGTTGTAAGGGCCAAACTTGTGTGTAATATTCAAAAACAGACTCAACATTTTCAAATTGACGGGCCTGTTGGTCTAGTGATTAGTGATCCTGACTGCTAAGCCGGAGGTCGTGGGTTCGATTCCCACCCAGGACAAATGTTGTGTGATGAAAACGGTCATTTGTTCTGTATCTGCAATTTATCTTTAATATGTTTGTATTTTAAAATATATAAGTATGTTTATCAGCAGTCCATAGCATGGTTACCATAGCACAGACTCTACCTAGTTGTGGTATAAAAAAAACCTAATACAATAGGTTACAAACCTACACGAAAACCTCCATACTATTAAGTTGGAAATTTAAATCGATAACATTACGTTGTTTTAATTTTAATATAGTATATTAAGAGCTTGATACTTTATAGTCTGATTTACAACCGAGAACATGAGTTAAACGGTGTTAAGCAGCATTTACTAATGAAGTTGAACTTGTACGTGATTTAGTACGCTTCTGTCAACGTAAATAGATTCGAGTACATGATTTGAGAGCCATGCTTCAGAATATATGTGGGCCATTTGGGCCTGCTCGACCGGCGTGATCTTACGGCCTTGGAGCAAACTGGTGTTAACCAGCTGTCGCTCACTATCAGATGACCCGTCTGGTTTTTAAAGTTTATAATTATTGAAAGTAAATAACACACGGACATCCCTTTGTCAGAAATAGGACGTACCGTATTATGTTGTATCAAATATAGCAACTATTGTATTGCAAGGCATGTATAGCTAATTTGCAAAGGATTTTTTCACATTTGTTCCAAAAAATTTGAAGCATGAACATTTTATGATAGCATTTTATTATCCTTTACTTTAACTAAACATATTACGAGTATGTAATGTAAGTTACAATTAGTACGACTGCGTATCCGTTCGGGGTTAAAAAATAATAGGATAACATAATAATCAATACTCAGTCATGTATTATGTTCCACATAAATGGTCTTAAAATATAAAAACCAGAACCATTACGGACCCTGTCGGGCACAGCAAAAGGTTAGGAGAGATACACGTATCTCTCTACACACTATTATAAGTACAGAGCACACGTGCTCTGTACTTATAATAGTACTTACTTGGTACTTATAATGTAAATAGAACACAAACACCTAAGTCTTCAGTATTGTATTTTTATTATTAATTTAGTAAATTGCTATATTTTCACGATGATTTTTATTGGTTCTTGCTTAGATCTTTTTATGGAAATGATTAAAAATACAACACATGTTTGTGACTTAAAAGATTTTATAATATAATTAATAATAATGTAATCGTAATTAATATTTCTTGGGTATTGTCAATTTTTTGGATTTAAAAACACAAACAACCCATCAAGATACACTATTTAAAAGTTAATTGAAACGTAACCCTATTTTTGGTAAACATAGATAATTCATTTAATTAGTTAAGTCTATTGAATAATAGATTAGAGCGGTAAGCCCTTTAGACGCATGCCTATTAATATGTAATCCCAGTTTTACCTGTGTGCATCAGATCTCAGGAACTCGGTTAACACCGTGCGTGATTCGGAAGCCGCAGGAACGTCGCAACATGCCTATTAAAGCCTATTTCACACGTGCTACTAGTTAACGATAATGAATTGTGTATGAAACGAAATATCAAAGTATATATTCGTAATCAATGATTGAACATACTAACAAATCTCACTGAGATGATTCTCAACCGAGAAATGAATTATACTGGTGACACATTTAATTGTAAAAATATTGATTACTTTTTTTGTTATAATTGCCGCTTGAATATTTCTCGTTGACTCTAATAATTTGTTTTATTCACATGTTATTAAAACAGGTCTGATAAAACGATTAGCTTTCATTTGGCTATCATTTTGCTGAATCACTAAGGCACATGTGAGATTCCTTATCTACAAATGAGTCCACTTAGCAAACAGCTATAAATGCCTTCTACAAGCTCTGTCTGGCTTTCATCTAATAAACATATCTTTAGTGTTTATATGTATATTTTATCAGGTGCTACTGGATGGATGACAAATAGAAAAAAATCACCATCATCATTTTCCTCCATTTTTTTTTTTCTTTTGTGAAAAGCTTTTGGCCGTATTTTTAAGGGCCACTCTGATGTCAACTCTTCTTGGAAATATACAGGGGAAGAAAAAGGTGAATCGGGGAATGAAAAATAGATGGGGCGTAGGACTGGCACCTTGTGGCTACTTATTCTTTCGAAACTTGTAGTAAAGGATATCACAAATTACTGATGACTTTACGACAGGGACATCGACTGGTTTTACTATATACAAAAAGCAAGAGATGAGATAATATTATTTAAAAAACTAGAACAAATGTCTATTTCACTGCATGTTTCAAATAAATTTAGTGAATAATGTACTTTATATTAACAACAGCCTCTATTTTTTGAATTATTTAACATTATACATTAATTGTTATACCTGAGAGGGCTCCTAGTGGGCAATTAAACGTATTCTCGTTTAAATCCAGCGTTGCGAATCGAGGAACCATTTTTGATATATCGTTCATTAATATCAGAAGCCAGGTCAAGTAATGCTCGCAAAATCGGCATAATTTGCGAACATCGAACATACCAATATTAATTTTGTATGAATCACAATATGTTAATTACATGTTTCATATTTATATATTAATGTGAATAGGTTCCGTTTGATAAGACCAATATATAACTGTACTTTTCATGTAACTTGGGAATGAAACAGCGCCTGTAATTGGTGCCTAAGGGTTGCTTACATGTGTTGTTTTCAAGAATTTCTTAAAGTTGTGGACGTCCAAAGCTAGCATTTTAATCGTGATAAGTATTGAAATTTTGTAGAGTTACTTTTTTATTTATTTTAGTTTTACCACAAGCCTTATTTTCACCGTAAATACCTTATAAATGATGAGTTGTGTATATAATTATGTTAATTGTTAAATATATGCTATGATATGATTTTAAAAACTATAGCTATCATTACGAATATTTAAGTAGATATTTAAATTATAAATACTCTTTGAAAGATGTACGTAGGTATATTTGGAGTATTTAACATAAGAGGCAAGAGCAAACGAAAGCAATAAAAAATGAAGTTCATTACTTAAAGTAACTGCTAACAAAATTTGTTATTTACCTTTTCTAAAGTCAATGTTAAACAATTTTCGTTCATTCAGATTACAATGTAAAACGTAAATATGGTCAAACCTGTTTACATTTCTTATTTGTTTTACGTAGAAATATAATTTGCTATGATACAGAAGGATAATAAGTAAAAAGATCACCTGATATTGAATGAGTGACTACCTATGGGAACCTACATCTCATGAGACCAAAATAAGTTGCTGCATTTTCTGCCACTCCCCCACTCCAGAATTAAATGGGATCCCTAACATAGTGAATTGCAACGAACAAACTGATTAACACCGGTTTTCTGTGCAGCCGAAAAGTTTAGTAAATATTCTAGTTTTAAATACAAATAGGTTAGCTGGGCTTCCTACCAGTTTGAGTAACAACAAGTAAGCAACCTTGTTCTTTTTAAGTAATCATTTGATACTTTTTCATGATACAAATGTTCTCTCTCTTTCTGTTCAGCTTTTACAAAGTACATATTATAGTGCACGAGACGGCGGTAGTAACTTGTAAGCAAGATTAACAAATCTCGTTAAGCAACGGAAGTAGCCATATTTAGTTTTTGGTCATCTTACCATTACGCCACGCCAAGCAAAGTGTTATCCCATGTGAGGATCGAACCCACAACACTCAGCGCAGTAGGAAGCGGCAAGGTGACTGATTAAACCTCTACGCCATCTGTGCAGTCATTGTTGTTGTTTCTCAAGACTTGACGATTTAAGTCTAAATGTCAACTAGTCACTACACTATACCAAAATTATTTGTTTGCAAGAGACAAAATATAAAATTTGATAATTTACAATGTTATTTCCTAGAAATTATAACAAAAGCTCTATGAATCATAGTACGTGATTGAGCACAGTTGACAAGTTTTATAAAATAATAACATGGTTGATATTTCTGTTCCCCACGAAACATGACTTCGTAAAATATGAAAAACTACCTGGTCTGTTTACGATGTGATCTGGATCCGATACTTCAATCCACTTCATCTGTGCACATTGTATAATAAACTCCAGTTCAAGAGAAATATGGATGAAATTGGATTGATTCAAATATCAATCGTAGCGGCGGTCATTCATGTAAATATTAGGGATGTCACTTTTAAAAGTTATGATCAAAATCAATATGACTTCGAAATTATTTTGGAATGTATTTGAACTAATGTAATTCCTTCAAACCACATAATCTAAAATTGATATATAAGTCTGTAAATGAAATTTGCACAATTTGGTTTTCTAATCTACAAAGTTTTCTTTTTTCTTCAGGTTAAACAATTTTTTTAAGTTCACGGTGTCGTTGTTTAGATGTGACTTTGTCGCAACTGGAAATGTCTATAGTCTGTACTCAAAACTCATTAATTAAATTATTTGAATCGGGCACTAAGGAAAATTAAAACCCAATTTTAGTCATATAATGTAGGAAAGCACTTTAACTTACAATAAAACTGCTTTGACAGTAGAGTAGTTTAGAAAATAAACAATGCTAATAACTTAACACATCTCACACACGGTAGTCTAATCCCAAACTAGGCAGACTCTGTACTATGGTAAACAAACTGCTGATAAACACACTTATAGATAAATTTCTAAATAGATGCATCATCAATAGATGCATATTATGAACAAATTATATCAAGACACAGAACAAATAATCGTCAACATCACACAATTATTTGTCCTGGGTGGAAATCAAACTTATGACGTCCAGCCTGCAGTCAGGGTTACTAATCACTAGACCAACAGAGCTGTTAAAATGACAAAACCTTATACATGTTATGTTAGAGAGTCATATAAAGATAAGCATTTTAATTTTAATTATTTGCATTATCTTCACTCGCAATGTTTACTTTTTCACTATTTAAAATAAAAGGAATCAACATTAGAATAGTTATTTCCACATAAGTTCTCTAAAGAATAAAATAATAAAAGAATGAGTTGAGCTACTGAGCACATATATTTGTACCTTTCGGCGTAAAGCGGCTTATAAAATGGACAATTAATTCTGCTTGGGAGTTGCCCGTTTTGTAAGCCGTCTGCAATTGATGTTAGTGGACTATCTAGAATTCTGTATAGAAATAATAATACTTGTGCGGTTATGTTTTACTACCCGCTAGTAAATTCGCAATTTTTTTTTTAGGAAATACTTTTTAATGGGCCCTGTTAATTATAATCGAATGAAGGTACCACATATAAACATATTTAATACAGTAAAACACACATAAATTATTTAAAAAGTTCTTAAATTATATTTAGGAAAAAATAAGCAGGTATGTATTTACGAACAGCGACTGGAAAAAGGACATGAATAAAAGAGTTAGCAGCAGCCCTAATGTGTAACATGTATTATGTGTAGTAAGGAAGTCCCTATATCTCCGAGATCCGGCTACCGACGGCTCAGTAAATCAATCCACCATTTCTGCCTACCATCTCATATTTCATATTTACCTCGACATTAGTGTAAATGTGTATCTGCGGGGTGAAAGAGGGAAGTAATGCAATCTCAAGTAGCATCTACAGTATCTATCCCTTTGTTTCCACGTACACGATATTATTTTCCTTTATTTATTCATGAGTGAGTTGGTTGCCGTATATTGTTTCTTTTTCGCTTTACTTAGGTAACTTGAATTAAAATAGTAATGCTAGTTATTTTATTTTCTTTGCACGTATAGAAAGGTTTAAAGCTATAAGACTTAAAAAGCATAGAGAGCGCAGGATATTAGAAAAATGTAGCTCATTTTACGTGCTTTTTTCGCAGAAAACGTTTAGATGAAACATAGAAAGATTGTTTTACCTTCTACTCCACGGTATACTAAATGTAAAAATATTAAATCGAATATTAAATGTAAATCGGCACTTAATCACCATAATATGGATAAGGTACGACCTGTTAATGTACTTGTTCTAGTACTCTAGTCAATTTACCGCTCAAACTTGGAATGCGACACTTATGAGCTGAATTTTCGTATATACCTTCAGTTAGGCGTTTTAAAAAGTTTTCTAATAAAATCTCAAAAAAACACTTGAATTTCTGAGACTTTTGGGATAACCTTTAGAACGCCAAAATAAAGATATGTACGAAAAAATCAGCTTAATACTCCATCATCCCGTGATTGACCCCTTTTTATGCTAAAGTGACTGGACTTAGTGGCTTTAAAACACAACACCGTGTAGTGTTGATTTTCGTGTGGTAACGGATTAAGAAAACGGAGTGTAACCCCTCTTTTTCATCCCATGGGTGTCATAAGAGCCAACTAAGGGAGCTAACTACGCATTACAATAGCACTGAAGAGAACGAAAACTTGAAACAAACCCTATATCACCCCGTCTAGCCAACGTGGTATAGTAGGCCGAAACCTCCTTTCTAAGGAGAGGCCAATGTCCAGCAGTGGACTGTTTATGAAATCACAACTCGGACGTAATAATGACGATGATGACGATGATGGTGATGTTGGCGTTGATGATGATAGTGGTGTTAGTGACATTAGCATGATAAACCAACGAAGCGATATAAAAAAAAAACAAACTAGTTTACTGGATAGGCATACAATAATTAATATGACGGACTTTTCATAAAAACACATTCCACTACATTTTCTCCCAATAATGACACTGTAGAATAATATCGATACAATAATCAAATGTCACTTTTCTATTAAAATGTACCTGTCAGACACCGCCAACCTCAATCATATTTCTCCATTTTTCACAAAAGGACATATTCAGACTCATTATAAAAATGATACTAATCTCTCGTATCTTTCATTTTGATGTGCTTTCGAATATGACTATTATGAGCAAATACTGAAGTTAAAATATTAAATTAAAGTATGTATAAAAAGTAAATTGCACCGGTCATTATTTATATGTATTTTTACTATACGACTAAAGTAATAATAGCCTAATTTTAAAATATATTCATGTATAGAAAAGAAATTAAACACTGATATGACAGAAATAAATAGATTTTAGATATAGATTCGATAGAGAGATAGATTTTGAAAGATAACCAAAGTAACTATATGATGGCCGAATAATAGAATGAATTTCTATAGACTGCTCGCACCTGCATTTCGTCTTATCCATCTTAGGTTTCCGATTAACTGAAGTGAATTCATTGACAACCCTTAGTCCATATAGATGTCCAGACATTCCTATCCATGTACAAGATCTAGTGTCGGAATCACATAAATTTGTCAACGTGTGATTGATGTCTTGGGTCTGGCTAGGCTTATCTCTCGCCGCAGGCTCCATCCGCCTACTCTATACATCGCGCAACTATTGATTGGTTAGGCGCGTTACCGTTCCGGAACGACATTTTCGTGAAACGCGAATGTTTTTTACCGAATACATGTTTATATAAGGTGTCAGTCATGCCGAATGCCTAGTGGTGAGCAGTAAGTAGTGACAAAGTTATCGTAGTCATTGAAGGTTTGCAGCAGTATCTACTATTACATACGTATTTATTTTGTTGTTTTCTATGACTCAGTAAAAATAAAACTGTTCTGCGTATTTTTTTCACAAAAATGCTAAAAAGTATTATTTACGCTCAACTTCCAAGCCCTATTTTAGCGCCTATAAGGTAATATCTAAGAAAACAAATCTCAGTTAATGCTTACATTTGAAGAGGTATCAACATTTTATATCATTAGAAAAAAAATATCAAAAATGTATTCACGAGTAGTGTCTGCTGCGAGTATTTGCGAAATAAAACCAGTGTATGAGTTATTCATAAGTGCTTCTCAGTTAAATTATGTAGCGTTTTCATATTAAATATGTAACAAAGAGAAAACAAATGAAAACTGAGCAGCTGATGTTGACATTTTAGGCATTTTACAAATAAATATCTGTTTTTTTTATAAGGAATCCTTTAATCCATATATTCCTTGCTTCGTTGGCATATTACCGTTGCATGATTTCTGGGTTTGGTATTGGGCTTAGCAGGTGAGTGATTGTAACAAGAAAAAATCACTAAAATCTTTTATATAAGTAATAATTTCAGATGTTCGACTATAACCTTTCCTGTTCATAAATAAAGGTACTAAGATTACGTTGCATATTTTACCGGTAAAACACTTGGTGCGCACTTGGTAAGCTAGCACTCAGTATGCTAGTATATTATAAAGTAGTGTAGGTGAAGTATAAACAGTTAGCAAAATAAACTCATTTAATTACAAACTACATACATAATTTATGTAGAATTTTATATTTGGCAACATGCGTAGTGCTTTTATATTATTATATTATTATTATTGTGTAAGTTATGTTTATGAATTCGAAATAAAATGTGCTATACATTTTATTTTAAATTCATAAACATTTATAAATAATATTTCCAACTCAAGCATTAGACAAACATACAAATTCAGAAACTAATTTACATTTTTGATTAACAGTAGACTAATAGAATATTGATCTTTGATACAAATATACTATTTGCTCCCCGTGATTAGATTAACAATTATAATCAACATCAAATAGAACCTTCCCGTAGCACAGTCAGCTACGTGTACATCTACGATGTAGAATCTCGTAGCTTGTTGCGTAGAACATTGTGAAATTAACAAGGAAGCGTTTTGTTTGTAATATTTGATTTTTAAACATTATATTGTTTCAATTAAAAATATTAAGTACATACGTAAGTGTTTCATTGGTTAGTTGTTTTTAGTTTTGATGGTACAGTTGTGTTTAAATTTACATATGTGTAAAATTAAACACAACTGTACAAAAATTAAAGTGGCGCTATGCCGGCCACATAACGCGGCTGACAGATATTAATAGATGGAGGAAGAGATTGACGTTTTGGTGGGACCGGCAGTTTCTAGGAAGAGCGACAGTCCAAATCTCTAGAGGATGCATTCACCTTCGATTAAGAGCGGTTCTTACTACTTAGTTAGCGCACATGTTATTGTATAAAATTAGATAAGTAGTAGTAGTAGGTTATTTAATATTTTTAAGATTAATTGTAACTGTAATTTTTAGTAGGATATGTAAGGCTTTTTCATTTTTATTATAATTATTAAATAATATAGTACTTGTTTAAGAGCATCTATTTAAATGAATTAGTTGAAAGGTATACTTATTTTATTAGATTATATTCACATTCTAGAAAAGGAATGAATCAAAGTAACTTTTATACATTTATACCTGTATATAGGTTTCCCGCCGGTAGCTTTCCCCGCTCTGAACCAGAGCACCATATAAACTCTGTCCTCATTGGTGTCCGGTGTGACGTCACAAGGTAGGGATGCTGTTCGCCCCAATACAGCGTCCACATCCACAGTCGACACTGTAATAAAGAAAAAAACTTTTCATTCGTTCGGCAATTGCTCAATTCTGAATACAACAGCTAACTGAACATAATGGGAAATAAAATGGCGTATTTTAGTTACGTGGGCAATTTAATTGTCCATCATTGAAACTTTGAATGTCTAGAAATAAAGGTGTTAAGATTTTAACTGCGTTACTAATTAATGCAAACACTTCCTTTTTGGATGGCTTCATTTTGATCAGATGTAACGCTGCCAGTCCATCCATGTTAATACCAATATTATAAGCTAGCTTTTGCCCGCAGCTCACCTTAAAAAGTAGCCTGTGTTCTTCCTCGAGAATCAAGCTATTTCTATACCTATTTGTATCTAAATCGGTAGAAACGCATAACTTCTATTGACTACTCTAACAACATGTTTTGTTCCATCATTTTTATCTCCCTTTTCCTATCGTCCAAAACGAGACATAAGATATCCTAACTTTCCTAGCAATTACTTTATCAGTAAATAAATAACTGTACATCCTGACCGAAGTATCATATACACAAGATATACACTAACCTAATTTAGTTTCTGTTGTAATCATTATATTTTTAACCAATGCCGAGCAGTCGTCAAGACGTGTTCATGTACATACGATTACAAAATATACATAAAATCATAATATATGTCTATGATAAGTACTTCTCATATATACCGTTGATGTTTGATCCTAATCTAAAGTGTCTTGAACTAAACTGTGCTAAAATTAGTTGAAGGAATGGCGTTGCTTTCAAAGTGACAGCTTGAGCCAGTTATGTAACAGTTCAAGTATATTAAAAATGCTTCAACTGTGTAATGCGAGAGCGTTCGTGTGGCGTGCGTACACCGCGTCTAGATAATACTGAGTAATACAACTGACGATGGACAATCAAGTTTCGGCTTTAAAGTACTCGTATTACATCACTCATTTAGAAAGACGTTGTATGGTCTGGTTTAGGTTACCATATGCCACCTAATGTATACTCGTTAACAATACCTGATGTATTTGGTGTGACCTTCGTTGGAAAACATGTATCTATGACATATTTGATAGAAGTTAAACTATCATATAATTTACACATTTACATAAAAATCATAAATCACCTTCAAAATATCAAATTTAACTTTAAGATCCATAAGTATACCCCGCTAAGTTGACATAGTCAACTCGCGTCGACATCTTTAGGCTTTATTAGCATTATTAAATTAAAGTAATTAATGATTCTGGGTACCATTAAGTTTCTTCTGTTATAGGACGGGCGAATATCGTCATTGTCTCAAGGACGACGTAAGGACCAATCACAGCTCATTGGCTTCGTCCGCTTCATAGTGCTCTTCGTTAAACTTTAATTAATTCAAGTCTGCCTGTTACATAGGGCCCAACATTACTCCTTTTAGGTTCTATGCTTCATTATTTCTTTCATTATCCCTTCACCCTTCATACTCTCTGTACCGTAGCCACACCCTCACACATAGTGCGCACGTTATTACACGATATAATACAGTCTTAAGCCTCTCCACAGCTCTCACTAGTCGGCCTTTCTAAGCTATAATGATACTGTAAGCGCTGTAAATTACGTCAAGAATTTTCTCATTGTACATAGTTCGTCTTCTGTTTGGTTAATTTCATACAATTTGCGTCCCCTCCTCTAGCATATACGTCGACAATGTCTCGTAATGAAAATCCTTTTTATGAAGCACATTATATTCTTTTAATTTTAGTATTATGAACTGTCATAATGAGTTAGCTCAATATGACAGTGAACAATCTAAATAGTGACACAAGTTATTTGATAGGTATTATCATCTATATTGTGGTTTTACAAGATGTTTCGTTCTTCGTAGATTAAAATGCATGCATACTTCTGTTGAACAGTAGACGAAAGCTAATCTCGGTACCCCGAACCGTCGACACAAAACATTCATGCCCCGCTCAGAGTGGCGGGTAACAAGCGTTGCCTTCGTACAACACGAACAGAAAGAATTCCTAAGTGAATATCACTGTTATTCTGTACTTACATCGTTACGACTCTCGGCTTCCTTTCGTAGGGGCGATAAAGAGAATGTGAATATAAATAGACGTAATATTAAAACGCTCCGGTTCCACACCGCATGAAATAATCTTCTTTTCTTTAAGAAAAAAACTGTCACAGTGTTGGGGCCAAGTAATGTATACCATCAGTCATACTTAGAAGGAATTTTCAATTTACTCAGTGTGGAGACTACCCTAATAAAGACGGATTACTTGGTCTCGTGGTACCGCTTGGATATCAATTTGTTCCAAGACTCTAAAGGTATGGTGCGTCCAATATTCTGGTGTGTTACTTTTTTTCCTTTCTAGACAAATTACTTACAATAGCCCTTACAACTAAGGCAACTAACCTTGGAACCCTGTCGTTATTTAAAATGTCGTCTATGCCAAAATTGTAATATTTTTTTTATCGAACAATCTTTACCGCATGCTCGCTATATATTTTATCGTTTTTGAAGTACAATGGTCTATCAAACTCGCGTTATACAGCATACCGTTAAGTTTGCCTTTATACGTGAACTAATTAAAAATAGCTCATCTAAAGACTCCCGGGACCGCCACTGGTGCAATTCAGTAGGAACCTTGGGAAATGAAATTTATATAACATTGCAACATTTACGCACTACTAATTTTAGTAGAAATGTCTAGGAAGGAAATAAAACTTTAACTTTAACAATAAAGATCATATTAGTTTTGATTAGATTGTTTATAGATTGTTTTTGACTGCACGGATGGCGTAGTGGTTTAAGCGGTCACCTCGCCGCTTCCTACTGCGCTGAGTATTGTGGGTTCGATCCTCACATGGTACAACACTTTGTGTGATCCACAAACTGTTGTTCTGAGTCTGGGTTCTTTGTGTCCGTTTCATGAATGTTTGTAGTCAAAAAAAAAAAGAAAACGAAAAAAAAAAGTTTATACCGTCCTTAATTAGAATGCTTCTTTATATAACGGGCACACTTTTTGGAATCTACACATAAAATTATAAAAGAAATTGTACATCACAGTTATGACTGCAGGATTTTTTTTATTTGATCATTACAAATATGGGTTTCATGACCTAATATTTAAACATAATCATTTAAAAGTATGAGTTAAATAAATAACTTTAGTAATGTTTTTTTTACTCTCGGAAATACTTTACATTTGTCAGAAAGTGGACGAGCTTACCGCTGTTGAGTTAAGAGAATTAGGTTGATCATAATAGTGTTAAGTACAAGCAAAGTTGGATAATTTTTATAAGAGTTTATAAAAAAAACAACTCCTTCTCAATAAAATGAATGAAACTAAAAACAAAAATAACACTCAAATTTAGATAAACGCTTTTTGGATAAAACAAAAGGAAATAAAAACATTGTGCAGGCATCAGGACGAGACACGACGCCCAGGCACATTAAGATAAGAAGGAAGAAATGAAATTCCAAATCGGTCTTGCCCCTTTATTCCAATGTCACCGCCGCGTTTGAGTTAGAATAATTTCACAATAAAGCTGTTCTGACAAAGCCTCAAGTTTCGACGTTGAATGTCACGCATAATGTATCGGAAATATAAATTATATTAGATTGGGGGTTTGCTCGTGTAATGGCTGGCTATAACACGCCCGCAAAGATTGTGTCGTGTTGGAGGGCACTAAAGAATTGCGGTACTCATTATTGCGGTGCCGAATGTTGCCAGATGAGTGGTAGCGGCATGTCACGGCACGCGATCGGCGCATGTGTGAATATACACGATTTATCCAACCTTAATACCTAATGAGAGCGGAATCGAATATATTTTAGGTAAGTAAAGAGATGATGATGATGATGAAGTAATAGGACCGATGTAGAGGATAATTTATTTTATTTAATCTTATCCATCCCCGTATTAGAGTCGGTAACAAACTTAGTTCTTTTTAATGTGGGAGAGCAAAGGATTAGCAAAGCGTAACCCGTCTTTATCTTTATTTTATATTCCAAATATAATTAGTATTTATTGATTTTTATTTGTTGAAAAAGAAAATAACAAAGTATTTTAGCTGTGTAATAATATAAAATAATGATGTATATGTTACCTATTGAGTAGTCATTCCGTCATCGTATTCTTTAATGCAAGACGAACAAAAAAAACACTTGGACAATGTAACGCAACCCAGATAGTTTTAACTGAAAATCTCCTCATAGTATGTATATTAAAGTTTCACTATAATATTTTACTAGTTTAGAACACAAGACATACAATTTCCGTCCCTTTTACTTGTACGTGTCAGGGAATTGAATCGTATTATGAAAGTCTCGTTGGAGTCCAGGTTTAAGATCTTATACAAACATACACATATTTACATATAATAAATCCTTTGATCAATTGCTGACGTGCCACCACATAAAACTGATATCTAAAAATAAGTATTTTGTGGGCATTTTCTCAAAATTATTTTACGATTTACATATACGTAAGCTTCTTTATAGAATATATACGTTTTAAGACTTCTTTATTCCAGCAATCCCTTCAAGAAAAGCCAACAAAAAAGAAATAGGAAAGCTATTAATTTTATTTGAAGATACTAAGTTCCCAGTGACGAGGTGTAGTAAAACCATACAACCTCCTCGAATACACTAAAAGACGGTAAACTCCGTAAAAGGAAGCTAAGAAAAGCTCTTACGTCTCTCGTTTTCTCAATATATCATATTTTTTCGCAGACGCTGAAGATATACGAGCGTCGGTTTCGCGCGTGACAGGCTTCTGGGGGTAATATTAATAAAATTATTGTTGAGACACGTCGCGAGCCTCGGGCCTGACCTACTCGTCTCACGCGTCAACTACTCCAATGTCGTACACTGTACCGAACACATATGTGCAGGATATTATTCGGACAAACTATTCGTATATGTACTTGCAACTAGCACGAGTTTGTTACCAGTCTATTCATAGTCCGTTTATTGAAGAAGCCTATAATGTTATCTGTTCTATATAACTTTAGATATACTGCATTCTTCTCAACGTAATCCTGATAAGAGATTTAGAATATAGAGATTATAAATGCATTCCACGGTGATCTACAATTTAAATCACTCAAACCCATTTGGACTTATTCAAACGTTTATTGGTGATGTAGTTAGTGTGCTTCTAGATAAACCTATATTATATTTTTATCGATTCTTTGCCACGTATAGCTTTGAACTGTTAAAAAATATATGTTATATTATTTTCTAACTTATACGTTTACGTAATAAATAATATAGTAGTTTTAGTGTTGCGGCGACTAATTGCCACCGTTGTTACAAGATGTGAGTTTGATCCTCATATCACGTACATTACATGATTCTCACATTCCCGGTTTATCTATCTAGTTCTGAGACTAGGAATTGTATATTTATATCTCACCAACTGTCCAATTTAAACCAATACTTACAGAGTTCAGCTCAACTCAAACCATATATATTATAAAATAAAAATAGAAACACGAATTACTGTAATTTCGCCCCTAAACCAATTCTCCAAGCCTTATTGTACACCGAAATTCTTTGAACCCACCCTTATTTAACATTAGTGAGGAGGTAAATAAAAGGAACTACGGTCATTTGATTCTTAGAATCACTCGTTAGTAACCTTTTAAAGTTTACTATTACAGCGCCAACACAGGGTAAGTAGTGCATCAGAAATAACGACAGTAGTAAAACCGTAGCGACTGTGGTCTACGATAACTCCTCAGCATGACGTGAACAAATAATTTGCACTTTTATCAACTGGGTGGGTTTTCTTAAGTTTCAGTGTCATAATGCTTTATGACCTAATGAGGTTTGTACTAGCACAAATTATCTTAGTTTATAAGTTTGTAGACTAGTCTAAATCTAAGCAACTACGTTGTTCTTGCTCTTGATCACTTATTGCGGATATTATTAATAACTAATGTTGGTTAACTTTGTCCTTTGTTTTTTTTTGTTCTAGAGTTTGATCAATTACTGCTCCAATTTCCTAAAATATTATTCCTGTAATTTTTATACGATATATAATTTATTTATTCTATGATACAGTAATACAAAAGATTTTTTACAAAAAATAATAATTAGGCAATAGAAGAATTGTGACCTTAAGTATTTCAGTGCTTTCGTCATGTTAAGAGATAATTATTAGATTGTGATTTATGTAGAGCAATATAAAAATACATGACGATATCACTTCTGCAGATAAGTCAACTCCGTTTATATACACATACAAAAGGATAATGTATTATAAGAAAAATTATATTGAATAGCTAGGCGTTTTTTTTTAATTGGATATTGAATTGTTGTGAGGCTCCGGTAGCGACGCATTGATACTCGATCATCGCCAAAATCCAATTACATTAAAATTTCAATTCATTCATCACATTCACGATGAGCGAGCTGTGAACACTTTTTCGGCTGTGTGCCCTTTGATTAGACTTCGTACTGAACAAACCCATCCATCGCCGAACCACAAAAAGGTCGGTGAAGCCACTTCGGCGTACTCTCATTTTCCATTTGTCCCGCTGTCCAGAATTTTTTGCAATAAAATTAATCGTTCCAATAAAACTGGAGTCGAATAGAATCACTCATGCATGAACACTTTTTAATTGGGTCGCTCTTTTTGCTTCTTTCGCAAGCATCCAAACGAGTAATGGAGCTTGAGCAAGTCGCCAGTTTAGGCTTAGATATTTCATCGCCGCTTAAAACTTAATATGTTTAAAACTTTGCAAAATGACCTTCACTCTCGAACTTTGTTCTTTGTATTAAGTTTTTTAATACTAAAACTTATTAACTTTATAAAACCTTAAATTTCGCACTTTCTTCAATATCAACTGCCTATTAATTTATTTATTAATAAATTTTATTAATAAATTTACATCGTAATGGTTTCGTTGAAAATAATATTAAGACATTCACGTTTATTCATTGGATCTTTAAGGTTTACTCAAAATTTCCCAAAGTACTGTTAAAAGAATTTTCTTAGCCCAAATCGTGTTCTCAGAGCTATGTAGGTATTTCAAAGTTTCTTGGTTTTCATTAAGATTTAATGATTTGAGTGAAGTTACTGCAAACTTTCTTTTTGCAGGCTTCGCACTGGAATACGGCATAGTTGCTGCTACGCGCTCTCAATCAAAGTGAGCAATTTGTTGCGTGTAAACGCAGTTCCCGACGGATTGCATAAAATCAGACAAAAACATGGAACAGCGATCCATTGAACGAACGAAAATATATTTACCCATTTTTATTTTCGACAAGCAATCGGGTTTAATGGGTTCAGCGCGATTCCCACTTGAGTTTGTTCGATTTGTTTCATTTGATCGTTTCAGCGATTCAATGTGAGGTGTGGCAGAAAGTAGCAATAAAAATAATCATTTTAATTTTCGTTAATTTATATGTAGATAGTTTTTTCGTTACCCAAAGTACTTTTACAGTATTTCCCTTTCCATCCAATAGTTGTGTTTCATACATTCAGCACTCATTCATTAGCTAGCAAGTAGTCAGCATTGAGTCAACTAAAACTGATATCAACTATCTACAAACATTTTTGTCGAAATTAATTACCTAACAGTATAATATAAATAATTATAATATAATGCCACTTGCAAAACTTGCTTGTTTGGCACCAATATGCGCTTTTCAAGATACTTTTTGCATTGGAAAACCAATCTGTGAAACTGAGCAGAGCGTACTCCTTCCTCAAAGGCTGGCAACGAGCTTGTGACTCCTGAGTTGGAGGCATTCATGGGTGGCGGTAGTCGCTTTCCATCAGGAGACCCTATGCTACATTGTCTCCTCTTCCATAAAAAAATACCGTGCTAAGCAATTCTTTCATTGCTTTTCAACGAGTAAGTGAGGTTAACGAAGCCCAACCCTCACCCCTCCTCCGTTAGGGAGGGAGGGAGATAGCACTTGTATATAATAATTCTGTTATAAGGAAAAGAATAAAAAAATATTGCTCCGTATTTGAGACCTCATCGTCTTAACTCAAGAAAGCATGATAAGTACTATAAATATGGAGGTACAATGAATAAATGTTTTTCATTTTTTAAGTTGATACGAGATCGATGATTTTGTTACAAAAAGCTACAGCTTCTGGATTTAAAATAATCCAATTATAAATTTTATTTTATATTGTTGTTATCGTTCTTAATACAGTGACTCAATTTCAGATTTCAGACTGAATTTTCAATGTTTAAACATTTTTGGGTTTGTAATGAATACATTTTTGCCTGACCTATTAGTCTAGTGGCTAGTGGTCCTAACTGCTAAGTTAAAAGTCGTGGGTTTGATTCCCACCCAGGAGAAATAATTGAGTGAACAGTAAAAATATATTTTTTGTGTCTAGGTTTAATTTATCTGAAATATGTATGCATTAAAAAATATATTAGTAAGTTTATCAGTAAATAATGAACATATACTCGTACATCTAAAAATACAAACAAACAATCTAATTTAAGTAACAACTAGTGCTAGCAAGTGTCCTTCTATCTAATGATCTGAACCTTATCGAGTTACTTCGGAGATAGTTATACTACGATAATTTTATTTATAACGTCAAGTACCAACTAACGTGTTTATAAATAACCGACTAGTTATGTCCTGCTTCACATTGACATAATATTCACAAATAAACGAAATTAGTTTTTAAAATTATTAACATAACTATACATTGTATGAATACTAAAACCAACTGTTTATTGGTAAACTTCAAGGTTTTTAATATTTCAACCCACCTTGTCTGTCCATAATAATATGAATCAGATGCAAGGGAGTTCAGTTTTGGTTGGTTCAAAAAGGAATTGGGCAACTAGCATATGATCGACTCGTTACAATAACAACTAAAATAATGAATTTAACTTACTTTGAAAACAGTAACTTTATTTATCATTAAGTCACCTTAATTTCTGTAGCACTAGTTACTGTAAATCCATATAGATTTATATTTAAATATTAGGTGGGTTTGAGTACTCTTCAAAACCTCAAAAATTTTAAGACTGATTGAGCTCAAAATTTGACACGATATAAATTGATGATGATGATAAACTAACTACTTTATAGATTGTTTTAATCTGATTTTCTCTTTATTTCTCATTAATGCAACCTAAATATGCTACAGTGAAATGCGGCAGGATACATACTTGTTATATTTTATAATTATTCATAATAAGAAATATGCTCACCTAAGTCTTCTGCGTCCTCGCTCCATTCCCCTTCTTGTGCCCAGCAGGCAGCGAGCATCACCAACAACCGCAACCACATAACTGAGCACATCTTTAATATGCTTATTTACATCATATCATAGATAAACACATAACACCATAGAAAATTATATTTTTTTTCCACTGTCACAAGAAGCTTCATAAGGGAGCGTTCTTACTTTTATTTTCAACGAGAAATTTTTACTCGTAACCATGATTATTTATAAATTGTTCACTTATTACCATACTGACATTGACACTGCTTTCAGTTTTTCTTTTAACTAATTGTATAATTTCGTACAATAATAAAATGTTTGTTTTAACTAACACTGTGAATTTATCAAATAGTTACGAAAGTTGTAATGTAATTTTTAATATACAATATTTATGTTAATATAATATGTTGTTTGTATAATATGTGTATATGTTTATACAAAATTAATAACCTAGAGACCGGAGAATTCTTAATTACATTTCATTCTTAACTTTTATTGGTTTGTGATTAATTTTTAGTATTTCTCAATGAGCTCAAGAGCACTACCCTAAAAACAATATATATTAGAGTAAATGCTTTATTTTTTATTGTCTTCATATTACTACTAGTAGTTATAGCTTCAATACTAATGTTCGTGTTTGCTATGATAAGCAAGGAATGCTAATAATAAATTACAAACCACGCGCTGTAACGCTTTGAGTTGGTTAGTCAGCGCAGATATGCGCTGATTGCAAAATTGACATTTACTCGTACTTCCCTCTTCACGCGAAGTTTAAACAGACATTTTCATGAGCTTTTGTTATTTTGTAGGTAATTTTAGTGCATTATATTCCGTCGAATGATGAGCAGTGAGCTTTAAACGGGCTGATTAATTATGACTCTATTCGATTCATTATACGAGCACATGTAATATTTATAACTTTATCTGACGTATGATGATATGGCCGTGTGATTCTCGGCGGAGTTAAATAAGGCCGACCCATCTCTTCCCGTGGAAGCCATAAACTAAGGGATTTTTTGACTGTTTTGTCATCAGACAGTATGTGACATGTTCAGGCCGTGCTGTACTTGTCCTGGTGGCCTCTTCTTCCGCTGGATATTGATACATACCGCAGTCTTTATCCCCCGTCCGACTACTGCGGTACCCCCTCACCCTAATTTTCCTCTCTCATCCAATCCTCCCACCCTTTTTAATTCCCTGTCGTATAAACGACAACATATAATGTATATGCACCAGTATATGCACCTCAAGCTGGATGCAAGGACGAAGTTAAAAAATTTTTTTTGGGAAAAATGGAAAGGGGTGTGAGAGATTCAAGGAAGTCAAAATGAATAAATATATAGAGTGTAAGAAAAAGGCAAAAAAAAGCGGTAGCGGTAGCCAGAGCTCAAGCTCAATACAAAATTTTTAAACACCTACATGAACCTGGAGGTCAAAAAGAACTCTAAAGCATTACAAAAAACAGGGAAGAAAGAGCAATAGACCTAAAGCATGTGAGATGTATAAAAGATGAAGAGGAGAGAATGTTGGTTAAAGATGAAGATATAAAAGAGCGATGGAAAACTTACTTTGAAAAACTTATGAATGAAGAGAATGAATGTAGCGGAGTGCTGAAGGATGTAGATGTGAATATCGGACTGGTGAACGAGATTAGTATAGATGAAGTCAGATTGGCACTACAAAGTATGAAAAATGGAAAAGCAGTCGGGCCCCGACGACATACCAGTGTAAGTTTGGAAGTTACTGAAAGAAGACGGATGGAGTGGCTGACTCTATTCTTCAATATGTTGTTGAATGAAGAGGTAATCCTAAAGGAATGGTGTCAAACCAAACTCGTACCCATTTTCCAAAATATAGTGCATGTTCAGAAATGCAACAACTATCGAGGAATAAAGCTCATATCACATACTATGAGAAGAAAGTGATTGAGAGAAGAATAAGAGATGAGAGTGAGATAACCCAAAGTCAATTTGGGTTTATGCCAGGGCGCGAGATAACAGATTCTATATTTGCAATGCATCAACTATGTGAGAAATACAGTAGTGCGCACAAATATTTGCATATGATGTTTGTGGACCTCGAAAAGGCATATGATAGGGTACCCTCAGAGGTTTTGTGGTGGGCTTTGAAAGAAGAAAGAGAAATATGTAGAATTGATTTGTTCTATGTACAGAGAGTCTTACACTCATGTAAGGTCAGTCGCGGTTAATACCGATCAATTCAGTGTCTCTGTAGGCCTACACCAGGGATCGGGTCTGAGCCCATACCTTTTCCTGTTGATAATGGATGGTCTGACATCGGACATACAGCAGGAGGCACCTTGGTGCATGGTTTTTGCAGATGACATTGTGTTGGTTTGTGGTGAGGTCCAAAGAAGACTGGAAAAATGACAACAGGATAATAATATTCTACCATGAAGAAGTAATAGGTTATCTCGGTATGGACATGACATGCGAAGGGATGAGGAAAAAGTGGCGAAGAAAGTTATAGGTATGGAAATTAAAAGAGGAAGACCAAAGAAAAGATGGATGGACTGTGTGAGTGAGGATATGACGAGGTAGGGAGCAAACAGTGAGACGACGCATAATAGAGTAGAATGGAAGAATCATACTTACTGCGCCAACCCCAAATAAAATTGGGATAAGGGTAGGCAGATGATATCTAACGTAAGAAGAATCTTATGTATATTTCAAGGCCTAATGTGATTATTTGTTTTGTGAGATGGTTCTCATTAGCAAAGTATTTAACTGTTTTTGTATTCAAATGTTTTTTTATTTGATAAAAACCACTCCTCCTAAGTTTTCTGAAGTAGAAAATTTTACATGATGTTTCAATTCCGTTGACAATCGTTTTTATGGTAAGCATGACTGATTCTCATTATTGGTTCCAGACAAGCTCAAAATCTAAAAATACAGACATCTTTGTATGTTACATTGAATTGTGATGGCCTGTTCTAAAGTTCAGTTTGGCTGCTGTTGATTGGATATAGATGAGGGCACTCTCCAGCTGCCGTCAACGCAGGCAATACTTTTTAAATGCTTTCAATAATAATGAACTGTACCGATGCCACGGATGGAACTATTGCTTAAGCCACTTGTAGCTATGCCGCAGTGATTATCGTATACCAATTGTTGCGAGTCTGGATATTTTTTATGTCCTGTGTTTGAAAGTTTGTAAAGTGCTACACGACACGGGAATGATTGTAAGTATTACAAGTTGTACTACGTGAGAAAGGATGATGGCAAGCCTAGCAGTACTTATTATTGTTTGAATCCAATTGGATGCATACCCTATCTCGTGATCATGGTTGTCATTAGCACTGGTTTTTGGGATTAAAGATTCTTTATTCTCTATAAAAAACAAAGTCACTTACTTGAGAAAAATAATAACATTATAGTATTAATAACAAATAAGTATTACATAGGTTCGTTTGTCATTTCACTCAATAAATAACATCATTGTGGGTAGAGAGGCACTAATCTAATGTGTTCATTTGCCCGAGGACAAGTTATGTGAATGATGTGTTATGTGAATAATGATGTTGAGTTTATCGAGTTTTGAGTACATTCAATGAGTTTACAAAAAATGAATTTTACCCAAACTACAAAAAAAAGAAACCCAAACTACAAAATTGGGTTGGGTTAAGGTAACACAAACGTGGGGTGCTAGCTAGAAAACCTCCCCGTGGTGCACCCTGGAAACGCTGGCGATGGTACTGTTTCCTCCTTGTCCTCTTGGAGGAGAGGATTATCGCCAGCGGCCAATATTCTAGCAGAAGAGGCAGCCGTTCATCGGCTCTCGGGCAAGGCCTGGTCCAGCAGGGTGGGCGTGTCTGCCGGTTGCCCTGCTGGCTCTTCGCTCTTCGGAGCATGGAGGAGGAAACCTCGGTAAAAAACCTGATGGCGGGGCAAGCCCAGCCTTCGCCACCGGTGGCAACGGCCTCTGCAAAGAGGCCGCGGAAGCTGCAGCCGCCCAAAACCGCGGCTGTAGTTGTGACCGTGTCCCCGGAGGCGGCTGACGGCGGGCTGTCCTATGCGGCCGTCTTCAAGAAGGCCCGGGACAGCCTCGCCAACGAGTTTGGGACGGTGGGGGTCAGGATGCGCCTCGCCCAGACGGGAGCTCGAGTTCTCGAGTTCCCTGGGGCTGAAGGCGCAAAGACGGTGGACTCCTTCGCTGAGAAGCTGCGGGGAATATTTGCAGCCACAGATGGTGTCAGGGTCGCCAGACCTACCAAGTGCGCGGAACTGCGCATCTCGGGCCTGGACGACTCAGTGACGGCCGAAGATGTCCGCGCTGTAATCCGGGAGAAGACGGGGTGCAGCGCGGACAACGTCAGGGTCGGCACCATCCGCCCCGGTCCAGGAGGGCTTGGCGCCGTGTGGGTCAGCTGTCCCGTAGCGTCGGCCAAAGTATTGGCCGACGCCGGCAGGCTGCTCATCGGTTTCGTGAGCGCCAGGATCACAGTCCTGGCGGCGAGACCGATGAGATGCTACAAATGCCTAGCATCGGGACACACGCGCGTCAAGTGCGACAGTTGTTTTGACTGCGGCGGACTGTGTTTCCGCTGCGGTCAACCGGGGCATAAGGCGGCAGAATGCTCTGCCGCCCCTCACTGCCCAGTGTGTGCGGCGGGCAATAAGCCCGCCAATCACCAGATGGGGCAGAGAGGCTGCAAGCCTCCCCGCAGTTCTCGGCAGACGTCGGGGGTTAGCCAGTCGACCCAGGCTGCCTCCGATGTAGTTCGTGCGTCGACGTCGTCGCCCATGGAGGAGGTTGTAGAGACGATCCAGTAATGGATCAAGTCTCCAACCTCCTGGTCCAGACGAACCTGAACCACTGTGCCGCGGCGCAGGATCTCTTCCTGCAAACCATGGCACAGTGGTCGATAGGTGTTGCCGTAGTCGCGGAGCCCTATTCTGTCCCTCCCCGTCCAAACTGGATGGGTGACTGGGACGGCTCCGTGGCAGTCGTCGGTTCCACGACGGCTCATTCCCCGCCCTTGTCGCTAAGAGACAAGGGCACTGGATATGTTGCCGTCGAGTGGGGGGGATCACCATATATGGTGTCTATTTCTCCCCCAACCGGAGTTTGAACGACTTCGAGGTTTTCCTAACCAGCTTGGAGACCTCGATACGGCGACTAGCGTCTGGGCACGTCCTTGTGCTGGGGGACTTCAACGCAAAGTCCATTGCGTGGGGTTCCCCCAGGACGGACGCCAGGGGCGAGGCCGTAGAGGAGTGGGCGGCCTCGGTGGGCCTCTGTCTTCTAAACAGAGGCTCCACCAACACGTGCATGCGACAGCAGGGGGGGTCGATAGTGGACCTTTCGTTCGCTACCCCTGCCCTCGCCGCACGAGTTAGGAACTGGTGTGTCCTGGAAGAGGTTGAGACGCTCTCGGATCACCTGTATATCCGATTTGAGCTCTCCCGGACCCAGGACTCCAGTAGGGGTCACGTGGCGCGGCGTTTATCCCGCTTTCCGCGGTGGGCTGTTGCCAGGCTGAACCGGGACCTACTAGAGGAGGCAGCCATAATTCACTCGTGGCTGTCTCCTCAGGCTCCGACCGAGGAGGTCGACGTGGGGGCTGGTCGCTTTCGCGATGCGATTACGCATGTATGCGATGCGGCCATGCCCCGCGTTCGAGGTCGTCGGCCTCCAAGGAAGGAGGTCTACTGGTGGTCCCAGGAGCTGGCGGACCTCCGTGCGGCCTGTACACGTGCCCGGAGGTCCTACACGCGCAGTCGGCGGCGTCACCGTGGAGACGGTGAGGAGGACCGGCTTCATGAGGAGTACCGACGGGCGCGGAAAACTCTGAAGCTGGCCATTAGCCGCGCCAAAGAAGAAAAAAGACAGGAGATGCTGGAGGGTCTTAATCGTGACCCCTGGGGTCGCCCTTACCGCGCGGTGCGACAAAAGCTCCGCGCGTCGGGCCCCCCCCTTACGGAGACTCTCCAGCCCAGCTTCCTGCGAGAAGTGGTTGAGGGCCTTTTCCCGCAACGAGCGGAACACACTCCCCCGGCGATGGCCTCCTTGGCCGGAGACGACGGGGAGCACGGGGAGGAAAATGTTCCGCCCGTCCGGGATTCGGAGGTAGGGGCGGCTGTTCTACGGATCCGTTCCAAGAACACCGCCCCTGGGCCAGACGGGGTACCGGCCCGAGTGCTGGCCCTGGCCCTCAACCACTTGGCAGACCGCCTCGGGGAGGTGTTCGACGCTAGCTTGGCGTCGGGACGCTTCCCTGAGTGCTGGAAGAGCGGGAAGCTGGTCCTATTGAGGAAGCCGGGACGGCCTGCCGATTCGGTCGCGGCCTATAGGCCCATCGTGCTGCTGGACGAGGCGGGCAAATTGTTTGAGAGGGTTCTTTCTGCCCGCATCGTCCGGCACCTCTGCGAGGTGGGCCCCGATCTGTCGGACGCCCAATTTGGTTTTCGGGCGGGGCGTTCGACAGTCGACGCCGTGTTGCGCCTGAGGGCCGTGACCGAAGAGGCCGTGAGCTGTGGCGGCGTGCTGTTGGCGGTGTCATTGGACATCGCCAACGCATTCAATAGTCTGCCATTCAGCTGCATCAGGGAAGCACTCCACTATCATGGGGTGCCAAAGTACCTGAGGCGGCTGGTGGCAGACTATTTAGAGGAGCGTACCGTCGTGTACGAGGACCGAGAAGGTAATTTGAGGAGTCGGCCCAGCACACGCTGGCGGTCTGCCCCGCATGGGCGGCGCAGCGCCGGGCCCTCACTGCAGTCATCGGAGTGGATCTCTCGCTACCGGCCGTAGTACGCTCCATGGCCGGTAGCGACAGTTGTTTTACCGCGGTCGCAACCTTCTGCGAGGTAGTAATCTCGCGGAAGGAGGCGGCGGAGAGGGCCCGGGAGGACGACCTCCACTCGGACCCGATCCGCCGCCGGCGAACCGGGCGGCGGAGGCCCGCCTACCACAGCCTCATGCCGCCCTGAGTGTGGCCGCGGGTGGACGGGGTGGGTTTCCCCTCCACCCGCATTAGTTGGCCAGCCGCGAGGGGGCGGCGTCCGCGTGTGCCGGACGTCGCCTAAAGAGAGGAACATCTACATTGAGACGGAGCCCGCACCAGGAGCGGGCTGGCGCTAGGAGGGGTCCGGATGTCTTAACAACAGCTGTTCCCGGATCCCTCCTGTTACAGGCGCAGAGTGGCACACCGTGTGGTTTTAGTCGGTCCGAGTCCGACACACCACCCCTCCGCAAACCCCGGAGGGGTGACGGTCCGAGGGGATTTCCACACGTTAAAAAAAAAAAAAAAAAGGTAACACAAACGTCCCGCAACAGTAGCGGGCCGGCGCTAGGAGGGGTCGGGATGTCTTAATAACAGCTGTTCCCGGATCCCTCCTATTACAGGCGCAGAGTGGCACACCGTGTGGTTTTATACGGTCCGAGTCCAACACACCACCCCGCCGCAAACGCCGGTGGGGTGACGGTCCGAGGGGATTTCCACACGTTAAAAAAAAAAAAGTAACACAAACGCCGAGAGGTACTCTCTGCCCGCATCGTCCGCCACCTGTACGAGTTACGAGGTACGGCCCTGATCTGTCTTACGCTTAATTCGGTTTTCGAGCGGGGTGTTCGACGGTCGACGCTGTGTTGCACCTGAGGGTCGTGACCGAAGAGGCGGTAAGTTGTGGCGGCGCGCTGTTGGCGGTGTCATTAGTCATCGCCAACGCATTCAATAGTCTGCCATTCAGCTATATCAGAGAAGCACTACACCATCATCGGGTGCCAAAGTACCTGCCGCGGCTAGTGGCAGATTATTTAGAGGAGCGTAATGTCGTGTACGAGGACCGAGATGGTAATCTGAGGTGTAGGCATTTCGTACGGTGTTCCACAGGGGTCTGGTCTGGACTCCTCCTGTGGAACATAGGGTACGACTGGGCCCTCGAGCTGACTTTCCCTCCGGGCTGGGTATAATTTGTTACGCCGAAGACACTTCACAGCGCGGGTGGCGAACTTTCGACGAGTCTCTGTGGTAGTCGGGCGCATTGAGACGCTGGGCTTACGGATGTCCCTGGATAAGACGGACGCCCTCCTATTTCTTGGGAACCGTCATAGTCCTCCTAGCGCCTCAATCGTTGTCAACTCGGTCCTCGTACCGGTTCAGGCCCAGATGGCTCAGCCAATCAGAGGTGGCTCTTCGACAAGCACTTCCGACAGCTTCCAGAGCTGGTCGGTGCTGCGTCTGCCCTTGGGCGACTTTTGCCCAATCTGGGTGGACCCAGTGTTGCGACGAGACGGCTGTCCGGTGAATCTGTACGGTGAACGGGTGTGGGCAGCGGCTCTGACCGCCCAGAATAGGGCGCGCCTTTGGTGTCATCAGAGGGTATTGGCGGTTAGAGCCATACGCGGTTATCGCATCGTGTCGACGAAGGTGGTGTGGCCGGAACTCCCAAACTTGGAGGCGCAACTGGTCGCCGTAGTATATCGGCGGCGGAGTTCCGGGTGGGTTGCGGCCCACACCAGAAGAGGTACGCGAGTGGCGTTAGGCCGCTCGCCGAGCCACGATGTCTCGTTGGTCGTCCCGGCTGGAGGTTCCACGTGCTGGCTGGCGTGGCTGGCGTGGAGGAACTCTAGCCGGTCATCGTCGATTGGGCACGGGACCCTTCTGACGCAGGTTCTTTCCGGGCAGGGTTGCTTTTACGCAAACACCCCATCAACAAAGCTAACATAGCTAGCATAGCTAGCATCAAGAAAGTTAACAATAAAGTAAATAAGTTTTTTTGAGAAGATGTGCAATAAGCATATAATTTGTTCGGAAAGCCCTGTAGGTAGAAATACACAAATACTGCAGTGAGTTTTATCTCGTGAGCTTAGTATTTTTTTTATCCACGGCATTAAAATATTCTATAAGTTACAAAGTTTGAATGATATAAGAGCTATTTATTGATTTAAGTCGTTCCTAATAAATCTTGTTTGCGGCAGCCATTGTAGCGCTTTTGCACGTTCCTTTGCCTGAACACTGAAAGCCGCCCTGTATAAACCCCATTAACCAGTTTTTAAATTCTAAGAATCCTGATTTGAGAAATTGAGTTACAGTGATTTGTGATGTTCATAAAACTCCTGATAAACATTGGACCTTCTGTTTTAAATAGGATTATTTGTATGAGGAGGGAAATTTGAAAAGGACTAACAAGTCGGTAATACTTTAACAAACAGAAAATCGATCAGACCCCTAGTTGCATAAACATAATTGAAAAAGACTTCCAAAATTTAAAGTTCTAAGCTTTTTATTTAAGCTATTATAAAAAAAAACTTAGCGACATTTGCTTAGGATGTTAAAATTATTAAACTTTAGTATTTCAAAAAACTATTTTAAAGTATGTGTGTGTGTACTTTGCACTTATTTTCTTTTCTGTAATCAATCTACTTTCACATGCGATTATTGTGTGGGTGGTAACTTATGGGCACCCTGCCATAACCTGATACCTAGTTTCGCTGTATAGAACTGGTTATGTAATATCCTTTAAGTGTTTTGACCAGGAATCTTTGGGAGGCGAGGATAGGGCTCTGGAACCTGAATCATAAATTGAAATGGAACGAAAGAATTGCTTAACACCAGTTTTCTGTGAGATCGTCGTGTCACTTCGATCAAGCCGACCTAATTGTGACGAAGGCATGGCTCTACTAGTAAATTCTCCTTCTAGGTTTACAAATAATTCAAAAAATTTAACAATATGTAATTAAAAACCAAAATATACATATATATATACTTCCATGTTTCTAAATCATAATAAATTGTAACAAGAGATTTTGGCTGCCTTGAGTGATCAACCTAAAGGGAATCTTTAAAAAAAATAAGGCCAACAAAATTGAAAATATTCTTGTTTTGAAATCGCGTTAAAATAAGTCGTAGTAGAATAAAATTTAGCTTCTAACATTGTCTTACTACTCTACTACTAATTATTAACATAACCATGAGTGTCACCTTGTGGAAAAATTAGATTTCAGTTTTACAAAAGTTTAGTAAACAATTAAACGCTCTTGATTAAACTCCGTTATTAAATAAAGTATTTAAATTAATTAATGTAATTAAGAAAGCCAGATTTTAGCGGTATTTTTAAGTAATTATTCGGGGCCTAATTAAAGTTGTAAAATTTATATAAGTAATTATGTAAACTGATCTTCTGCTATTTTATTAGCAAAGTCTTTAATAATAGTATAAACGATTTTTATTATGATTATGATCCATATAAACCAACTTTACCAACACCTAAAAAGTGAAATAAACTAATGAATAGACTAAATAATATTAATTAGGATTCAGTGCCTACGTCAAAGGAAATATCTTTGGTCACAAACACATTGAACCGTCTAGTAGAACATGTGTTCAAAGGGTAAGCTTTCAGTCCCCTGTCAGAAATATAAAACTTTGACTGCTGGTTACGCATATACACGGGTAAATAATGTCTTTTAATCTCTACAAAAGCGTCTGACCCTTGTCCTGGGGAATAAAAACTTTCCAGAGAGGTTAGAAACAGGAACGTAAAATTTATTTTTCGATTATGTTGCGTAATACACGGTCAAATGGAAAGGACCACAAGCCGGCTTGTGAATGATAAGGGAAGAGTACGAATTATTATTGTTAGCAGGTATGTAGTAAATGTTTATCTTATTTATTTACTTAATATTGAATGCATATAACATTCTATGAGACGGTCTTAATGCTACATAGCATTTTCTACCTTTCTGTCTTTGGTTGATTCAATAAGAGACGTGACAGGTGCATAGGAAAAATGGTGTCAATAAACTAATTAAATGCTCTGTCATATGAAAAATCCGTTTTTATTAGAAAAGTAATAAAAACGGATAACGACGCTAAAATGGTGTGAGAAAAAAAATTAAGGGAACCAAATGCAGCACGGGTGAAGTCGCGTGCGATAGCTAGAATATTTATTTAAATAAATTAAATATATTTAAAATAATTATAATACAAAATACATACAGAATGACCTATGACACACATAGATAAATATAACATCCAGACAGGGACTAGGGAGAGGTACAGATTTGTAAAATATTAATTTAAGCAAATTGCTGAATACAGGTTCCTAGCTTAGTTCGGGTACAGGCGCTAACACTAAACACTAATTGTCGACAAAAACGGAAAATTTAGTAACCATAAACTATGTGTAAATATATGTTTTAGGGTGAAATAAATATTTGTTCTATCACATTATTTTCACGTGGTTATGACGTCACCGACGGCATTTTTAATTATTGGGTCAAATTCCCCTTAACTTATGTCTCAAGATTTGTGGACATCCTATTTCAGGTAGGAGTGCATTCCATAGATTAGACATCAAATAAAGAATGAAAGAGAGAAGATGTGTGTAGGGTAAAAGATTACACTTACACTTATATCCTACATTTTAATAGTTATTTATAGAACCTTTGCTTCTCAGACGTATTCAGAGATCTTTTTTGTCATGTTTGAAACATACAAATTGAAGGTGAGAAGATAGATACGTGGGAGCTGTGAGATTATTAAGGAGGGAATAAAGAGTAGTCAAAGCCCGTGGGCTATGTCGCTTTATATCATTGATGTTACGAGTTTTGAGTATTACATTTTATTAAATTTATTTTTGAAAGAAATATATCTTGAGTTTTAGTGACAGATGTTGCTTAAGATTGTCTTCAGAGTGAGGTTCTAAATATAATATTAGTAGTAGACAAAGGTTTTGAGTACATTATACACATTTTATTAGATTAAATTTGCTGCTTTGATGTAGTGATTAAGGACATGTTTAAATTCACAATTATTGTAGATGCCACTACAAAACTAACGTCTTCTTTACGCAGTATAAAATGAAGTGACTTTTTTTTTGATACAGTTTTCACCAAAAGAGAGAGTGATTCAAGAGGCAGTTATGCATATTATTGTAGAGTAAATCCGAAAATTTATAATGTAAAGTCGTAAAAACATGTTTATGTGCGCTTACATTGCAAACGCGGGCTAAACCTTACGAGATAAATCAAAATAATGTACTAAATAATCGTATATCTTAAAAAGGTCTATAAAAAAGTCTACGATGGTATATGCCTATCTCCTAAAGATATCCACAGTAATCATTTTTATCTTTTACATATTACAAAAAATAATGGGTAATTTACGTAGCTATTTCGAACAATACAGTATTATCCCTTAACCAAATATATACGTTAGCTTGATTTGAGTGCTCATATATTGTTTTACCGTTTGATCATACCGAGATCAATATATTCATCAACAGAAGTATTACACAATATAACAGTTAAATATTTTAAACTACCTTTTGCCAGCGGTTTTGCTCGCTTTGAAATCGTTTTGCTTTATCTCGGCAATATTATAATAGTATTAAAATACTATATAGTATTAAAATACTATTATAATATGTCTTGAACGATAGCAATAATCGTGAAATTATATTATGTATGTCAATATATGTAACGAATGTGATGATCAGTTGAATACATTGATTCATGTAAGTTTAATAAAGAATCAACCACACTTGCCATCGAACTTATAATATTAAAGTTAAGGTTCAAATGAAGATTGTGTACCTAGACCTAATGTTAGTTCTAGGATATTCTACAATTAAAAGTCAAATTTAATTCTAATAAGGTTTCATAGTTGTTAGTAAAAGACAATCATTTCCAATGTTGTATTAATCCCTTCAGTATAATTATAAGTTTCGTTAGTCTAATACTTCATATTGATTGACGGAGCTCATTAGGATGGATAAACTATACGTACGGAACCCTCCTGGTCTGATTATATATAAACCCGATAAAAGCTTTCAAAGAGGCATGTTTGAGTAAATGATTCCGTGAGCGCTTGTGGTAATTATTCAAATTGTACAGCAACAATAAAACTTAATAACTTTTTTCCCATTAACAGTAACATGTGGATAACGCTGTATAATTATTTACCTAATATTGAAACGAATAGTATGTTTTGTTGTGTGGCAGATTTGTGAAACTTCACCGAGTATTTCTCTTAAGTACCAATATAGAATTATCATAGTTATATATTGGTACTTAAATGAAAATCTCACCATAAATGTGACATTTAGAAATAACAATGTTCGTTTGACAGATATTAACTATTCAGCTTATTTACTGCTGTGGGCGATGGTAATTGCAAAAAAAAAGTCAAATGAAAGAACAGTGTGTTTTAAGCGGTGGAATTATGTTTGATACTTTTAGAACGACAATAATTAGACTCTTTAAAACTTTAAATGAGCACTACATCTTATAAATATATTTAAGACTCTCGGAATAATTTGAGCTACCTCATGCAAAACCTATTCCTATTCTATGCAAAACCTGTGCTATTGTAACAATACTGTTGAGAAAGATACCCATATGTTACTAAATCCACTATATAGCGGATAATATACAGAACAAATAATAATGCTCATTACACAACTACCGAATACAGTCAATAAGCAATAAGTCCAGTTTTGCATTTAAACCTATCTATTTGGCTTTAAAAAAATACATACTCGTTTATAATAGTTCTACGAGTAGCACAACCTTATTTTTACGTGTCCCTCGAGCCGTCACCCCACCGAGGTTTGTGGTGGATCGGTGTGTCGGAATAGAACCAACCTAAACTAGACGGTGTGCAACTCTGCGCCTGAAATAGAAGGGCTTCGGAAAAGCTGTTATTAATACATTCGGACTACGTAATATACAACTTAATCTAGCGATAAGAATGGTTTCTTCTATCGGCTCATATTAATTATTATTGAGATATTTGATAGAGCGCGAACTAAACCAATCTCATTAAGTTAGATTATTCTATATCAGGTGAGAAATATTATTATCAATTTCGTTTTTGTATTATTACAAATGCGACCGAGTGCTCGACTCTCAGGCTAAAAGGTATATATTCCACAAGTGTTTTACCGATCTTGTCGCGGTGGGTACTAAAAGAGACATCCCTACTTTGATAACTTTTTAATAAACATGAATATTGTTGTTGCATCATAAATCTTGTAACCAACTGTATCGCAAGACAATTTAGTTTATCTTATTTTTTATTGAATATAAAATGGCTCAGTGCGTACCTTCTCTTATCCGATCGGGTTATTTATTGCACAAGTTTGTTTCTGACCGCCTCACGTACTTTATAGGTCGAACCTTTCCTATCCCGAATTGCCAATTGCTATTTGATATATACTTTATGCTGTAACTTTCCGATCTCATATTTCTTCCTATTTTTTCGTGTTTTTAAATAATTGTATTTGTTTTACAACGGATTTATTGATTGTTTGCATACAAAGTATAAGCAAAAATATCTATGAAATGCCGTTAAGCTGTTGACACTAATTTATAGTTTTGTGATTTAGGCCAGAGTTTTATACGACCTTCACTTCAACTTTTAAAATATATGTAAATGTATTTGTATAAGTGTTAAAGTAAGTAAGTTTAAGTAATACTAGCATAAGGTTGTTTTACATATGTTTGATACTTGGTTTCACAAAATAAAACCATTAAAACAATAAACCTTATCTTCATACTAACAACCAACAATTACGCGCGTAATCGCTGATTAATTATTTGTACGAAATGAAAGCATGTTGACTGGCTCGCAAAACAACTTCAAATACCTGTTTACACGTTGTAGACACAAGGCAATATACAAGGCAATTCTCATTCCCACCCAATATGACAAAAACAGCCAATACAAAAGGGCGCTCTAAAAAAATGGAATAACGCGAGATTATAGGCAGTGTTCATTCTAAACCATATCCAGCGATAATAGCGGCTAAGGTCCGGTATGAACCGTACGCACACCGCTCGGAATGGGCGTCAATGCTTCGGAAGAACCCTCTTTCGGGCAAACGACAATGCTGAATCTTTTATTAGTTTCGTGAATGGACGCCCAGTTGACATAACCGTCGTCGACATCTGTTGTGATATTACGCCATCTTTTCCAGGGCGTAGTTCCATCGATCCCGACTGGGAGCCGAATCGACTATTTTTGTGCACGTGGAATATCTGAGAGGCCAGAATTGAATTCGGCTGAAAACGTGAAGATGCCGTGTAGGAAAATTGCTGAATTCGGCATATTGTTATATATGTAGTAGGTATAAATGTACCGTCATCACTTTATTTATGTAATAGATTTGCTATTTACATGTACAGTTTTTGTCGAAACATAACATGGTTTAAACATAACATTATTAGTAGGTACACAAACACAAAAGTAATTACTCTATCCGACTATTACATTTTACTTATTGTTGTATATTTATAAATTTAAGTAAAATTATCCGAAAATATAAAACCTGTTTATTGTTGAATTTGTGTTACAAAATTCCAATTCAGGTTCTAACCTGAACTGTCTACAATTCGTTGCTATGATGTAATGAAATATAACACATACACTTTTGTCATGGAAAACAAGAAAAAAGAGTTTCTGTATTATGTTTAGGAATATTTTGTTGTTGTTGTTGTGTATCAGAGTGGATATACTACATGTATTTATTTTCAATCGCAATTAGAACCAGTCAACACGAGATCTTCTTTAATTTTAGAATTTAAGATAAGTTACTGTTTGGTTAATTTTATAAAAAGACCGTCTCGATGTTATCACCCTTGACATTAAATAAGTACCACTTAGTTACAAAGTTATCGCTTCCTATGCAGTGATTTGTTAAGATCCTCTGAGTTGTTTCCCTTAGGATTAATTAGGATAAAAGAGTGTTAAATGTACTAAAGGGTGAATTCTTTTGAGCAATGCCTTTGATACATATCTTCCACAGAAAGTTTATTTCTGCTGTTATTGATAACTAGAATATTTTAATTATGATAACTGCACGGATGGCTTAAATGGTCACCTCGCCTTGGGGTGGTCCCATTATGGGACAAAACTTTGTGTAATCCACAAATTGTTGTTCTGAGTCTTCTTTGTGTCCGTTTCATGTATACTTGTAAAGTTCCCCATGACACAGGATATATTCCTCGTGCAAGATTATTTAGGACACTTATTTTAATAGTTTTCATACTTATTTTTGACTTGTTTTCTAAAAATAAACAGTGTGTGTACACTGTTTACTTCTAGGAAAACAAGTCGACGTTATTGTTTTTAGAATAATGTTAACATCTTGTCTCTCTTGCTTCACAAACACTGTCACATCATGTTTATACTACACACATTAAGTGCATATTTAGTTAATACTATAAAACACATCTATTTAAAAAAATAAAAATTAACACGGAACATTTTCATTTAGATGTTCACTAGACCAATTATTTTATTTACAAACAGTATACACAAAAAAACTTTCTAGGAAGATCTTTCTCTTATTATATTATATTAGATATATAGAATTCTAGTACTTGAACTGTTATAATGTTGAAATCACAGTAAACATTCCCTCCTAAAACATTGTTTGATGCAGTGTTTGCAATTTTATTGATCATTTTATTTTTTTGAAGTAAAATTCGACAGTCGTAAAATAAGCCGCTAAGCAAATCTTTCATGACGTCACTAAACGGCTGGCCACAAGGATTATTTTTATTTCTTGCCCAAGATTTATTTTCCTTAGATTAGCATTCCTCTTATTTATGCTAATGTAATTTTAATGGCGCCGCCTTTTTCGGCTAATTTCATTTTACGAAAAACTCCCAGGATTTGTTTTAAACCTTGGCTTATTAAGATGGTTTTGGTGACGATTTTGCTTTAATAAAATTTGAATTATTGGTTTAATTAAGGCTGAGACAACTAATTTGCCTTATCTCTGTATATTAGAGTAAACGAGCCATTAAGTTCAGAAATACTTTATAATCTTAGGGCTTTAAATTGGATCTAAGGGTGGAGGTGAGAAGAGCGTTATCGGCATTAGGGAGGTACAAAGCTGAATTGAGTTGACAAAGGCACGAGTCACGAACATTGTATAGGGCAATTCGGATTGAAAGAAATTCTTTGTTGAAGCGCGCATGTCGAGTTGCGGTATGGACGAACCTTGACGTGCCGTCTTCAGGGGGAAATTGTCATCATCTGCTACCACGAACACGAAAGTTGTCACGAAAAAACATTATTTCATGAAAGCTTACAATTTGTATACCCTTTGTACTTTTGAACTTGTTTTTTTCCTTTCATCAAATTACGTACACTACCATAATTCCTGTTAACAACAGCCTCCATGCAACCTTCTTAGTTTATGTAGACAGATGATTTAAAAACAACACGTAGGAACTAGTAAAATGTATTTATTCTTACAAGATAATATTAAGCCTTTAGACAGCTATAAGCTGGATCAATCAAACTAAAAGTATTGTAACGGTAAGTATGACGTTAAAGGAAGTTATTAAATAATAACATGATTATTTTTAAAGGAAATCAGGATTTGATGATGGGATCCTAAAGAAATCGAGGGGAACCCTCAAATTTTACGGCCCCGACAACGTGTTTTGGCTTATTTCTCTAGCTGTTAAGGTATTTGCGTTTAGTAGTCGTTATGGCATATTGCTGGGCTGATGATGTAAGGATCCTTGATGTTTAGGAGTTAGAAAATAACTATTTCAAAAATCTAAATATGTATTGGCCTTGTTTTATTCTTTCAAGATATTTTTTATGTAATTGTTTAAAGAGATATGTGCACAAGACAGTAATAATTGAGATTACAAAATATTTAGACAAAATTAATGTTTGTTACGCAATTATTTTCATGACCAATTAGGAATTTGAGATTTGGAAGGGTATATTTCCACTTTAGTTCCATTCAAATGTGAAGAAAAAATACCACCACTAGTTTTGGAAAATTAAGAATAATAATATTAATGGAAAACAATATATTTTCGGGTTCAAATGTAACATGGTACTACCTTATCTAAAGACAGTAATGGACTTTCTAAACTATATTTAATATTATCTACCATACTGCAGTTTAGTACATAGTGTTATATACATCACGGTACATAGTGTATTAAATATCGTACTTATCTACTCATTACAAATATATCTTACACCAAAAATGGTGAAATACGAGTAAATCTTAAAAAAAAAAAGTTGAACCGACTTCAAATAAAGAGCACTAAAAATTAAAAAATAATTACTAATCGAAGTAAAAACTATAATAAGTATCCTCAATATAACAGGTAACATTATAATAGCAATAGTCCCTTCTAGTCTGTTTGAAGTCGGTGCCTAACCCGATGCACAATAAGTAATACTAGTACTACTACTACTACTGACATAGACTACTATGTCAGCTTTATATTAGCACAATAAAAAATTAAGAAAACCTCCTTTCTAAATAGAGGTTTATGTTCAGCAATGGACTATTAAAGGCTGTTGATGTGTAATGTGATATGAACTGTGATTAACCGAGAGGACAAGCTTAAATATTCCAATATTGTAACGATATCAGTCAACATTTTTTCTAAACTATAATCAGTAAAGTTGTTACAGAAATATCCATAAAAAAGACTTTTGTAACTTATAAAAGTTACAAAAGTCTTTTTATGGTTGTCATGCTGAAATTCTGAACCTTAAAGTACGTACACTTGAGGAAAATTTTCACGAATTTCATTCATACAATTTAAACATACGCATGCATACAAATTGGTCAATATCGTGGCACCACGTCGCATGACGAGACTCATTTCTGTTTCAGTCCTCATAAAACTATGCTGTTCATTTTTGTTTTCCCAGGGTGGGTTTTATGCGCAATCAAGTCTAGAAACACTGGTAGCACTCTAGTTGGTTGGTTTAGTGGTTAGTGACCCTGACTGCTAAGAAAAGGCAGTGGGTTCAATTCCTCTCCAAAAGAAATGATTTTGTAAAGAGTACTATTACTTGTTCTGTGTGTAAGTACATATAACTTATCCATATTAAGTGTGTATTAAAAAACATGTAAGATATTTATCAACTATCCTGTGCCCATAGTACATAGGGACTCTTTAGTTTAGGATAAGATGCCTGTGCGTAAAATTTGTCATGTTATTTTTGTCATATTATTTTATTTATTTTTAAATTGTATAATATCCATTTATAAAGCATACAATAATTTGTAAACACCCCGTTTACAAATTATTGTATGCTTTATAAATGGATATTATACAATTTCGTCATTTTGTTTTGTTGCTTGTTATAAATAAAATGTACCCAATACCTACGTTATGATTTTTTTTGTTTGTTTATAAATTTCTTTGTTACCTCGTATCTTCCAAATGGCTGGATGGGCTTCGACATTTAAGGTATTGTCTTATCTGTCTCGAAAACCCAAGTAGCCTAAGATCATTTTATAGAAATAACAAAATGGTGGGTTTGTTGCGTAAGATAGTAATGGTTAATAAATATAAAAAAATAATCAAACCTATGGAGTGTGGTATCAAAAATAAAAAAATTAAGAGGGGATTACCAAAATACATATTTGGCATATATTTAAATTTATTAAGGAATAATAATTTAGTCTTATAAAGTTTTTGATAGCGTAAAAATCTTAGGTACATGTTTGTATCGAACCTCGTGCTGTTTCGGTCTTTTTTTATTGCATTATTTTCAAATTGTCTTTTTGAAGTCGGGTTTTTTTTTATTTATATTTATCATAGTGCCTAGGTTAGTAACATACTGGCATGTTATACAAGTCTTCTTTTGAGTGTTTAAATAACGTAAGCTTCATGGACATGGTTTCAAAAATAAAAAAATAATCAGTTTTTTTTCACCACCCTTTCTTTCTTTCATACTTTTATTCTTATATATTTATATATATAATCTTATATATCAATATTTTAAGTAGGTTTATGTACGCTCTAGAACTCAATAAATTCTACACTAATTAAGCTCAATTTTTTCACAATATACGACTCGTTTTAATGATGGTTTTTGTTTATTTTTAGCATAACTATTGTTCCTCATGTTTAAGTGTGCCTCAATGTGCCACAGTGGAATGCGCACGGCACACCGATGATCTCAAAGTGCACATCAAAACATTCGGCGGCGGCGTTATCACTGCGACTAGCGCACGAATAAACTACTAATAACTTGAGAAAATTGCGCTTTTTTAACTTTTGTTAACGCTCATTATTTGGAGATTCACTATAGGTTTTTATTTAAAGGTAATTCCTAGTGGGGTTTAAAAAATAATCGGAATTGAGTGACAAATAGTGAAGATATCGACTAGCAGATACGAAAAAAAACAATAAGCGGAAGTGGGCTACGGTTGGCAATGAACAAGTAATGCTATGAACTGATTTACACACTTATTTTAGAAAACCAATTTAAAGTTTTAAGCAATAGTAATTCATAAAATTCTTTTTAAATCTATTTAATGATAAGTCCATTATCGTGTAAAACCAATTCATATAATACGTGGCAATACAAGTGAAAAGTTTAGCGTAAATATATAGTATCAATGGCGCTACTATCACGCAGCCTATCATCATGTTAAATACTTATTCACTAAGCGCCCTGCAGGGAAATTATAGGGACGAATACAGGTTGACGTCAGAGACACAACTTAATAAACCTGTCATCTAAACAGCGATCCATGATTGTCTATTTTGCTTTTTAACTATGTTTTTAAAACAAAGGAAAATTACATTTATCTTCGATTTATTAATTATTTTAAGTAGTGTATTTTTCTTTCTTCTGAAATTCTCTATACTTTTTTTCTATACATCATTATAAATGTTTACGTCAATACCAGATGTTTAAAAACTTATATGAAAGAAAGTAATAATAATGATCTACTTAAATCAATTCAATTTACTAATAAAGCAGCTCGATTTTAACCTTTATCTGTGTAGGGATTCGTATCTGCATGTACTCGTGCGTTGTGTAAAAATTTGTTCCGAATCTATTAGATCTTTTAAGCTGAAATTTAGTTTACATATAAATTTCAGTGACCCAAAAACAAATGTTTAACGTACATAAACAAATCTATACTAATATTATAAAGCTGAAGAGTTTGTTTGTCAACCAGAAACTCCTTGATTAGCTGTCTTTTTAGCCATTCGACTAAATTTACTAGATAGTAATAATGTATCGTGAACAATATTTACTAACAGTTTCAAAAACTTTTCATTATCGTCTCAAGGGTAAAATTCAGAAGATTTGAAAGATTTTGAAAGATAACTTACGAGTACTTTTATGATTTTAATAATGACAATTTTATACTAAAACAAAACAAATTATGTACTCGTATATGAAAACGCAAACTGAAGAGAAACTAGCTACTTGAAAAAGTGTGTGGTAAATCTATTCTTCATTAAAATGTTTGAGATCTGCTACATCATACTCGTATTAATTAAAGAGTTGCACTGCAAAATAATATATTTTATCAAATCAAATAACTTAGGTCTTCAAATAAGTCGTTCTATTTCTGCATTTTTTTTTAAGGATTCCTAGCGATTAATTGTATATTTATTATAAGAAGGTAAATTAAGAGAGATTTTTTTTTGAGAAATGTAACTAACTTTATATCGTGTTTAAGTGATTCTTCCATATTGAGGAAACTTTTGTTTTATCAAAACTACCCTATATTTTTCTGTATATCCTTAATAACGTGTACGCAAATTTTTATAATACACGGATAAACGCTATGGCAGCGCATGAAATACGAACTAATAAACAAAATAACTCGACAGTTCCCACTTATCTCACATCTGAACCGTATAATAATGAAGTATAATAAATCGTATTTGTATATTATTTGCTACGAGTATTTTCCTCAATGAATCACCAAAAATTTGACTAGTAGATCATGTCCTGCGGCATTAAGTTCCCTTTCAAGAATATAAAAATACAAGAAGTGTTAAATAACCAATAACCAGAGGCCCAAGTTCAAGTTTATTTCACATCTACTCGCTCTCTACAGTGAGCGCGTTTGGCGTTGTGATTGTTGCAGATTTCAGGGCGGGCTAATCGCAGCGCCGAAAGCGGTCACCGTGACGATCGAGTTGTTGTGAAATAAGCGCACACTTGGGCCTCAAATCAGTTCGACCGGAGTGACATTATAGCTTAACAGGTAACCGGTGCTTAGTGATTCTTTTGTAGTTTTTCACCGAGTGAGTAGGCTTATAAAAGGCCCAACCCTAATTCTAACGAAAGCACTCGAAGGAAGGCAGCACACTTTTGAGTCTTAAATTTGAGGTTTTCATCCGAATAGTTGCAGGAACCATAACAGGACACCTAGCCCTGAACCGACAACTATTCATCAATAATGCGACTGATAGTCCTCTTTGCAGAGGATGCCTGAAAGCAGAAGAAACGGCTGCCCACGTAATCCTGGAATGCGAAGAAGTGGCCACACAACGGGCAAGTACTGTACCTGGTACAAAATCGCTCCTAGAAGTCTGTGAACGCCCCAGGAGGCTTCTGCGCTACTGGAAGGAGCTTGCTTGATTCAGCTAGCCAACCTCTTCTAGACGTATAAAGGACCACTCTCGAGTCTAAATGCGGCAATTGAAGCCCACAACCAATACCAATACCATTTACCATCAGGTGATTATTTACCGAGTTTGCCCCTTTTGACATAAAAAAAACAGTGGCACTCCGGGAGTGAAAAATTTAATTTATTATTCGAAAAGTTCCGACATGAATATATATCTATGTTGTACGTATATACACAGTATATGTTTATATTGTATATAGTTATATTATCACTGTATTTCAAACCAAACTCAACTCGCGTGTAAACGGACCAATATATGTAGATACTCATATATAGAGGTAACGGTAACAGTGTCGCGAGTTCAATGGTTTTTTCCCATCTCAAAAAATACATTATTTTGTTTTGTTTATTGTTCAAAATTGCACAACGCGCCTAAAGAAGTTTTCACTTCAAAATAGATGTTTGTATATACGGTTTTCCGCAGTCAGTTTGTGAATCGATAAAATGAAAGTACCAAACCGGTACCACAGTTTATAATACATATTGTGCAATCTCATACTCAATATATCTCTCTTTATTACACTAGATAAAAACAATATCGTATTCTAACTTAAAGAAATAAATACTCAGAATAGGCAAAGACTTCCTTGCACTAGTTCAAAAGGTAAAACGACATAATAACACATTGTCAGTGCAAGGAATAAATATAGAATAAGTTTATTGCGTTCAAATGTAGTACACGCTGTACGGAGCTAGTAAATGACCCTTAGAACGTACGTAGGAAGAAAAGCACCTGATACCTTTTCTTTTATATTTTCCTTCATGGAGATGAGTGAGGAAAAACAGCAATAAGTTATATTACTGGTTCAAGTATTTGTGTTGTTGTTGTACACTTGTAAACTATCAGGCTTATTATATCAGATACCGATACATACGATCACGGCAACAAATACGATAGATAAGTCTTCTGGTGCGTGCAGAGAATGTTAAAAATATCATCCGGTTGTTCTGGCAGTGGTTTGTAAAACAGTATATCGTCAACGGATTGTATTTCGAAGCACCAAAAGAACATAAATTGTTCTCTAACTAGTTTCAATAATTATAAACATTTCAGATCTATTATTTCATTGTAATGTAAAGGGAAGGTAATGTCAAGAAGAAGGAAGGAGAAGATTCTTATACGAATGGATTGGAGAATGTAAGCAATAATTATATCATACCATTTATCAGCTAATTGCTGATAAATTCAAAATCGTTAATTGTTATTTCTTAATAATAGGTCTTTACCTATGAAATTGCCGTTTTGTATGCAATAAGTGAAAGTACTTATTTTTTCAAACTTTTTTATTTCTGTTATTCGAAGTAATCACCCATGCAATCGACGCATCTTTGCCAACGCATTGGCAGTTTATTCATGCCCTTCTTGTAAAACTCAGCTGGACGGGAGGCAACAAACTCTTCAAAGGCATTTTGTACTGCCTCTCGGGAATTGAATTTTTTACCCACTAAGCATTAATACAGATGTGTACTGTGAAGAACTGGAGAGAATGATGGAGAAGCTTGCACATCTGCAACCAGCTTTGGTCAATCGGTCGTCCCCACTGCTCCTTCACGACAACGCGTGACATCATACTGCGCAACAGACAGTCTCCAAGCTGAAAGAGATGGGGTTGGAAGCTCTCCCTCATCCGCCATACTCACAAGACCTTGCACCTACCGACTATTACTTTTTCCAAAATTTAGACAACTTTTTAGTGGGTAAAAAATTCAATTCCCGAGAGGCAGTACAAAATGCCTTTGAAGAGTTTGTTGCCTCCCGTCCAGCTGATTTTTACAAGAAGGGCATCAATATACTGCCAATGCGTTGGCAAAGATGCGTCGATTGCATGGGTGATTACTTCGAATAACAGAAATAAAAAAGTTTGAAAAAATAAGTACTTTCACTTTTTGCATACAAAGCGGCAATTTCATAGGTAAAGACCTATTATATAAAAGTAATAATTAGATAAACAAGCACTAAACCACCGTAATAGTAGGTTGTTTCATCAAAGATAAAATTATTAAAAAATGAATAACAGATAACACTAGTCTAATGAGAAGAAACCGATTAAACAAACTGGTAACGTTTTTAAATTTACCAGATAGTTTTAACAGTAATTATTACTTTTTGTACAGCATTTGTAATCGTGCGTTCTATTCTAAAAGTAGTTGTAGCTTAAAGAATTAACAGAGAACTTATGTAACAAAGTCTTCTGTCAACGTTAACACGTAAGCTATTAATAAAAAAGTTAATTAATAACGTATAGTGTTCACGGAATATCTCTCGGTAATATTCCAACGCTACGGCCTCGCTGCTATTATCTTTAATTATTATTAATATCGAATACCTATGTATCTGCGTGTAAGGATAGCCCATTTAGTTGGATGGTGCCTTTATTAATTATCAGCCTTAGTAATCGCTGGTGACGCTAATGTGTGAATTTCGGTTAATAGCCTCATATTGATGTTTTAGTAACTGTTCCGTGCTGGTTAAGGTATATAATGGGCAAAGGCTTCACTGAGATAGATGTGTTTACTAAGCACTACTGTTAGAATTATGATTAGAAATTTACGTGTTAATTTTATTGGAATTAAAACACAGTTTTAATAATGTTGTGTCTTTAAGGGTATTTAAGAGTATTCGTTTAAGTTCGGCAAATTGATAGTTTTTCAAACTATCAATTTGCCGAAGTTAAACGAATACTCTTAAATACTCTACGTATACTTCTCCTAACATTATGATTTCAAACTTTACTTTTTCAAACTATTAGAACGTTTTGTCACCCAGCTCGGCTAGATGGATAAAAAAATTGCCATTCTCTGCTCATCCCTCTCATTTCCACTCCTCGTTTGCTTTCCAAGAGCGACACCAAAGAATAGCAACAGTCGTGGTTATCCATAAAGATGATATTGATAACAATGTTACGTGAGTCATACAAGAACGCGTTCTTTACTTTTACACTCCTAATGCATTCGTAGATGTGTACGTGTAGCCGTGGCATGTGACTTCTACGAAATATTGTAGCAAAATCGTAGCACAAATTTTATATGCATCCCTACATAATACCACGCTTGTTTATCAAGACCAATCAATTTTTTTATATGACTTGCACAACAGTTTGAATATCAAAAATGACTCAATGATCAAAAATGTACTCACACTACGCCATCCAAGCAAATCTGATCGATTGGTCAGGGTAATCAAAGTAGAATTTCTAGCGGCAACCAACGCAGCACACCAGCACAGCCATCTCCAGTTTCAACAAACTTCATTTCTCTCACAGTATTTTAGTAAAAATGACATAAATAATGGAGTAAAGTTAAACAATACGAGCTCTTCTGAATAAAATGTTAAAAAAAACGTGTTAAGAGATAACCAGTTAAGCTTATATACTCGTATTACTATTGTTTTATATTGACGTATATTGTTTTCTATCTCACCTAAATGCAGAGTTAATGAAAAAGTTTTGTAAACAGAGTTACTTCAAATAAGAATTAAATTATAACATTTGCAGTTACTACTACTATCAGTTCAATTGTTTTCTTAATTTGCAATTGTGGCGTGTTGGTAATATATTGACATGTATGGACATGACTGAGATATTGATATGTATCGCGTTGGGACTGAAGAGTATATTTCTGCCTTTATCGGAAATGTCTTTTGAGTGTAATTGCCGTGTTTTCTCATATTGATTTTTCATATTTATAACCTTCGATCAACAATGTTGCTATTGTTGATCGAAATTTACAACAAATAAAATTAATTGTAATAGTAACAATATGATTGCCACTTTAGTAATTAGTAGTTTTTTTTTTAATGGGACTAATCCCGCCCACCACTGTAACTCCTGTACACCAGGATCCACAGCAGTGACCCACGAACACACCGAGTTATGACACTCGGGAAATCCCAGGAAGAAATTAAACTGTCTTGGAACCCGCAACGAAATTAATCAGAAGAAAATTGGAGGAGTTGGAAATACAGTAAATCCACTTCCCTCCTTAGCAAAGCGGGAGACAAAATGAAGTAAAATGGGCATACACCCTTTTAAACAGGGAAGCATCACGGCCACAAAATTTTACGGGTCCTACGTGAGCTATATTTGATTTCTATAATATGTATGGCAGAATCGCCTAAACGCACGGAACTTCGCCCTAGTTGACACAATATCCCCATAGTATACCGCCCCAGACGTCACCTACAAGCTATTCAGCATTATATTACGTTCATTATACCAAAGACTACATTCCCAGAGGATATGATGAGCAGACTGTTCATAATGAGAGTTAGGTGTTGAGCATTGACACAATGGTGACTCGACTAATTTTAATGAATAAAGCTTGCTCTTAAAGTTACAATGACCCGTAAGAAATTGAGTGACACAGTGATCCACCTCAAGCCATATCCTCGACAACCGTTCGCGAACAGATGGAAAGAATTGGTAAAGATGGCGCCCCTTGGATGATTCATCCCAGCGTTGTTGCCATTCGTCTATGAGGTCATTATAGACATCGGACTGCTGTTGAAGCAATCTTGTAATTTTACCGCGATCCCGCGCGCCCAAAAAATCGCATTCCATGTTTCGTTGTCTTGAATAGTACATGGCTGCACGTCTCTGCACCTCGAGATCGAGCGGAAGCACACCCGCCAACACCGGCAAAGCCTTAGTGCCAACCGTCCTATATGCCTTGCACAAGAATATCAGTGCAACTCGTTGGCCTTGTAACAGTTTGCGACGGACAGCGCCTACGGTCGCCCTATCGGCCCATACAGGTGCACCATAGCACATAAAACCTAAATAAGTAGCTCCGTATATGATCTTAAATGTATTAAATGATAGATGACAACAACAATGTTGTCATAATATACCTACTAATTATCATAAGATCATTACGCTTTGACTACCTCGATAGTGATTTGATTCCCGGATCGTGCCAAATGTTTGTATGATCTGCAAATATTTGTTTCAACATTTAGGTGTTTTCTATGTATAATTTGTATGTATTTACAAAAAAAAGTATTTAAGTATTCTATCTAACTTTTATAGTAAAAGCTCTGCTTAGTTTGAAACTAGATGGCGTTTAGTATCAGATGTCCGAAAAAAATATTAAATAACAAAAAAATGCATAGGTTTATTATATCGAGAATGATTTTATAAGTATTTGATTATTTTTGTTCGCTTAAGGAAACATATATTATGTTATATCTATATAAGTTAAAGTTCTTTTTATTATATCTTTCCACTTGTACTCAAAATTTAAGATAATAATTTGACGAATGGATGCAGCTGAGTTTATCTTTGAGGCTGGAGTAGGATTGTAATTCATTTATTTGGCAGAGATATAAAAATATTTAAACATTCTACGTTTCGATCAACACCCACACTTTGCATTTTTAAGTAAGTTTGAAATTGACCAACTTTGAAACTTATCTATAGAAGTAAAATCTTTATATACTGAGTATATTTTGCAAAGGCGAAAAAGGCCAATAAGTTTAAAATACTTTAGTTGTAGATTTGTCGGAGTGAAATTTCTCCCCGCTTTTGCAAGTAAGATCTACGAGTAAGTATATAAGAGTAGAGACTACTTGCCTATTGCAAGCAAACTTTACTCTACATAGAATGGAATAAACTTTATTGTACACAATATATTTATTTTTATTGAAATGTATCAAAAGATGATCCTTTTAAGAAATAAAATTCCTTGCCTACTACTTAAAATTATCTGTTTCGAATTCAAAGGAAAATTCGTAATTTAGAATTTACGTGATTTGCGATTTTTCAAGGATTTACCATGAAATCATCACACACAATCACATTAAGTATTTCTTTAGACATAATTAGCGAACTCTTCCTAAAAAAACTCTATTGCTTACTTTTTTAGAGAAATAATGCTTTTTTTTTAAATAATGTCTAACATAATGTTACGCTGTACGAATACTTTAACCTCCCTCAGTCATAAAGACAGAACAATATTATCTTTAGTTAAAATTGAGGGTTCTACGTCGTCATCATCAATAACCACGAATTTAGAGTACTAATGCGATAAGAATATAATATTATACCTGTCGGATATAAATACTACCTATACTACTTAAACAACTATTTAGTTCTAAATTTTTAAATATTTCGTTTAACATAAACTTAAGCCTATAACCTTTGTGTAGCTAGGCTCGTTCTGACTCAAAGAAAACTTTTATTTGGTAGAATCTATTCAAAACTTTTTGAATATAAATGTTAAAAGATGCCTTTTTTCTTACTTTTCAAATAATACATTTATAATACAGGCTAAAGTTTTTGCCTATTTTGAGATGAGTGATGTTATAATTATGATATAAACAATATGTATGATATTGGTTATATTGATTATTCGTAAGTCAACCCTATAAGGCAATTTTGTAATATACAAAAGAAAATAAACTTCAAAAACCTAATTTAAAGATAATATTTTACTAAAGATAACTTATATCAAGTTAAAACTTGGGATACAATTATTAAGCCCGTAATAGGTAAATTTCGCGTAGATATTGCTTCGAGTAAAGTGGGATGAATCGGCTTTAACATCGCAAAAGTGTCGATTTTAGGAAAATACGCTTCGCGGAAAGTAAATTCGGGAGCTCGGCGGAAATAGCTATTCATCGCTTTTTGGCATATGGGTACGTGTAGATTTCACAGCTGATATGAAGGCATTTATAGTAAAAAAAAACATGGTTCAATATTTTAGAAAAAACATAAATTTCATATTTTATTTTTTAACGCGTAGTTATAATATAATAATAACGTAGTTAAAATGTAATAATTATATCTCACACATCTCACACACGGCCGTCTGATACCAAACTAGGTAGAGCCTGTACTATGGTAACCAGACTGCTCATAAACATACTTATATATTTTTAAATAGATATATATTATAGATAAATTACACCTAGACACAGTACAAATGACCGTGTTCATCACCCAATATTTGTCCTGGGTGGGAATCGAACCTCCGGTATAGCAGTCAGGGTCACTAACCACTAGACCAACAGGCCCGTCAGATGTTATGTGCTATATGCCACGTCATAAGATAGAAGATAGAGTATAATGTCATCTCAACCTTGATTTAGTTTGTGTGTCGTACAACAACTAGTTTGAAGTCATTTCTTTTATTCGTGAAGTAAGTCAGTTAATGCGTTTCTTTCAAAATAAAGTAAAAAAAATACACATGATTTGGGGAACCAACTTATATGTGGTAAGTGATTGCCAACAACGATAAACACGTGTTACACATACTACACACTCGTATATTTCCAAAACTGTGTTGATAAACAAAGGTAAAGAATTGTACAGGTGTCCACTTGATTGATATAGTAACTTACTAATTGACTCGAACCAAAAGCAGTTTGAACTCTGCATTAAAAACTAATCAAACAAGCTGTCAAATATTGATTTTTCGCATTCCACGAGATACCATTATGTTCACTTATCCCGTAGTAGTACACATCTTAGTATCGTAGTAGTACATTACTTTAAGTGTCAGTCAGGTTTTACCTACTGGCTGTGGTCATAAACTAAAACAGACTGTGACCAATGTATTACCTATTACGTGATATCAATAATGTCACTACGTATTTAAAATAATTCCCAATATTTATTTATATTGTTCTACAGGATTATTTTTCAGACACTAGTCACAATTTTTAATCAATCAAAATAGAGCCAAATAAAACTTCAATATGATTTGATGAGAGTACAATATTTTAAGATTAAATTAGGAATTTATTGCTTACTTGAAATAAAAAAATACATATTTTAAGAGAACCTATACCGTACTTATAGCAGAAAGAAAGAAATAAGCAATGGTTATGAAATAAGGCAAGATTATATCGTAGCTGGTAAAGCACGTAATTGGGATCAGATATTCAGTAGGTGACCCTTGTTTACATATTGAAACTCGTCCGTGCTCAAAAAACACGTACGCTTACGGTCCCCAAATCTCCGACTGTCGTTACGGGCAGGCACCTCAAAAATCTTTGCCGAAGTTTGCAACTGGATTTACGTCTTTGAAAAACATTTTTGGTACTAGCAGTCTACAAAAGACGCACAACTTATTATCTAAGCATACGTAAAAGTTATGTTTGTTTTGTGTTGACCCATGGTTTTTGAATAGTATTAAGTTGCTTTATATGTATATGTATTATGGTCCATATGACTATATGTAGTAGGCTAGTGGACATATAACGTTACTGTAGTGTAATAATTACACATCTTACACACGACAAACATCTTACAAACTAGGCAGAGGTGCTATAATAACCAGATTACTGAAACCAAAGCTGATAAACATACTTATAAATTTCTAAACACATACATATTAAAGATGAATTACACTTAGACACTGAACAAATGAGCATATTTGTCCTGAGTAGGAATCGAACCCACTACCTCTGGTATGGTAGTTAAGGTCACTAACCACTAGGCCAACTGGTCCGTTATATGTTGTAAAAAGAAGCGGGGTTTATAATAATGAGCAAATATTAATGCGAATACTAATTGGTAAGTTCTAAGAATAATCGTGTTTGTAAAATTACATTGTACGTATTAATATCAACACTAAGTGAGAATCGGCCGCCATCACGATCACCACGTCTGAGTGTGTGTACTTTATATGTGGTGCTTTATGGCGAGTTTCTGTGAGTTGTTAATGGTCTATAATGGTAGTGGTTAAAGTAACGAAGATCTTTAAAACCTTTTTAGTTAAGTGGCAACACTGTGAAATACTTAAAAAGATAAGTATTGATACTATAGTAATCTTCAATACCAAATAAGAAATAATTAAAATAACCACAGAGTCTTGGGACAAAAATTGTGTGATAAAGTAATAGTTGTCCAAAGTCTAAGTGTCTAGGTGTTTGTGTCCAAAGTCTTGTCCTTTGTGTTTGAAAGACTGTAACAGTCCTTAAAGACTAGACTATCTCTTCTAGTTGAGGAAGTTGTCTACAGGAAATTATAAAATACACATAATATTCATAGTTCTTAGCGTACTAGTATAATGTACGAGTATATATATATATATATATATATATATCCCTATATATGTATGTGTATAATTTCGTTGACATTCTATGTAACCTACCTTAGTAAGTAGTGCTTTAAATGCCACGCGGGCCGCTCACTACTACGCTGAGTGTTGTGGGTTCGATCGCCACATAGTACGACACTTTGTCTGCTCCACAAATTGTTGTTCTATGTCTGGGTGTTCTTTGTGTCCGTTTCATGTATGTTTGTAAAGTCCCCCGCGCCACAGGATATATTCCTAGTGCGAGGAAAAACAAAGTTATGGTTGTATGAAATTCTTAAAAATTGTTAGAAAAGGTTTTGAATCAATCCTAAGATGTAGGAAAGAGAAGATTTCAGCTCATAGCTGATACGCTAAGTCGTATAGTTGTTTTTCAATTTCAACAAAGTAGAATTATTGGTTCACTCATATGTACCTTCACTCACTACTACTCATATATGCCTTCTAAAGTTAATATACCTAATGTTATGGGTAGTTACGTAACATGTTACTCGTTTAAAAGTGCGTGTTAAATCTAAAATATTACTTTTGTAAATGGTTCAAAACTAAAATACTTCATAATGACTATACATAAAAGATTTTGACCTGAAACACGCTTATATCGATTTTAAAATGATTACCAAGTAAGCTACCTGCAACATAATATTACGCTGACAATCTTTTATAATAAAAATATCATTTCAAAAGAGATATTTCAATAAATACAGCTTTGGCTGATGGTGTTCGACGAAGTCTATTTCTTTATTTTTAATACTTTCTCGATAGCTGCTCAGTAGAATTACTAGCGAACGGAGACAATAACTAATAAGTTTTCTTTTAAGCGTTCAAGCTACGCGAAGATATTGGATGAACACTATAAGGGTGGATCCTAATATCTTCTTATACTTTCTAAGTGTGTAAGAACGAAATTGTATTGTGTAATCCTAGATTGTGTGATCCTTTTACACAGACAACCTTTATAATTAAATACTGCTTTGGAAACAAATTCTAGGATAGGCGGAGAACTAAATATAATTAGGCATCAACTTGTCTTTTTTTAGTTGTAAAGCTCTTCATGTTACTCAGTCTGTTATTATAATTGTAAAATATATTAATAGGTTATATATTAATAGGTTACATTTTATTAGATATTCATGGAATTTAATTTCTAAGTTTGTTGGATTGTGTACAACTTGTTTGAGTTATTAACATTTTCTCATCTTTCGTAATTGATTTTTGGATATTTTTAACTTATTTAGGTAACAAAGGCTAGTTGAGTTATAGAGCTGTTGATTTAAGGTTAATTATGTTTCATACACATTCTCATAAATTTATTTGAATGTATAGTGGAAACATTTTTTAATGAAATTCTTGCTAGTTCTTACGGCTAATTCAACGCATTTTACGATTACTAATTTAACCATAATATATTTATTGCTACTACGCGATAAGGCCTTGTACTAGGCACTAAAAATGTGGCTTAAAACATAAGAAAACACGCATTAATAGTCGGCGGAATTAAAATCGGAATTAAAATAGAAACCAATTAGGTATTTTTTGTCAGGCGTAGGACGATTTTTACATACATACATACATACACTGTGTCTGGGTGTGATTTATCTATAACTAGCTGAGACCCGCGGTGTTACCCGCGTTTGTTGTTATAACCGCGGACAACGCCGCGGGGCGAAGCTAGTCTAAAAAAGTAGCCTAAGTTACTCCTTATGTCATCAGCTATCTGCCAGTGAAAGTCCCGTCAAAATCGGTATAGCCGTTCCAGAGATTACCCGGAACAAACAGACAGACAGACAAAAATTGTAAAAAATGTTATTTTGGCATATGTACCGTGTTAACATACATGTGCATTTAGTAAAAAGCGGTTATTTTAATATTATAAACAGACACTCCAAATTTATTTATTTGTATAGATATGTACGTATTTAGGAATATTTAAGTACGTTTATCAGTAGTCTGGTTATCATAGTATAGGCTCTGCCTAGTTTGAGATCAGTCGGCCGTGTGTGAAATGTACGACCGCCTCGGTAGCGCAGGCACAGTGGTGGGCCAGCAGCGTATGCGACTGCTGTGTTGAGATCTCGGGTTCGATTCCTGGGTCGGACCAAATGTTTGTTTGATCTGCAAATATTTGTTTCGGAGTTTGAGTGTTTTCTATGTAAAATATTTATGTATGTATTTACAAAATAGTGTTTAAGAATTCTATCAGTCAATCTAGCTTTCATAGTACAACCTCTGATTAGTTTGAAACTAGATGGCGTTGTGTGTCAGATGTCCGAAACATTATTATTATTATGTTTTATTATTATAAAATTATATTTCCAACAGAACAAATGATCATGTCAATCACACAATATTAGTGCTTGGTGTGAATCGAACCCACAACCCACAAACTCTCGATAAATAGTCAGAATTGCTAACAACTAGACCAATAGACCAGGCTGCTTTTTAATATATTATCATATTACCGTCACTTATATGACTTAACTTACTTTTCAACGAACTTAGCAATATGATTGACATATATTCTTTCAAATGAGTGAACTCGCATTACATGTCGTCAAGTTCATTTTATTAATTAGAATTTGTTTTATTAACCGACTTCAAAAAAAGGAGGAGGTTCTCAATTCGACTGTATTTTTTTTTTTTTTTCGTCTTTATACTCGAATCAAATAGATAAAGATTAAGGATTAGATACAGTTTTAAAAACGTTTTGCTCCCATGAAAATAACTTTTACTTAATTTAGATAAAACTGTCAAAAACTCTAGTCGATACTGTTTTCAAGTTACTTCTTATTTTTAATGGTAGAAGTAAAGGATTTGGCAATATTAGATCAAAATTCTTTTTATCAAAGATTTAGACCTTTCGCGAGTCTGCACTAGCGTAATAATAATAATTAAGAAGCAGTGGTTTTGTAAAACAGTCACAAGTATAATGAAATTATTTTTAAATCATATGCTTTATCACATGTGCTTGTGATTTTATTCCTTGCCTAGTAGGTATAGGGTTTCTGTCATGTTTTCCTTCTGATTGAAGTGCTGTTGTCATGTTTAGTTTACTCCCTTGGTTGGCTCTCACGACACCCACCTGGATGAAAAGGGGTGATGACACTCCGTATTCTTAATTCGTCACTACACGAACACAAATCATCATCATTTGTGTTACAATAAGCTTAAGTCTCTAAGTCTCTAATCAATATTTTAAAAGTACAAGTTCTGTTTTCACCGCGAAACGCTCTTGCCTTTTAAACGTTTGATAGAGGTTAATTACTTTTCTTCTAAAAAGTTCTTTTTTATGTATCATGTATCATTATTTATTTATCTAATTTTTATATACCTATCACTAGTTCAAATTGCACTAAGCGATAAAGCCGCCCTTTGTACATTACATCTGTTGTTAATTACTTTATAATATCTGTAAAACCCTGGTGTACAAATAAAGTATTTGTCTATCTATCTATCTACATACATATTATGTCATTATAGCACGGTGTTCAATGGAAATAGCGAATTTGACCTATCGTTAATGGTTAAGTACCTAATGGGATCCAACGAAAATAACTAATCGACACATGCAACTCAAGAGATCCAAGTGTGTCGTCGCCCTTCGAATGCTCCCTCCTTCTTGAATTAACTTCATATAAGCTTGCATAGTTTTGAATTTGAAGATTTATGAGTAGCGCCGATCAAACTGGGACGTCAAGGGTGTTAAGGTCCATTCACGTTCATTTCAACTATTTTTTGAATGCATGCATAAATATGAATATTTCATTCCTATGTATTGAATGTATTTTAAAATCTTAGGATTTGTCACACTATCGGGAAAGTTTAAGAACTCTCCTGGCCCGCCAGGCCTGGGAACGGTCCAGGTACCACAGACTACTCAGGCGCGCCGTTTTGGACACAAAGGGGACATAGGGGTTCCCACATAAGACGGGGTCATATGCACGCCGTAGAGGGCCCGAGGTACGCTGAGATACCAAGAATTTTCTTCTAGGGTACACCTGTTTTCCCTCTACAACTGGTACCCGAGATGGCGTGCGGTTTTTAGTCGGTTCGCGTCCAACATAACCATTCCACCGGTATCAGAGGAACTTTCCGCACAAAAAAGGCCTTGTCACACTGTCAGAATTTTACTAACCAATATTCATTTCAATAGAAAGCTCAGGCATGAAAGTAACTTCAGATTCTGTTAAAGCTAAATTATTACAAGATGTCAGACTGTCCGAAAATGATAGAAAAGTAACAAAACGTTTCAGTTTTTGTTTTTAAGAAACATTCTAAAGGGCAACTGGTAAATAAGGTGCTATACTTGTAATAAGTATAGACATAAAAGCACAGAATGGAAAAACAAATCTAAAACAGACTACAAAAATTCAAGTAGTTCTTCATTATATGCTGCTGTATTTAAACGACAAATGCACAATGTGACGCCTGGTATGTGGACTCGGCCGTATCTTCGCACATCTTGAAAGACAAAAATTTTGCTTCAGAACAAAATTACCTCTGTTATTAAGAATATAAGAGTAGCAGACAATAAAGTATTATCAGTGCAATGCTCAGGGCAAGTGAGTTTAAATACTATTGGCTATTATATATTGGCTATGGAGGCCTATGTCCAGCAGTGGACTGTTAAAGGCTGTTGATGATGATGATTGATTGGTTAAAAAACCTGTAAATGCCAAAGTAATACACTGTAAATGGGTGTTTCGAATTAAGGAGGAACCCACTGGACCAAGGTATAAATCACGCCTATGTACTTAAGGGTATGCTTAAACCAAAGGCACTGGTGCATCTGGCCACTGTGAGTCGATTTGATATTATTTTTGTTGTCAGTCTTGTGAGTAGGTTTCTTAATTGCTATAACGAAACTCATTGGAATGCGGTTAAGAGGATTTTCAAATATTTGAAAGATACAAAGAATAATGCTACACACAAACTTAACAACCTGCAGAAGTCACTGGTTACAGCGATGCAGACTATGCAAATGATCTAGATACGCGTCCTTCAAGTACTGGTAATGTATTTGTTAAGAACGGGGCAGCTGTAACTTGAACCTACAACAGAGGCCGATGTCGTGGCAGCCTGCGCTGCTACTAAAGAAACAATCTAGATCAAGTGGTTTTTGAGTTATATTGGTCAACACAAATAGGACTCAATGTGTCTTAACTTGAACAATAAAAGTGCTATTGGTGTGATTAAGAAAATTAAATGCCATATAAGATGAACCTAAACACATTGACATCAAATATCACTTTACCAAAGAAAAATATCATCAAAAGATTATTGTACTAAAGTTTGCTAGTAGTAATTATCAGTATGCAGGCATACTCACAAAAGCTTTGTTAAAAGACAAATTTCAATTTTTAGAACTAAACTTAGAATGTGTTCATATAGCTTACTTTCGTAATGAACGAGGAAAATATTACATATCTAAATATTGTCTTAAATTGAGATGTGTCTTTAATTAAATTTGTAGTTTTTTTCCGGCTGGTAACTTTTTTGTTGAAAGGTATTTTATTCAGTAACTTAGTAAGGCCTAAATTCAGGAAGTGTATTGAATGTAATTTTGAATTTTTCGGCTTGTCACACTGCCCGCCCTTTGACCTTATGGTTGTTCTCTTTTTTTTCTCTCAGCTCCATGAAATCAAATTGTCTATGTATTTTAAGTTTATTTTGAATAAAGTAATCAGTAAATTATAAAAGTCGTGATTTTAATAAACCCATCACTATATGTTTAATTCATCAGGTATAATTCATCGACACGAACAAGGGATTCTTAGTTTGGGTTTGCATTCCACTGAGTAATATCTATGTAATTGATACGAATGAAAATCAATATGGGGATATGACCCGCACCGTCCTGAATCCTGAAGAATAAGCCCAAAAACAATATGAATTCGATATTGTATAAACAATTTTAACATTTTACTTGTTATATCGTCTATTTATTTATGTACCACACGTGTATTGATTTATGTATGCATGTGTGTACGTGTGTATGTAATGGCTTATTTATACATTTATGTATGTATTATGTATGTGCATCATATGTGTTTAGTTTTATTAGTGGTTTATAGTTCTCTATTAGCAAATCTCGATAATCACAGATCGCGATGATGCCCTCAATTGTGAGTCAGTTTTTAAATTATTCTAATGTATGCAATTTTTATGGATTTTAGTGTAAATGTGTTTTTTTAAGCATACAATATTCCTTATTTGCAGCCATGAACATGTTTTTGAAATGATTGAGTTCTTAAAGAGCAACTTTTGACGAATGACAAACAAAACACCTTTGTATACTTTGTACAAGTACTCATTTGTCCATCCATAAATAATTATCACGCTATGAATCTAGGATCATTTTTAGCTTCGTTAGTTATCATGAACATAAACTAACCTTCGTTTTTATGTTGTAAGAATATACGTGATATTAGCTCTATTAAAAAACTATTATGTTTGTGTGTTCTGTATGGTTGTAATCAACGAAAAATATGTCAAGGTATTCTTTTAATTTGAGTAAGGGTAACCTCCGAGTCAATCTTTGTCAGATTTTTGTACTACAGATTGTAATACTACTGAGATTAAATCATAAGACCGTATATAGAGCAATGTAAATGTAAATGTAAATGTGGATGACATATAATACATTTACTCACGAATATTGCTATATTTCATCTTAATTATAAGAAAAGTGAGTTATTGATACTTAGAAGCTTAGATAAGCTTCTAAGTATCAATAACAATAACAGATGTATATCGAGACGTTTAAGAAAAAAGTTAAAGCAGAAACTGACCACTGAAAAACTTGAAGAGAAAAAGAATGTCAGAAAAGCCGCCAGATATTTTGGGTAAGTTAATACATTTCAAAAATTTGTGATGATTTATTTTCTTTAGCCGGTTCATTTTTTACACGCTGTGACTACAAGTGGTATGACTGAAAAAATATTTTAGATTTTAATTTACTAGTCCAATGATAGGGACGTACATATAATAGTAATTGTAACGGAAAGCCTTGTGTAAACAAAAGATTGTAAATTAAGTAAGGAAGCTTTTTGTTTTAATATGCTCAACAGTTTTTGCAGTTTTACGCGGAAAGAATTTTCAAGATTTTTTATTTTGATTTCACTTATAATAAGTAAACTATTAATTATGACAACCTACGGTTTTCACTATCCGGTACATTAAAATTTACAATTAAGAGAATTTGATAACATACCCGATAATTATTTATGTGTTCCATTCTGTGTATGACTTACATATTGATATCTTTATAACTTGGTGTATAGGTCCTGCTTTTATTTACCAATTTTTAACTTATCTTAAATCAAAAAATTTAAAAATTAAATTGCTTTTAAACTTTCGTAAGTATTTTAGTTTACACTATCAACATTATAAAATAATTATAAAGCATAAGTCGACATGATCAACAGGTAAATAATATTTACGTCACAAAGCACAAATTAAATAGTCGATTATTTTCTTGAACGTGGTGGCGCGAGCAGGTACGAGCGGACCAACGAGTCGACAGCTATTCGCGACGAACTGCGAACGAGCACTGATTCGGCATTGGACGATGTTTTCTAAAGGTGAGGATATCGTGCACCCTCGGCCTGCCTCGGCTGTCTTCGGGTTCTCGCACTCATCTCGATTCGATTGTAAAATTAATTTTCATATTTGAAACTGACTTGATCGCTATTTACGTTTACATTTGGTATAATTTGAGGTTCATATAATAGTATTGCATTTTATTTCACAGAAACTTATTCTACATGAAAAGCTGATAAAATCAAATTTATCAGGTAATTCTCTTTTGGGCCTCGTCATATTTCAATTGAACCTACTAAAACCACACCTAATTATGTGCATTGATGCATTGACACACACCTCATTGGTCCCTCTTGCTCGTGTGGTCGAAAAAACTGTTACAATCATTGCCTAGTGTACAAATACCTTACGACAAGGACATGGCATTTTCTGATGATATGACTTCAGTCAACCTTAATGAACAGAATCTACCTATACAGGTATGGAACGGTAAAACGAGATTGTCTCTGATCACGCTACTTGCTACCGCGGGAGTGGTGAACACCAACCAGTCCTTCAATAGTTTTTGAATTTAAATGCTTTATTAGATTCAACATTTTGATATTAATTTTCGTCCTTTGATGGAGAGGTCAGTGGAATAAGAATAGCAACTAGCCAAACTGGCATAGAAACTAAGATGCTTATTAATTGATTGTTTATGTTGTTTTCATCATAAATCATCATGATAACAAAAAAAAAAGGTCACTGAATTTTTATTAAAGAGTATTTACGTAGGTAATTCTTAAGATTTACTTATGTGTGCGTAATAGAACGAGTAAACTCATGAGACAACTTACTTAGAGCATTATTGTTTTTAATAAGTTCATCATAATTAAGAAGTTTGATCGATGAGCCATTTTAACATGACAACAACAACACCGTTTGTATGTCAATATGATCAGGAAAAATAAAGGAATAAATATTTTTTTGTCATTAGATATGCATAAGATTGCTTAAAACAACTTTGCCAATACAACTGCAAGACTGTGTTTTGCAATAAATAAACTTTTTCAGTCTTTATATCTTATTGCACCCCACAACTTTCTGATTGTATTTTAGATGACAAACTTTCGCTTTTGATTATGATTTATGTAGGTAAACAACAAATATAATCTGTCAAGAAATTGAATAAATTAACTATTTACATGCAACAATGACCTTTGTGCCGTACAATGGGATACTTACGCTTCTGTGTAATCGTGATGGATGATATGATAAATTTCTCGCCAAAATATTTACTAATTGATTTTGTAAATATAATTTGGTATTTATATTGGTCTTTCTGTCTGTCTGTTATCTCTTCACACTTAAACCGCTGAACTGATTTAGATGAAATTTGGTATAGAGATAGTCCGAGTCCCGGAAATGACATAGAGTAGTTTTTATCCCAAAAATCATCCTTTAAGGGGATGAGAAGGGGGGTGGACGCTTTTATGGGGAATCAATAACCGCCGACCGATTTAGATGAAATGTGGTTTGGATATATAACATACTTTGATTCTTGAGGAAAGACATATGCTACTTTTTACCGCGATAACTGACATATTCGCGGGCGGAGGCTTCACCTCCGCCCGTCCTTTTGACCTAGCAAAAGCTAGTAATCAGTATAGGTACAATGATTAGAGAATATGAAGTGATTAAGGGTCTCAAGTTTCGCTAGGTCTACAGTATAGTAAAATTGCTACTTCTAAAATTTTTTTTTAAGCTTTAGTACCTTATTTTTACGCCGAAGCATTACTTGTTATTAACCTCCTTTCTAAGGAGAGACATATATCCAGCAGTAGACTAGTAAAGGCTGCTGATGATAACTTATTATAGCAGGTCATTTAGGAATGGCTTTTAATAATGAATGAATGAATATTATTTACAAAATTTTCAGTTTACCAATAATTTTGTAAGTATTCTATATAAGTGCTACGCAAGTGTTACTTGATTAAATTAATATTTTGATATTGAATAGTTTGGTGTAAATTAATTTCATTATCAGTTTTCTTAAACAATCTATTTAAAGTGTAATTTCACAATTTTCATTAATGACTTATATTAATTTCATCTAATTATTTTCAATCATACAATCTGAACACAGTCCACATTGAATGCTTACTTTTAAATATTTTTTTACTGCATAAAGTAATTATAAATCAGTCATATCTATAAAAAATATTAGTTTCTACATAACGTATAAGTCCTATTTAAGGAGAAGTTAAACCAACTTCAAACTATACTAACAAAGAGCACTAAAACGTAGCAGCAATCGCGGTTGATCTGTTGTCATTTTTTTAAGAGTTCCGTTGTCTGTCTCCAAAGCTCACGATCAGACTTATATGCAATTTAAATGGGACCATTTCGATATCTCTATCCGAATTTTGAAAAACCGTCTATATATGACTAAGTTATGCCCGAACAGACATTAAAAAAAAACGAATTGATAACCTCCTCCTTTTTGAAGTCCGTTAAAAAGACTTTCTACAGTTATTAATTTGAAAATGTTAACAAGAACTTAGCAGTAATCTATCAAACATACAACCCGTTAGAAGAAACTACTAACCACAGCCACTAAGGATGGACGCTTGATAAGTTTGATTTTTCAAGTCATACTGCACTCAAACGAATTCTTAGAATATAACCGCTTCTCTCTCTCTATCTAAGAGCCAAGCCCATGTCGGTGGAGCAATTGCCACTCCTCTCTATTTCCTGCTATCTAGTTAACCGCTTAATGATATTAGGCAAACCCGTTGGTAAAATCTGTACTAATGCTTAAATGTTCTTTTTAATCCTTAAAAATATCGATTTACAAAGAAACAATGTCATATACGAGTAGATGTCTTATTTATTATTCTATCAAAATTTCGAATAATTTAAAATTATTTTTGAAATAAGCCTTCTTTGAACAGCTAAATAATTAAATGAGCAATTTGTTAGCTGCTTCCGTGTTATAACAGTGATAAATGTCCAATTTGATGAAGGTTTTATAAATTTGTAAATATTTATGAGAAAACCGATGCCAGTTTCGCAATTTTGTAGTTACGAAGTAGTCACCTAATTCATATAACATTGGTCATATGACGCTAGCACACATAAATCCATTTAAAAAAAGTTGAACCGACTTCCAACAATATTAACGAAGAGCACTAAAAATTTAAAAAAATAAACTTAAATAAGTACCCTCAATATGAGAGGTAGCATTATAATAGCAATAGATACCTTCTAGTCTTTTTGAAGTCGGTACCAAGCCAAATACGTACTTGGTGGGCTAGGTACAAAGTGGCGCGAGGGCTGGAAGAGTGTTCATGTTGCGCAAAACATGCTGAACGAGGCAAAGTGGGTGGGTTTGAATGCTTTATTAAGTAGTTGATAAGTTTTCGTAGGTAATTGGTCTGGTAGGTAAAGACCAACTAGACCAATCACCTACAAAAACTTATAATAGCAATAGATAGTCTAAATTAATAAAGATTAACAAAATTTAACGATGTTTCATTGGAATTATATTGAATTCCTAATTCTTTATTGAGCTGACAAAGATCGATTTCGAACAGACTAGAAGGTATCTATTAAATGTTACCTGTTATATCGAGGGTCGCACTTATTTTAGTTATTTAAATTAAATTTGTATTATTTTTTTCGATTAAATTTGTATTTAGCACTAAGCTGTTAGTATTGTTTGAAGTCGGTTCAACTTTTTGTTTAAAAAGATTTATTTACCATATTTGGTGTAAGATACGTTTGTGATGAGCAGAAACGATATTTAAAACACTACGTACTGTAATGTATATTATAAACCTGTGGGATGTTACATTATTTTAAATTTAGTTTAGATAAGTGAGTTACTTTATTAAGATTAGGTAGTAAGACGTTAAAATTGAACCTGAAAATAAATTGTTTTCCACTTTACTAAATTTTCCACCTATTTACCAATAGGAGTGGTATTTTTTCTTCACATTTGAATAGAAGCAATGGGTAAATATAGCCGTCTTAATTTTAAGGGAATTTTCCAAATCAGTTTGCAAATGAAAAAGTTTTAAGGTGACAAACATGAAAATAATTACGTAAAAATCATTTTTATTTGAATATAAATGTTTTGTAATCTCATTTATTACTTCCTTGTGCACGTCTTTGTAAAAAAAGACGTGCACAATCTTGAAATGTGCAAATATCTTGAAAGAATAAAACAATGTCAATAAATGAGTATAGGTAGGTAGGTAGACCGATTACAAAAATAATTTTGATAATCGGTCTACAATTGACGGAGATATCTCGTAACAAAGAACTGTGAAAAACGCGTACAACAAACCGGCCAAGTGCGAGTCGGACTCGCGCACGAAGGGTTCTGTACCATTTTTATAAAAACAGCAAAAAAATCGCGTTTGTTGTATGGGAGCCCCCTTAAATATTTATTTTATTCTGTTTTTAGTATTTGTTGTTATAGCCGCAACAGAAATACATCATCTGTGAAAATTTCAACTGTCTAACTATCACGGTTCATGAGATGCTGCCTGGTGACAGACGGACAGGCAGACGGATGGATGGACAGCGGAGTCTTAGTAATAGGGTCCCGTTATACCCTTGGATACGGAACCCTAAAAATTAATACTCCTCTTTTGTGTTTTTGAAGTCGGTTAAAAATAAATTAAATAAAAATGATACAGCGTAGTGCAAGCTGATCGTCTAAAATTAACTTTTATTTAGATATTTAACAAATAAATTTGATTCCTACTTGTTTTTTCTGATGTTGTAAGTTATAAAGCATGTGTTACCTTGTACCTCAAAAGGACACGCAATACAAAGTAACAGGAATCGTAAAAATGAATGATAATTATGCAAATTGATGAATATTTACTTACTGTTTTATTGCTATTGTTTTGTGAGCATCAAAAAATGCGTGAGAATATTATAAACCTAAAAAAATGTTGATCGTAAAAACTGCTTCAGATTTTTTCTTAATGCTTTGTCTATGTTAAATCTATTAAATAATAAAAAAATAACTGTAAAATGATACTATGCACTTCATATTTATTTAAAAAACTGATAGACAGACATATAAATTTCGTAATTTTGAGCATGAATGGCTCGAGCAAATACATCGCCATGTTGGTGAGTAAATAGCATTAAATTGGCAGATTTTTAACCGACTTCCAAAACACAAAAGAGGAGGTTCTCAATTCGTCTGTATTTTTTTTTATTTTTTATTATTATATTTCTTTTGAATTTTGTTAGTTTGCTAGTGTGACCTTGATAGGGGCAATTAAATGATCTGCAGGTTGTCATGTAATGCAGCGCACAATATTGTACGATATTTTCAGTACAAGAGAGTTATGTTGTCTAATTAAATTTGTTTGTTTGTACTAGCCGCGCACCGCGGTGGCCTTACCGTAAAGCTTGTGATTTTTACATGTCCTGTATACAGAATATATTACAGGATAAAATTTGATGAATTTTTAATCAAAATGTGTTCAAACACATGTTGAGTAACCCTTTTGACTTGTGTTTATTTTTGGTTTGTTTGTTTAATTCCCCTTTAACAAATTCGTTAGACAAAATTTGACTAACTAAATTAAACATTTATTGATTATTTTGATTAATAACATTTTGTAATGTTTTTAGGGTTCCGTACCTCAAAACTTAAAAAAGGAACCCTTATAAGATCACTTTCTTGTCCGTCTGTCCGTGTGTCACCACCGATTTTCTCAGGAACGGGTAGACCTAGCAAGTTGAAATTTATACCAGATACTTAGGTTTATGGTCCCTATTAGGTGTATAAAAATCAAGGTCTTGAGTCAACACAATAAAAAGAAATGGGCAAATTTCGATTTTCGCGAATACTTGTAAGTAGCAAAATTTGCCTTAATTTTCAACTTTTTTTATTTTCAGAATTTTTTATTTACTTGTGCTGTAAGACCTTGCTTTTAACCAAAATTGACAATTCTAGGTCAACCGGAAGTACCCTATAGGTTTTGGGTCGAAAACCTATACGGTAGTTCCCGTTGACCTAGAATTATCAATTTTGATTAAGACTCGTACCTGACCGGTTTTTCTTTTATACCTGTTCGGGAATACATTCTTTGTACAGCTGTGTTAAGATTCTTTACAAAAAGGACATCGATATGTCAAAATATTTTTTTTTATATTCATTGATCATATGAGAGAGAGAGAGAGAGAGAGAGAGAGAGAGAGAGGGAGAGAGAGAGGGAGGAGAGAGAGAGAGAGAGAGAGAGAGAGAGAGAGGAGAAAGAAAAAAACTACGAGATACGTTGACATTTTTAAAAGATTTAGTAAAAAATATTTAACACGCCCCATTTCTAGGAATTCTTTCCTAAAAAGAATAGACGTTTTAGTGGATATTTTTCATGAGACTACCTAATCCTAGTCTTTAAAGTTGTGTGTTGGTTTAGAAGTCGTTTTTTACTTTTTTTTAATAATGATTATTATATATTTTCTCTTAATGTGTCTACGATATCATAGTAATTATCCTTCATGTAATAATTCAATAATCATTTTAGCTAAGCACTTGTCTTAGAATTGTCATTCTTTGCTTTGTTTGATGTATTTATAATTGATGTTTTAGAATGGAATGTTGAATCATAATAACTTTAGTAATTTAACACACTTCTTCACACTTCTACTGTAAACAACAACCGTCTATTAAACTGATAGTAAATCTACCAATGAGTATTTAGTGTCGCATCACTAGACAATTACTTCTCAAGGAATGTAATATGTCGTAATTTCTGAAGTAACTACAAAGTTGTCTTCATTTTAAGATGATTGTGTGGTTTCAGATTAACGGTGGGCTGTTTTTATATAGTAGACAACAGTTTTGGGAATGCTAATATAAAGCTTACTTGTTTTATAATACTCGTAAACCGAAATTAAAAGGAATTTTACCTAAAATAAAAAGCCATTCATGATTTCTCTACGTTTATCATAATGGTGCAAATTGAATGGTATTTTTTAACATAATCAATAATGACATCAACATAAAAGTTAAATTGGCAGGTATAAGGTATAAGTTCATGGCTGTCATGAACTGAATTCCAGATATTTTAAGCGTAAGCAGTCTTAATACAGTGTTTTGTGGCCACAGTCATCAGAAGTTCTTTGATCCATTTTTCTCGGCAATCATTATTTATTTAGATGTTCTCAATTATAAGGTTTCTCTCTCAATGTTAAAGACAGGATGTCTTTATATACTTCGTGTTGGTAAATCGTGTTGATATCAAAAAGTCGACGTGGCGCGGGTGTTGCGATATATCAGGTTAGGTCTATGATCTGGGGCGGAAGTCATTGTGTTCTGGACTACGGAGGGTTCTTATTGGGTATACTGTTCCCCGCTAAGGTTTTGGTTACTACTCGTACTAGGAATATATCCTGTATTGCGGGGGACTTATAAAACTAAGATAAAGAATACCCAGACTCAGAATTTGTGGATCATACAAAGTGTTGTCCCGTGTGTGGATCGAACCCACAACACTCAGCGTAGTAAGAAGTGGCAAGGTGACCGCTTAGACTACTATGCCATCCATGCAGTCAGATTATCTTCATCAATTGAAAAGAACACATGAAATATTCTAAATGAACTAGTTTATTTTTTTTATTAGATTTTAACTCGTTTAGATTAAAAACAAACTGTATTTTTTTACTGGTATTGCAATCACTCGACTCAGATATCACGTAATTTTGTTTTTCTAGATATAAGTTGATTTGCTAGAATTTTCCCATCTGGTGAACCGTTTTGCCTTTTAAGTTTGTTTTGTCATTTACTTGTATAAATGCTTATTAATTGATGCGTCGGTAATAATATATATTACTATATAAATATGAAGACGATGTTTTGAACTAACCTAATTAAATTGCGTGAATTGTACATTTTATTCATCCTAACAACACGCATTAAAAATGGTGTCTTATAAGATTATATCAAAACTTTAATCTTCCTAACCCTGTTAACTGATATACCCGTATCTACAAGGAACGTAAACCCTACGCAATGTTAGCTCATAGTTTTGTTGTGAATGTGATTCAATATGAACTTGACATTGTTGTATATATTGTCCTTTCATCTATTTATTGCCCTATAAAAGACAGTAAAGTAATAGTAACGTGACATTATAAGTATTGTCGTAGAAGTCGACTAAGGGAACAAACTACGCAGGATAACAGCACTGCAAAGAGAAGGAAAACTTGACACAAACCCTATACCAACCCGTCTGGCCAGCGTGGTATAGTGGCCCAAAACCTCCTTTCTAAGGAGAGGCCTATATCCAGCAGTGGACTATTAAAGGCTGTTGATTTGATGTGATGTGATAAGGTAGTTAGTTTGATGTTTTGAGACTTTTTAGGGTTTGTCAGTATGTAACAAATTAAAGATCACTTGTTTCTGGAGTTATGACAAACGTAAGGAAGGCGACGTCTTTATAATGTTTTTGAAGCTTCTGAATTCTACCGAGCTATAATTGGTCGGCGTAATACACTATGAATTTGTACTACCATAAACATTTCACATCTTTTCAAACTAAGTGATGTCAAATGCCTGAGGCTTCTCAGCAGAAAATCTCAATAATATTTTTGGCTACAATAATATTGTGACGTTGTTCCTTGTGTACTTTTTGTATATTAGTAGGCATGTAAATTCTTCTAAGAACAAGAGAATTACCTTTTGTTCTACATATTATGTAAAAAAAAAAACTATTTCTGCGTGATTGAAGTATCAAAGTTATGTAAAAAACATTATATATACGTATTCCGACAGATTGAAGCGATTGGCGTACATCACTTTAATATTTCAAAAAAATCTGAAACGAATAATTACTACGAATAATTACTACAAAGGGCCAATGTATCAGCCGACACATTGTGTCTAGGTGTGTTCAGTGACAGGATCATAAGGGGGTACCGCACGATCTCCTTCGAGGCGGCGAGTCTCCTGGCCGGAACTCCACCGTGGGACCTGGAGGCGAGAGCCCTTGCAGCACTGTATCAGTGGCGCAAGGAGGCGCAGGAGTTGGGTCGATACCCCGAGATTCGAGAAATCGATGACCGGAAATCCCAACTCCGCCAGGTCATCATAGGGGAGTGGAGGGAACGACTCGGGCAACCGAGCGCCGGGCACGCCGTCATTGCGGCGGTAAGACCCGTTATGGAGGATTGGCTCGAGAGGCGTCACGGGACCCTCTCATACCGATTGACGCAGGTGATCACTTTGAAGGGATGTTTCGGAGATCACCTGTGTCTGATCCGCAAAGAGCCAACGCCTGAGTGCCACCACTGCGATGGCCAGACCGTGGACACGGCTCTCCACACGCTGGCAGAGTGCCCGGCGTGGGTTGAGCAGAGGCGAGACCTCGTGGCGGCCATCGGAGTGGGAGTTCTCTCGCTCGATAGCCTGATTGCGGCTATCGTGCGGAGCGAGAGTGCGTGGAACTCTGCCGTCTCCTTCTGCGAGCAAGTTATGCTCGCGAAGGAGACGGCGGAGCGGGACCGGGAGAGGTTTAGAACTCTCCCGGCCCGCCAGGCCCGGGCACGGGCCAGGCAGCGCAGGCGACTCAGGCGCCGGAGGTCGCAGAACGACCTCCGTCCTCCATAAGCGCAGGCCTGGGGGTGACAGGTGAGGCCATCTGTCACCCTAGCAGAAGCAGGCCGGGGTGGCGGCGAGCGCGTTGCGAAGCGCGCTCACTTCCAGGGAGCACAGGGAACATGGGGTTCCCACACGGGGCGGGGGTCGTCTACTCGTCTGTAGATGACCCGAGGTATGTCGGGGCACCAGGGCCTTCCTTTCTAGGGTATACCTGGTTCCCCGGCTATTAGTACCCGGCGAAGGCGTGCGGTTTTAGTCGGTTCGAGTCCGACATGCCACCGACAGGTGGTATCCGAGGGGATTTCCGCACGGAAAAAAAAAAAAAAAAAGGTGTGTTCAGTGACATATATCACTGATGGTGATAGTGTACGTGAGCGAAATCGATCCTTTTTAATTTTTTCATCGAGTGGTAGGATGACCTTATTTTTATAACTGAATATAATATGTACTGTATATTAAAATTCTTTATCTGTTATTTGAAAAAAGTACTGTAACGAAATGAAATAAATTACCAGCTTCTAAGCCTAACTGACACTGATGAAGGAATAGAAAATTTTACCAAAAGAAAACACTACTAATGGAAAGCACTACTTACATTTCAGTAGAATGTCATTTTTTGTGGAATACAGTGAAAAACAATTAACGTCGGATTCAATTAAATCAGAAATATACGAAATCCTATTTTCTCATTTACTTGTGTTATTAATTTTACACAAAAGTGACTTGAATTTATATAAATTAGTACCTATTGTTAATTTTAATAAAACAAACTGGCATTCGTATTTAAGTTTGCTACGCGTCAACTAGTGCTAAAGCAATAAGAGCACGGAAGCATTAAAAGTGACAATCAACGAGGATTTGTATAATAAATAACAAATGACGTTGTCGAATAGGAAATCCGGTCTCGTGTTTACCTGATATTACAGGTTTTGTTATAGTTATGCAACATTTTCTCAGTAATAATCCGAAACATTGGTAATAAGTATAAGTCCTGTCCAATGATGTAATTACCAAATAATAAATGAACAGAATTATAGTTAACGAGTATAATGAAGATCGAAAGTTAAGCCGCATCTACACACGTCTAATATTCCCTGTGTGGCCGTGGAGCCGTGCTGAGAAATGGTCCCCCCGCGCCGCAGCGACAAGGCCAGCGATTTTTCTCCCGGGATAGGCACGTATATCTTACTGTTCGAGATAAGGGAGCCGGGACAGCTGCTTGGTACAGATAACTCTGTCGTGTATGCGCGTAATTATGTTATGTATTATGTTGATGCGATGGAGGTTAATATTTCTTAAGAGATTTTTCATTATTTAGTATAAATATATATACATCGTATAATAGTATCGTAATAATGAGTCTATTATTGTAGGTACGTTGGTGGTTGAAAAAGGTGTCGTAGTGGCTAGTGTATTTCATTTAGAAAATGATTTATGTATCCTGTACAATACTATAATATATAGCAATCCAGGATAGATTAAACGATATAAAGTGGTTTTTAATAATATAATGAAAATTTGCCTGCACGGATGGCGTAGTGGTTTAAGCGGTTACCACGCCGCTCACTACTACGCTGAGTGTTGTGGGTCCGAACCTCACATCGGACGACACTTTGTATGATCCACAAATTGTTGTTCTAAGTCTGGGTGTTCTTTGTGTCCGTTTCATGTAAGTTTGTAAAGTCCCCCGCAATACAGGATATGTTACTTAAAAAGAAAAAAAGACACTCAAGATTTTTTTCTTATGGGGAATGCAAGCAAGCTCGGGCAGATCAGGGTCAAATACTTGTAACTTGAAATGCCATAGTATAATTTATATCTATATAACAGCCATTTTGTATTAGAGAATAGTCAGGTAGTCTGTAGTCTTTATTCAATTTATTTAGAACGTACCCATGAGAGTTTTCTACCTACATTCCTATTGAAATTAAGTTGCTAATGACTATTTCACAACAAGGTTTACCAGCAAAGATCAAAGCTTACAATACAATTAAGTAAACATCTCTTCTCAAAATTGACGCTACAAATTAACTAGCCTGAATATTTAAAGTGAATCTTTAAGGTGAAATACAATACCTAGTATTATTATGAGAGAAGTTAGAAACTTATGAAACCCTCGCATATTTGAGTCGTGTTCTGGTCCAAAAATAAATTCAATCAATACTAAATTGTCTAGAAATGAGGCTTCATTTTATAATTTTCTGTTTAATTTACTTTCAAAATTATAAGTTCATATTATGTCGTATTAAAAATGCAAATGAAGTTAAGGTAAGCGCTTAATATTACGGTACCGGATGTCTTAATAATAGCAGTTCTCGGATCCCTTCTCTTTCTGGCGTAGTGTGCCACTTCGTGTGGTGTCAATCAGTTCTATTTCGGCACACACACATAATAAACCAAAATACCAAACCAACCTCCTTTCTAAGGCCTCTCCTTAGAAAGGAGGTTGGTTTGTCCTATGTCCAGCAGTGGACTATTAAAGGCTGTTGATGTGATGTGATGATGTGACCAAACCAACAAATTCTATATTTATTATATATTTTGTAAGGGTTTTTTTTTTCTTTACTAAAAATTCGATAACTTTGTTAACGATATGTTTCCAAATCCATTAACATCTGTTTAACCTTTTACATTTACTATGACTTATGGAATCAAAAGAAAAATTATTACTAGGGCATTTCTTATAAAAATATGAAATCACAAAAAAAAATAAAAAAGAAGATATACATAAGTTATTAGCGCTAGTCAACACGGTTTTTTTTTTTAGAATGGACAATGATTTTCAATTTATCTACCCGATATTAAAGTAAATACATGACAACGATCATAAACATATTCGACGATTAAGGAGTCACGTTCGGATCCTCTAAATGACAATTTTTATCCTCTTTTTACCAATATTTTTCACACAGGCACTAAGAAAGTCTTTCACTTTAATCAATTGCAAAACCTAAATTAGGTATTTTTAGCGTTCACTCAACATTTAATTAAACCTCTAAAATTAATTTGCTACCTACTGAATTAAAACTAAAAAAAACTTCTTATAAGGCATTTCCTCCCCTACTTCATTAAACCGGTAATTATATGGCATTCTCACGTTTGACCATTTTTATTCACAATTCGCAGCCAGGGGCTGCATTTTTGCTGGTTTGGCGAGTCTGGACACTGAACGAATTTTAAATTTTACTGCTAAAGAGGCGTCGATTTGTTTTAATTGTTGAAACCTAAGCTACTTTTCGAAATCAAATTTAAGGCTATTATTTTCATGCTACCGCAAGCATTTTTTTTTCTAAATTTGGCTTCTAAAATTTAAATTTGATTTCCAAATATATTTTTTGAGATTTGCTTTGCACTTGCATTTATTTTTATTAACGCGTTTTTTACTATTATTAACGCGTCAAATATGTGATATTTAAATTTTAAAGATATCTTATCTTTAAATTGGTATGTTATTATTCTGAATTGTACATTTCTTGATTATATACTGAATCTTAAATTTAAAACAAAAGTATTGGTCGCTTCTTACAACAAATATCTCGATTTTTTCTATGCTAGTTATAGAAAAATATAGAAGAGAATGAGATGCTACCTTACAAAATATCACTAATATTCACTCCAACTAGTTACATTGCTTTACATTACACAAATCTTGTAGAATAAAAGGTTTCTACACAATAGGCCAAGTAGAAATATTTTATGTTGTTAACAAATAATTCACGGAAATTAACGGTAGAGAAAAATATCAAATAGCAAAATTGTCGTATCAAATTTGAATTAATATAATCTTTAATTCCATTTTAAAGAATCTTGATGTCTTAATTAGATAAAATTCGGAAACGCATTTTCAAAATCTCACCTAAAAATCATATAATTGTGCGCTCACTCAGTTTTAACATATCATACAGTCTGAGTTTGTTATAAGAAATTTTAAAACTAGACTCAAATGTTTAAGAAAACGTTTTTTTTCGAGAACTTTAAAGCTTAACTTAAATAAATTGTCAACCTGTCCCGTGTCAAAACGCAGTTAAAATGCAGAGAAATGTTTAACTTATATTGTCGATTTGTTGCTTGCCCAATTAGTGAAAGTTCCTTGAGTTTTACTTAAGAACTGACTCAATAAAGCCGGAAAACTGGATGACTTTTCATTTTGAATTCTTAATGGGGATGTTCTACGGATGATAATTAAAGAACAAGAGAGGTAATAAGAGTGAAAATATCGTCAAGTGAATTTTGTTCCTTATTTCTTATTTCCAAACGGAATTTGATCATGAGCCCGGAATGTTTATGTAAAACGAGTTGTCTAGTCCGTCACATTGTCTTTTTGTGATATTAATTAACATTTTTCATTTGCCACAATAGAAACCTTTGTTATATAAAAAAAATGTTTTATCTTTTGTAACAAACTAAGATAAAAAGCAAATTTTGTACCTCATTTTAATTACAAGTCACCTATATAATTATTACAGAAAGTCATCAGAAACATTCATCTTCCTTAACGGAGTGTCATAGAGCAGTGACGAGCGAAATCGTGCCGTATCGCTTCACCATCTGACCCGGTTCGAGTGCCTACCACATCCAGTCTGGACGAGTGAGTAAGGGCTCGCCACGATTGTGCGGAATCAACTACAATGGGGCGTGTTAACGATTGTTGTGATGTGCCAATATGTGCTTTTCGAACAGCGAATGTCTATAAAGAATTTGTGTTGTCTGTAGTTATTGCTAGGCTTAAATGTCGATTGTCGAACCATCGATACACGTATGGCTTTCATAAACATTTTATTATAAACTGCAATTTAACACTGCTACTTTTTTAACTATTTATAAAGACTTTTTTAATAAAAAATATGTACGTTATTTTTATTACGGGTTCGCAGACTTTTGTGGCTTTAGACTATAATATGTAGAGTGTAATCTGAATAAATTGGACGCATGCCCCAGCATTAATAAAATCAAGTTGACTTTCAAATAAATACTTCAGATTTGTCGAAATAACTCTGCAACTTTAGATAAAGGGCGGTTGTAGTTAGCTACTCTGTATCAGCCCTATGAGCTCGTAATTTAATTAGAATTTCTGAAATGGAATTTCACGAATGACTTTTGTTTCTGATGTATTTACTTGTTATATAAAGCAAATTCTAAAGGCTGCTTTATGGGAAGTTTGTTTACAACAATTTATTGAGTGGTTTGCTATGCGCCCTCTACATATATGCTAGTTGTGCATTTTAGTATTTGTTCTACTTCTATTCTGGAAATTAAATGCACGTCAGTAAAATACTTCAACTTTTAATTACTTCATCGGCAATTTTAGCTCGTTTAACTCGGGCTTCATTGATTTCTCTCTTTAATTGGAAGCAAATTTCTTTTTAAAGCGCTTTAAATAAGCTATATTTTGTAATTTCAATAAAGGTCAAATTGACCAATGTAATTGTAATCATAATTTTGTAACGTTACAATGATATATTAAAACACAATATTTTTAAGTATCTATTAAAAACTTGTATCTTGTAATTAATGCAAACTTACGAATAATAATTAAAATATTAAACATTAAATAATAATACATATTAAAAAGCGCACTTGCAGTACTTGCAATAGATACTACTACTTTTTTTACTTTTCTATTAAAGATGACGAGTGGTGCTTCACTTAAGTGGGTAATTATACCTGGTTATGTGCATAACATATTGACCGATTGACCTAATTATGTGACACTACTATTACTGTATGTGCTGTGAGCAGGTCGAAGTGCTATCTATGTTTTTTATCTCACTTTATCTTTTTTCATTCTCGAACAAAACATTGCACTATTACACAGTCTTTACAATTGCAAGTTTATTCTTTTTAGTGCTTTAGCTCAGTGATTATTTAATATGATATTTGTATAATACAATAATCTAAATAACAATACATAATTTCTAAGTACGACTACATTTAGTATCACTTTTTTTTTTCGTTTTTCACTTCGTGCAAGGCTTCATTCAAACAGAAACATGTATGATTAAACGGTATCTAAATATGTAATAGACCATGAAATAGACGGTAAATAGCGCATCCGTGAAGCGTAGTAGTAAAATAGCGAATAGTCTACGAGTCAGTTCATACTTTAGTGAATCCTGAGCTAAGAGCCTCGCAGCTAACGAAAAATTACTTACTAGGCTCTGTGCATATCGGCATGTTTACGACGTGAAATTATGAAAAACACAGACTGATAAATTCATTGTTTGGCATTTCCATTTTTCAATAATACGCTTTAAAAAAGTATCATCGACTTCGTTGCATTTGATTTATTACAAATTGAATGAGTTTTTTATTAGGTTACAAACGAGCAGACGGGTCACCTGGTGGGTGACTATCGGCACCGATGGGCACCTACCTACTAGTAATTAGTGAGTGTAGTGAGTGGTATGGGCCTCCAGTATTATTTTTCAAATCATTATTTTTATCTTTTTTTTTGTTACTTTTTTTTAGTTTTCAGTTTCCATGATTTCATTAATTCCCTAATTGTGTGTATCTACTTTAAAACCTACTACTAAACGGTAATACATTTTCATCACTAAATCTTATTAAAGTGTTTTTGTAACTACGGGGAGTTTATTTTCCCGATTTCTACTCACAGGTCTACTATTTAGAATCGGCTATTACAATATTTTATTATGAAATTTCTAATACCATATGAATTAAAATTCATATGCCAAAGCAAGCTTTGACGTAGTGTTAATCTATATTTAAAAACAATTGTGTACTTGCAGTGTTCAAAAATAGGCTGTTCATACTTCCTAGATAATTCATGAACTCGCTGAACTCAATTCATTTTGTAGAAACAAGAACTACAAATTTTTGATCTGAGGAAACGATCCCTTATCAGAGAAATAAGTACTCCATCAAGAATCTTAACAGTTATTTAATAATAATAATATAAATAATAATTACTTAATAATGAGATGTAGTGTAGACGAACACTATGTTTATATTTGTATTTATATAGCGTACTTCAATGACAAAATAAGTCTAAGAAAAATAAAAAAAGAAATAAAAACTATTATTTCGTTTCAGTGACATCTCTCTTAACTCAATGAGGAAAACAACTTACCTTCCAAGCAGAAACCAGAGCTCGAGAGAAGCCAATTGCCATGAGTCGCCATTTATAAACACCGAAAAAAAATTCCTTGCAAATTAAGTACTTAATTTATAGTTTGGTATGGTTTATTCACAATGAATCGTTATTTATATTGTCCTTTAGAAATAGTGTTGGGACTGCTGCAACAACACACCTCAAACAACAAATTCCCCAAAATAAAGTTATTAAAGTAAAAGCCCTCATTTTGCCGCCTAGAATTTAAGTCACACTGACATAATAAGGGGTAAGCCTACTGTCTCCAAACGTTTTAGGAATTTCAGTGGGTTTTTTTATAACTTACGGATCCGAATTGAGATCACTGAATAGAAAAATAGTGTTCACATTTCCTATATATTTTTAAAGGACTAGTCCGTGTCGTGACGAATTGAAAATACGAAGTGTTACCATCCCTATTCATCCCGCATGTGTCGTAAGAGCCGACTAAGGAAGCGAACTATGCAGGACAACAGCAAAAATCTCATATTTAAATTTACCACTTTTTCAGCATGGTTATATTATGACTTACACGATATCAAGACTATGAAACCCTAAAAAGAAGAAAGTTTTACTTGAGCGTATGTCTAACCTCCTTGATTTCAAATGAGGATAGAGGTAACAAAATATATTTTCGAAGGTTCAACAATCAGCCTATCGAGTATGTACAGAGCTTTATAAGTTTTATGTTTTACATTACGTTCCCACGCATCTGTTAACTCGAAAGAGTCTGCTGTGGCCTATCCACTTATGCTTTTATTAAGTTTTAACAATAGCGCAACTGCAATGTCATTTTCTGAAGCTTTAAGCCACTAGTTAATGTTTTTTAAATCTCAATGTATTTAGATTTTTCTTTATTTATCATTCTTGTGTATAATGAACGTACATAAAACTAATTTGGACTGTACTTGCAATAATTTAACACAAAGAATAAAATTTGTATTTTATTTTAGTTATTTTAGTTAGTTAAAATAGTGCACACCTACTAAAAAAGAATAAAATAGTTTGACAGTGAATAAAATCTTTTTTTTACTGTTTTAGAATAATTGGATCATTTTGAACAAGAAAATATCACGCTCGACATAAATCGACTTAAGAAAATCCCACAAAATAATATAAGCCAAAGTTTTGATGTCGGGGAGACGGTAAAAAGTGGCTATTGTCATAATACACCTAAAACAGCTCGAGCTGAATAAAACCAACCGCTCGGTTGCCACTTTCATGAGACACTTGCACCATAAGAAATCCAATTTAACTTTGTCGCCGAACAAAATGTTCCAATAGAAATAATTTCGTCAAGGACTTCCAACAGCTGTACAATTCAATCAGTGTGGAGTCTTCTGTTTTTTTTATCTTCGAAGTATTTTTCTTTTGGAAGTCCTAAAGTAAGTTAATTTTTACAATAGCCCTAACACTTACGGGACTTGTAAGACAATCATTAGAACTTCAATATAATATTGTTTCTCATTGTTTTACTTACTTTACTTTTATTTATTTAATTATTTTTGCAACACAACAATTCATTGTACAATGGCGGACCTAAAACCACAGGCATTTTCTCCCAGTCTACTTTGGGTGGTGGGGAAATGTCTGAGGAGGTGCACTAGAAATTAAGTTTTATAAGTAACGAGATAATAATAATTAAGGATATGTACAGAATCATGTGTGTGACAGATATACATACATACATACATACTGATATACATATACATATACTAGCTAAGTTACATGCATACATGCATTTATAATGCACTATAATGCACTATATAAAACTTTAGGGATATGATGAATCTCCTAGAGTGTTGAAAATTCGAGCTCCGATTTTCGTCTTCAGTTAGAGGCGGCATGGTGCTATCCTGATTTCCAGAGTTAGAGAGTTCCATAAGAGGACAGATTGGATCAGGAACGAAGAGTGGACACATGCAAAAGTATGAGTGGGGCATAACAGAAGTGGATTGCTTGAAGAACTGAAGGTTCTGTTGTGATTGGAACATAGAAATTGAAATGAGGATGTCAGATAGGAAGGGGAAGTAGGTGAGTTGTTTATGGTATAGAGGGTGGTGAGAGCGTGTAGCTGACGACGCTGACGAATCGTGAGCCAGTTCAATTCGCGACGAAAGGAGGACACATGGTCGTATTTGCGAAGGTTAATCGATTCGTTAAGGGAAATCGAATGCAGTTATTTAGAAGGCGGTCATATTTATTGAGGAGATCTGCATTCAGATCATAATAGCATACATCACCATAATCCAAGATAAGGACAATAAGGGTTTGTACTAGCATCGCTTTTGTCTCGGAAGAAAGGAAGCGTACCTGCGACTCTTTGGCTGACGCTGGTGATCTGGGTTTGCCAGCTGACCATGGAGTCGATAAATAGGCCCAGTTTCTTAACAGAGGGACTGTACTGAATGACTACGCCGTTATAAGTAATGGGTGGCAGTTTGTCTTGATCCATCATTCCAGTCATGCGCTGACTGCCTATGATGATGGCTTGGCACTTTGCTCAATTCACTGCCAAACCAAACCCATCAGCAACTACTAATAGCCTCCAGGTCATTGTTAACAATAAAAATGACCTCAATTACGTCGTCTGTCCAGGCTTGATAATAGATTTGCAAATCAACTTCTGTTCTTGAATATGTTTTATTGGCTCATAAGGAAGGTATACTTACTGCGAAAATTATTTAAAGTTTACGCCTAACAGAAATGCTTTATTTTAAAAAAATCCTTATTTCTTAAGTATTTAATACAGATTTTATTTTTGTATCGTCTAAAAAAACGTAAATACAAAAATAAAATGTTGTAAACTAAACAAAAATAAAATAAATTCAAAAGGAATCAAAAAGAAAACTTATTGCAGCAACCCCAAAATATTTTTATAAAGGGTAAGAAGAAGAGGGCATCATAATTCAAAATGAATTTGACTTCAAGTCATACCAAACTCACAATGGTGCTAGTTCTGTTGTTAGAAAACTCTCTAAACTACCTAAACTAAAAATCACAAAAAAATTGTTTAGTTCTGTCAAACAACGTTTCCTATTCTGAAAACGTAATATTTGACAAGACATTTTTGTTTTGTGATCAATTTTTATCGAAACTGATTTAAATTCGATCTATAACAATACAAACTGTATAGAGCTATTTTAGGGCCGCTGTAAATCACAATGACTTCAAAATGTAAGGAATCGCTACTTAAGAAGACAAAGGAATAGCGAGGCAGTGTCGCAATGACTCGGCGCATTATCGATCTTATAACTTGCAGCATGAGTTAAATGTAGTTTAAGATATAGCAATATTATTCCTATTCTCAGGCGTTAAAAGTGATTTAAAGTATGTGTGCTCTGTGGGACGGAATCGACAGTTTATATTAAGAAATATATCTAAATGCCATGAAGGAAACTATTGTACATAACATATTCCATTCCTACAAAACACGTCAAATGACGTTGATGATATGCAGTCCACTGCTGGACATAGGCCTCTCCTTAGAAAGGCCTCATAAATTTTATTGTCTCGTTTAACATAATTTTAATAACAACAGTGGGCGGGATTCTTATCATCACCAGAGACCTTTTTTTATTTACTTTATAAGAGATCTTTGCTAGGTTTTTAAAACTATTGTTGTCACAGAGTGTGTGCTCATAGGTACATAACATTAGTGCTTAGTGTTAAGTATACAATAAATTATGTTCTTCAGTGTACTACATAACAAAGTAGATATTAAATCTATGACTTTATGGCATCAGCTACGCAAATGGGGTATTATGTATCTACCATTTTACAATTTACGTATACAGCCCATTACAATAACAGCATTTTCAATCTTTGAGAATAAACAAAAGTATAACGATTGACACAATGCAAATATTTAAGGGCAATATTTTAATCTTCCAACCAAAAATTTTAATCTTAACTTAAACCCAGTGTTTTTGAACTAAAAGTTAAGAGTGATTCACGTCCCAGTAATAATCATTCCTCTTCGCATTATATAGACAGAATTAGTCTCTCTCAATAAATTCAAACAAATTGTCACAGTGTAGGTACAATAAAAATATTTTTTTTTTGTTGCGTCGTTATCGCGGTACAGTTTGTGTAGACGTGCCTGTGGCTGGCGTCAGTTGCAGGTATACCTTACAGTGTATTCCATTCCCCGGGACACGTTCGACAAAATCATATTTTACGTGATTCTATTTTACTGTAACGGCAGACTTTGTAAATATATATTTCTAGATTTTTTTGTTGGAAATTGCTTACGAGATTTACGATTTAACACAACCAACATCGTACAATTAAGTCAACAATGTAAAATTAATCCAATATGAAGGTAAAATTTAGGAACGCACGAAGATAGTACGTGTTTCTTTGAACCGGAACATTTACTTGTCGTTTGAAGATTTACTTTAACAAATTCATTAAAAATAGGTACTATAACACTATACAGGTACATGCTAATATAGGTACTATATAGGTACATGCTTGCGAAGGAGACGGCGGAGCGGGACCGGTAGAGGATTAGAACTCTCCCGGCCCGCCAGGCCCGGGTACGGGCCAGATACCATAGGCGCCGGTGGTCGTAGATCGACCGCCATTCTACACAACCGCAGGCCTGGGATGACTAGGGTGACAGGTGAGGCCATCTGTCACCCTAGCAGAAGCAGGCCGTGGTGCACAAACGGGAACCTGGGGGACAACGTGTAGGAACAGGAGGGGGTCATCTACCCGCCGTAGATGGCCCGAGGTACGTCGGGGTACCAGGGATTTCCTTTCTAGGCTGCACCTAGTTCCCCGGCTACTGGTACCCGAGACGGAGTGCGGTTTTGTAGTCGGTTCGAGTCCGACAGCCACGCGCGGGTGGTATCCGAGGGGATTTCCGCACAGAAACAAAAAAGGTACTATAACTAGTTTTAAGGTCTACAAAAGTCGCATGGCAAATGCAAAATCTATAGCTATAAAAGAAGAAACTGACATACTGATACACTGACTGATCGATCAACGCATAACTGAAACCGCTAGTCTAAAAACATGAAATTTAACACAACTTTAATTTTTTTTAATTGCACCTCTTAGGGTGCAAAATAAGGATTGCAAATTTTAAATGAAACTTCGTTATTTTTGGTACTAACGTTTCCCTAAGCCGCTGGGTGTACAAACTAGCACTAAGCACCTACTAAGAAAGGATTTTTGAAAATTTCACCCCATTTTTGTGGCTGTATTATTATTGTTTTAATATTAATGCCATTGGTCCCTTTTGCATGGGTGAGCGTTGAGTGATTACTCGTATAGTACAGTTCCTCGAATTTACGTATACTTTATGATCACTGCTTCTTTAGATCGTAAGATAATGATAATAATTTTATAGCTTTCTCGTTAAACAGGCGAATAAGAATATATTTTTAAAATTCAACTCTTATGTGGTTTCCATGACAAGTTATTTAAAAACGTCATCATATTATTCGCAGGTAACAATTCGAATCAAGATTCAGCGTTTCTATGCCGATTCAGTAGTATGTATGCCGATGCATGATTCGCTGCTTAAGTATCGCTTAGTTCGTATCGCACCCACTTATCTAGCTTTTTTACCTGTCCGCAAGTGTTTCAATGTTGTTTTGACAGTAACTCCAAAGCCCACAGCAAGGTCAGTCTTGGATTGGTTCGAATCCGCTTACACTATCGCCTTCAATTCGTCTAAAACTAAAACGAAAAACATCTATAACGATCGAACCAATAATGGACCGTGTTTATGAAAGCAGTGTTAGAGTCGTACACGTCGTTAATGTTTTGTGTTGTTTGCGCAGCGGTATTTCCACGTAGCAACTCACATTCGAAAACTGCCACAATTTCACAAAAACAAAACCCTATCGATAATAAATTACTGAATTTTAAATTTAAATAACATGGTTTTTAAATAAAATTTGTTTGAATATCGAGTTGAGCGCCAATCCACAGATAAATAGATCTGAAAATGATGGTTTTAAAAATCGCCAACTTCATAGCTAAAAACCTATTATTATAAGTTCTATAATAATTTTATTCCCTTTCTATGGCTAAACTACTGAACTGATTTCTACGAAATCTATCTAATGTGATATACAAAAGAGGATTTAAAAGAAATTTCATTCCAAAGTGCAAATAATCTAATGAGGCTCTCGCGACTTGCGGCAGACATACTCGTATATTCCTAGACGTCTACTACGGATTTAAACTATTCAAAAAATTTAAAACGTTATCTAGAATTAGTGGTAAAAGAACCAAAAACTCCACTTTCATTTGCTACTTGAAGGATCTGTAATAGTTTCATTACTGTTGAATGTTCGTTTCACTGAAAACAGACTTCCTTAACTTTAATTTTATCTATCTACTATTCTTTATCAACTCTAAATCTAAACTGCGGAAGTTTAGATTAAGAGTTGATTTTTCTTCTAAGTCAAATGATCCAATTTGATTTTTTCTTTATTTCTGATCTAAAAACATTTTTTCTTCTTTCGCAATTAACTTTTCTGCTTAGTTTCTGATCAACTCTAAATCACAGTCACATTTTTGAAAATTCAACTCTGAGAAGAACTCCACTAATATAATTACCGGTAGTAAAATATTCTTATAGGTCAAATAAATTTCGTATGAAAATTATGAAAAAATTTCTTTGATATAATTTTCATAAGACTAATTGAAACAATTTAAAGCGTAACTAATACTGTAAAATCCAATTTATTTATTAAGCTCTCGTCTTGAGAGCCAGGTTGATAATAAATTTACTATAAGCTTTCCTGTAGGGATATTTCCATCTAGATATAGTTTAAATTACATCAAGTTTGATTTATTCAAATGAAGCTCACGGTTCGTTGACAGCAAATGTTATCAAAGCGTCTCTTTGGCTAGGTCAACCGCCTGACTTCACCCGAGATTTGATGAGGACTTCCTAAACTGTTCCACTCGGTTGGCTTTTACAGTGACCTTGTTATTTGTTTGATGTAAGCTCAGTGATTATTATTCTTACTACTTATAACGAAAAAACGTTATGATAGAAAATGTTTAAGAAATCATTTAACCGTTTCACCACCTATTAAAAAAGCCCCAAACATCGGTGTTAAACGTAAAACTTGTATTTGGAACAAATTTGTAACAATTTGTAAAAAATGGTAACAAATTTTAGTTTAATAAATCCCTACATCATTGAGGTTTTTAAATATGTTTTTGATTGGTAACATTTATAGAATTATAAAATATTATTGTTTTTCCTGCAAGCTATTGTAACAAAATGACAGCATAGACCATTGTTACAGTGAAGGTCCTTGACCGGAGCGATGACCGAGCTTTATTTAAGAATCCCTTTGCCGTCGTCCTACGATACTTATGGTTGTTCTTTCAAGAAGGTTTTACACAAAAGTTTTTTCTATTTATTTTTATCTCTTCATTAAATAAATTGTAGTCCTCTCGGACTTTAATCAATAAAACAGAATACAATACATACAAAATTGATAAGAATCATGTAGGTAATGGACTTTTATCAACGACAACTATTTGCAATATCGTCTTATCTGCGAGTTATAAGAGAACACCTATCAATTTGATCCATAATGTAAAGTTCCTTGATAGTGTAAGATTGAATTTTGCACTTTGACTGCTTTTGTGGTTTAAGCGGTCACCTGCTACTGCCCTGAGTGTTGTGGGTTCCATCCCTACATGGGACATTACCTTGTACAATACACAAATTGTTGTTCTGAAGTTAAAAGTGAGTCTGCGTATCAAGTATGGTTAGGTAAGTGAAGTTACCATGACATATTTAAAACATAAAAAAACATTAGAGTGAAATCCACGTTGTCATCAATAGTGTTTAGACTGCAATGCTCAGCAGTTCTTACGATAGTAAATTGATTAGTGTCGTGGAGTCCTCATTGAAATAACTGTAGTCTTCTACCATACAAAATCCTTTATTCTTCTGGGTATAAAGAATACATAGATTGATAACAGGTGAGTACATATTAACTGTGATTCAGAAACAGTATAAAGTTTTGCTTGCCAAAGGGCACGAAAAACTTTAGAACGTAATTAAATCTCTATTAATAAATAAAACAATAATACACAGAAACTCGAAAGTTTGCAAAACTAAGTATTGTATTAATTAATAATTTTTGTGTTCATGATCGAACATAAAATTAATACATGCCTAGTGTGAATTTTCTATGTACTGGCTTACTTTTAACACAAGCTCTGTATTGTGAAATTAAAAGAGCGCAATCTTTGTACGATCAACGGTCACTTATGTAATTTCATGCAAATCTTTTTAACATTGCTTTGAGTGAACACTTAAATATTTTACCTACGTAAATACCTAATTTAAAATTGGTAAGCAAAGTTAGTGATTTCTTGCTGTTTACTACAAAATTAATAAAATACGAATTAATGTCTATTTTATATTCGAGATACAATCGAGTATATTTGGTAACTAACAAAATTGTGTTATTTAATTAAATCACCAATACTGACGGAATCAAATTATAAAGGTTTCCAGTATTTACTAATGCAAATATTTGATTATTTTCATTAATAATATCATTGCGCTTATGAAAATAATGTTAATATCAACTGTTTTACTGCTTGTGGTTGCTTCCATATATTAAATTACAACATCATCCCGATATTGATACGTCCTCGAGCCAACAAGCGGATTAATGGTTAAACAAAAACATTGGGATAAAATAGTATTATATCCAATATACAAAATAGTATTATATACAAGTTTTTGTTTAAAGTATAGGATGTATTAAAAAAAACAAACGAGTGCCTAGCTCATTTGCGCACTGAGGGTTGCAACTGCCATGTAGATAATTTCATGTGATTCCCGAAGATTTTTTAACGATTTTTCACTAGTGATTAACTTAACTTTGCTATTTTCAAAATACATAATACCGAGGTATTGGCATACCTGTAAAAAAATCTTGGCTCATGGGTGCCACGATTGCGTTTTTATTGCAATACCTATTACCTAATTTAATTTGAAAATATTCAGGACCTATGATGTTGCTAATAAGCCTGACATAAGCATGAATCCGCGTCTAAGTTATTAAAAAAATATATTAGTTATTCTGTAGATCGTAAGGCTATTTATGTAGATCATCAACACTCACTTAATATACCTAGTGTTACGATATGATCTGATGTGACCCCGGACATTATCGATGAAATGAAGTCAAATGACCGTAAAAGAGGCAAGGTTTTACCACAAATCACCGAATAGATTACATTGTTACTTAACAATTTCAGTAACAAATCTTAGTAACTTAAAATATTGTTTACTAATTTCCAACATACATATCAAAGGTCTAAGATGTATACTCGTACATCTTTAATTTGGATTAGTATTAAAATATTTAAATATTTACAGTAAAATACTACTACTGTCAGAGATAATTTTACTCTAATAAATCAATTAAATCTGCGCTATCACACGTAACTTTTATGCATAGATAGATTGCTTTTTTTTTAACAATTTGAAACTTTTTAGCTTCATTCTATGATTCCCAATTTTTACAGGGAAATCCTAAAGAATATCTGATTCAAAAGTAGTCTAGGCAGACCTATTTCTTAGCGTTCTATGGATTCACCGTGCTGGTGCCGGGTCCATTGCGTGATAGATGGGGTCAACACATGCGAGTTCAACAGCGCCTGGGACTTGCGACCCAGGTATAGGTTTAGGGAGGACTCCTTGCAACGCGTCAGCGCTCACCTCCACTGTCTGCTGTGTTACCCCCTCTACCTAACCATAGTAGATACGAACCATATTAGTTACGGCGCTTTGGATATTCGTTCAAGAAAAGAGCTTACCGAAGCTCTAGGCAATCCAAGGTCTTTTTTAAGCATGTTATAGAGGGATTTAGCGACCACTCGCACCCACCTCGCAAACAATGAAACGACAAAACCAATTTTAGTTATTTCGTTTGTTAAGTCAAAGTACTTATTTATTTTAAAAAGGGTGGTCTTTACTACATGCTTAATTGAAATTACATTTTTATGTTAAATACCTTACCTGATGGAAAGTGGCCATCGCCGCCCATGAACGTCTGAAACTAAAGGAAGGAGTACTTTCTTTTCTAGAAGGTTTGTATGTCGTATCGGTCCGGAAATTTTGCCGTGTGGATCGATCGCTGAAAGTTGCTTCTGGTATTAGTCCGAACAATTCCTCGGAGCACTCTCCATGATATATTAGAGAATGCAGAGTGAAGCCACATCTCTAAGTAACGCCAAGGGATCGAGCCGATTGGAGATGTTTGGGCTATCAACGATTCGAGTCGGTCTTCTTTGGATGCGGTCCAGAGGGAGAACCTGGTACTGAGGTGCCCCTGCATAGAGATGAGAACAGTATTTCATATGCAGCCGGGCTTGCGCTTATAGAGCTGAAGGCGTTGGGTCGGAGTGAAATACTGCCTCGATCTGTTCAGCACACCGAGCTTCTTCGAGGCCAATTTGACCTTACCCTCTAAGTGACCCCGAAATTGGATTTTACTTGATATGTCGATGCCTAGGATTCCGATGCTGGCTGAGGCAATTAGGGAGGTGCTCTCAAACTGAGGTAATACGACAAATGGTGTCTTTTATGGGTTGAACTGGACTAGATTTAGTCGTACTGAAACCTGCCCGGTCCCAATCTGAAACCTCCGCTAAGGAAGACACACGTTTGTTTCGACTTTCGATGATAGTGCTATCATCTTCATAGGAATGGATGTAACTAGTTTGCTACATGTCATTGATATACAGAAGAAATAGTGTTTGTGATAGCCCACCACCAGCATTTACGAACTTCAAGTCGGAGCATGCACCGTCGACAACGACCTTAATGCTTCTGTCCGCAAGGAAACTGGTGACCCAATTACACAATTTCTCGGGAAGCCCGAAGGAAAGGAGCTTCGAGAGAAGCGCCTTCGCTATGTCCAAACGCACAAACCTCTCCTTTGGTCTCGATCGCCAGTGCCCACCGGTGTGTTAGAAAGACGAGAAGATCACCAGCTAAGCCCGGCGAAAACCATATTGTCGGTAATTGAGTAGCTGGTGATCATCTAAGTACCGGAGGAGCTGGCTGTTGATTATGGATTCCATAATCTAGAGAACAATGGAGTTATGGCCATAGGCCTGTAGTCTGAAGGATCGGGTGCTCAATCGATACCTTCCAGGAGCTTGTGACGACACTTTGGGAGTAGGAAAACCATTGCCGGAGAGATTCCATCAGGCCCTCAGGACCTATGAATGTCAATGGAAAAGAGTGCTTTACGCACTGATTTTTGTATTAACCGGATATCCGGCATTTAGCTCTGGCATCGTGGTATGGTCGGCGGTACGTTTCCCCGTCATCCAAAGTCGAGTTGGATACAAAAAGTTTGCCTAGGAGATCGGCTTTCTCCTTGGCATCATAGGCCAATGAATTATCTCCCATCTACAGGGGTGGAAAGGATTTCCTACAGAAATTCCCCTTAACAGCCTTGGCAAGAGACCAGAATGCACGAGTTCCAGAAGGAAGTCTCACTAGTCTCTCACCGATCCGGCTGATGTGCTCCTAGCAATGGCTCTTTTAATGGGACCTGGAGGCAAAGTTATATTGTTTTATTAGCGTGCTGGTATTTACATCGCCTGCATTTGCCTGTGCTTGATAGCATTCCCGCTTTCTGCGGGACGCCGTTTTTCCTTCAATATTCAAATAACTTTATATTTACAGCACCTATCACAATACGTGGTGTTGAATGCAAAGTAAGTTAGGACTACTAATACTCGTATTTTCCTATACTCGATAATTAATTTTGCAACGTTTTAAGTATTGTTATAAAACTAAAACAAATATTAAATACATACAGTTACCAGATATTAGTTATCTCATTTCATAGCATTTGTATGTAATTCTGGAACATCCAAGAATAACGAAGTGAATGTCAACGATTTTTTTTCTCAAAAGTCCCCTTGAATGACAGAACTTCATACAAGTCAATAAGTTTACCTAGAGATACTAAGTAGTTTTAACACTTGTCAAAGGTAAGCCAGATGGTTTGTACAAGTTAATTTGTTCCCTATAACTTAGTTTAATTTGAACTACGCAGTTTCCTTTAGCTGGCAACGTTTAATTATCGCTGCAAGACGTCGCTAATTTGATACTAAGAGGCACCTCTATATTGTGCTCGCTCAAGTGTGTGTATTCAACTTTGTAAGTGTTCAGTTAACGTTTATCATGATATTGAAGTTTGTTGTTTGTGTTTTGTTTAAAATGCTTGCAAATAATACTTGAAATATTTACCTATATATGTATATATATTTGTATAAGTACTTAAATTTTGACATATTTTATGCACAAAAATAAACAACTATGGTTAGCTACATTCGTCGCTCAAATCATACAGGTACAGGTTTTTTAATTATTGCACGAAATCATGAAATACTGCAATTTAAACAAAACTAAATGAACCTTGTATATATTTCATTGTTGAAAATGTTTGTACATTCTTAGATAGGTTTGCTAAAAATATGATGTTAAACAGTTGAAATTTTCACAATTGATGTATTTCTGTTGCCGCTGTAAAACAAACTAAAAACAGAATAAAATAAATATTTAAGTAGGGTAATAAATAATAATTTAATTATTTTTTACTTTTTAGTTCGGCTAGTTACAAAACAGTGTTTTTTGGTTTTTTAAACTATATTTTATTTGTGCTTTTGGAGTCATGAATGATAATTATTTTCTCATTATGAATAAAAAAGCAACAAGTAAGTAAGTCACATATGCTTTAGCATACGCCTCTGGGTACTTAGAAAAAGGCACTTCCGTATTTTTATGTATGAAAAAGCCGTTAATCTTAAAGATGAGGATAATCTGCCAAATTTATTGAATTATTGTACTGTCATCGGTTCTTGATAAGTGTGTGACGTTTCAATTTAAGTCCGTGAAAATCACGTCCAAAGATTCCGTTATATAGATTCATACCAAGCTAATAAAAGCGTGTTAAAAAATTTGATGATAATCGGTGAAGTGGTTAGGCCGCATACGAGTCATAATCAACAATCCATCTTTCACATTTAAAATCTTAACATAAGTTCGAAACCGAAATTTGGTAATTTCTTAGCGGAATAGCAAATGTGTAAGTAAAACTGACACACATCACATCATCACTTCAACAGACTTTAACAGTCCACTGCTGGACATAGGCCTCTCCTCAAATAGGAGGTTTTGGACTACTATACCACGCTGGCCAGACGGATTGGTACTCGGTTGTGTCAAGTTTTCCTTCTGTTTGCAGTGCTGTTGTCCTTGCGTTGTTTGCTCCTTTAGTCGACTCTTACGACACCTACGGGATGAATAGATGAATACACGGATGATGGCTGACCCGATAAAGATTTTTTTATAATATTTTCTTCATATATCTTTCTTCATATAATTCACAGGATCATGTTTAAGCAATAAACATAATCCTGTAAATTAGAGTTATTTCACAACTCAGTGATGTGACATTAAAAATCAATACTACACTCTCCATAAAATATCGCATCGCAAAAGTGTACACAAGAAGCTTTGCAGGAAATATTGGAAGTCTTTGTCAAAGTAAACTCTTGAAGGATAAACAATTATTGAAACCGCTTTGTAGAGAGAAGACAAGATTGAATGAAGATTTATAACAAAACTCAGTGGAATTTATTTAAATTTATTTTAATGTCAACATTTATAAAAAAAGGCATAGCAGTATAGAACGAAATTCAACAAGAAGGGAAAAACTTGTAAACGCCTGTAATAAGAGGAATATTATTAGCATTTCGCGAAGACTTAAGAGCCAAGAAACTTTGATGACTTACTGTAGAATGTATATCAGACATTTTTTTGTTGCAATATTACATGTTTTTAATTCTTTTGCACTTTATAAATGTGAAAGTGAGTTTGATTTTTCGTAACGCTTTCACGCCTAAACCAATAAACCGATTTGAAAACTTATTTTACCAATGGAAAGCTAGATTATCAGTGAGTAATATAGGCTACTTTGTATACCTCAATAACCGACATATACGCGGAGACGCGGGCAAACGCTGCTTAATAGTTTGGAATAACTATAATTGTAAGAAAATTATAGTGTTTTATAAATGTAATTTATTGTGTAATAGTTCAAGGCAAACAATGTAGTTTTTAATAGTATATTTCATTACTATTATAAACGTTAAAGTTTTTAAGGATTTATGTGTGAATGTTTGTTACTCAATCACGCCAGAACCGTTGAACAGATCTGGATAAAATTTGGCCCGAGTTAGATCATAGTACAAAATCCACCTATTTTTCTAGAAAAATTGATTAATTAATATCAACATTAACGCAATTAAACCACGAGTTAAAGTTAGTAATATGTACAACTTCTTGTCAAATGAATTTTAAATATAGTCACACATTATGCAGCTTTGCCTCATATTGCATAAACATCCAAGTAGAACAATAGTCAAGTACATTGCCAACAGCAATAATTCAACACGAACATCGAACATCGTCCATTCCACATGACACGACATAACAAATTATTCAACGTTTGCCTTGTAAAATAAATATCTCTTGAGGCAATAGTTATCTAATATCGATATAAGACAATAGTACAGCCTAGAATAGGATGAAATCAAATAACCACATTTATGTAAAATATGATATCAGTGATATGAATGGTCAGGCCACGCAGAATGCGATTACTATAAGGTTACCACCTATGCCCTTTTGTTTGTATCTTTATCGTCTTTAATGAAACCTAATCATGCAATGTACTAAAATCTTAAAACCAGATCCTATCAACAAAGGTTTCGGTTTCGAATTCCGAATCGGACTAAATGTTTGTATGAATTGCAAATATTTGTTTCGGAGTTTGAGTGTTTTCTATGTATAATTTTAATGAATTTCTTTTCATTTTATCATCTTCATTAGTGATCTACCCAGATCAGATCGTCGCCTTGAGACAGAGCCGGTTGGCCTAAGTCGTCGATAGGCTCCGTCCAACAAAATAATATCCGGCACTCGACGACCAGGATGGCGTGCTATGCACCTACGAGCTCGTGCGGATACGCATTGGCAGTAGCCGTAAGAAATCAAATTATGAACATATTCCTCATTCGTGTAAGTCATCATGTTTAACAGTATCATAAGGAGAAATCAAAGTTCAGTAAACAATAGTTAGTCAAGAATAGAAAACGAATCAGTCCAAAAATACAAGCCAAGATTCCAACTAGGCACTACCAAGTTGTACGCTAATTTTTAATACTAGGGAGTCTTTCATCTAAGTTTTTAGTCTATGAATTCTGATACTATCGTAGACTGTTATACCTTGTTAGATAGCTGACAATACGTGCATATTTTTTGACATATCTGCAAAGCAACTGTAATAGTTTTTTTTTAAAATAACCATCAAAGAAAAAATAAATTGTAGAAAGAAATTTTATTTTTGCTATAATGAACCATCAACTTCGGCCTAGTTTTTAAAGGTAACTGTTCTACAATTTTGTTAATGAAAATTATATAACAACGTATAAACGACACAAAAACAGTAAAAAGAAGAAAGCAATGAGGATAGAAGTTCTAAAAAATTGCATTAAGCAAAATTTCGGGCATTTTTATAAAAAAATCTTAAAAGTCCAATATCTTAAAAACGGTTAGGTTTGTGATACAGTATTTCATAGTGAAATCTATCAGGAATGATTTCAACTACAACCATAACAAAATATCTAGGTCGACTTAACCAGTAACCATGTATATATAAACAAACAAATTGGCCAAGCGGGCAATAAACACGCTAAGCTGAACGTTACGATTGCCCAATAAAAAAAAAATAATTCTATTTCGCATATTTTCTGGCCCGAACGTTGCGATGATGTTTGGATAGCAGCGTGTCCACAGTTTTCTGATAGAAGGCCAGCACTCTCATTATTTCCTTCGGGCCATATTCATTCGATACAACAGGCTAAGGGAGGCCCGAACAGGCGAGGAAGGCAATAACCCTTGAGTGCGTGCTTACTTGAGAGGTATTGCATTTGTTGCTCTCAGTACAAGGGTTACGACGGCATTTGTACTCGTATAAAATAAACAAGATTAAAATGCGAGTGATCCTTTTAGTATTTAAATGCTCACTACATTCTTATGTTTTTTGTTAAATTATAAAAAGGATGGAATATCTTATCCATACTTCTACATATATAAAAATGTTAGGTAGTGTACGCTTCAAAAACTCAAAAAGTGCTACCCCGATTGAGCTCAAATTTTGACACGACACAATATAACACGCTTCAAAGATTCCTCATTTCTCATTAATGCAACCACAGTGTGCCTTAGGGAAGTGTGACAGGGTACAGCTAGTATTTTTTAAATGTGAAACTGAGTTTGTTTATTTGTAACGCTTTCACGCCTAAAACACTGAACCGATTATAAAAATTATTTTACCAATCTAAAGCTATATTATCGGTGAGTAACAGGCTATTTTTTATCGAGATTACCGCTTAGTCGCGGGCAAAAGTTAGTAGAAATATAAAGTAGAAAATGATTTTTGAAAAAACATAACAAATTTTGCAAATTGATTACCGGTTAAAGTATGATTTTTTACTATAATTATTATTTTTTTGTTTAGTTTTAACAAATATGCCTTAGTACATGGGCCGTTAATCGGATAAGGAAGTTTGTATGTGAGTTTGTCGGTTCAGTGACTGTTGTGAATGCGAGTGCAGGAGAGTCATGAATCGGTACATATGAACCAGATCGACTGGGATGATACCGCCGCCTCAGAGAGAACTGATGTTAAGCAGTTCTTTTAATTGTGTGCAGCCCCCTCACACATTCTAAGGGAGAGAAAGAGACATATTTTTATTTATTAAGATACAATTCATTTGTACTTCTTAGCCAACAATGTTGCATACACGTTATCGGTGGGCACTATACCCTTTGTAATTTACTTCTAGAAAAAAAGTAATTACCTTTATATATACCAGAATGAAGGTTATTTGTCAAAATCTGTGTTACAGGTAGCGAGGCCGCCATCAAAAGCTAGTAGGACGTAATAAAATTAATTTCTGATTGCGCCGGAAGCTCAGCCATAGCCATAGCCAGCCAAAAACTCATAAATTATTTTCAATTAAACGTATGTTAATTTATTCAACATGCGTTCATTCAAAAATGTCACTATGTAGTTGAACATGAACCATACATGGATATAAATCACGCGCCTGGTGGGATGTTGTAAGAACAAAAAAATATAAAAAGCCACAGCGGCACCCGCCGACGTGTCGGAAATATTAACTTGAACATTTGAATACTTTATGATCAGTAAAAAGACCGATTTGAATGGCAAATGTGTTCGCATTTAATCAAACAAGCAATGGTCCGGGATTTTGAGTTATTATATTTAAATATTTTACAATATTTTTCGCTTTGATTTTTAAGTACATAGGTTTCCCTTCTTATTATTTAGAAGTTTAGACATAATATCAATACTTGTAGAGTGTGATAAACATGAAATAATTTAATGTATTGCGTAATTTCTACATAACAAGAACCAAATATTACAATACATACATAAATAAGTAAATATTATTTTTGGACCGTGACGTATTCTAAAATACCTACATGTAAAAATCTGCTTCTTATCAATGTCTATATCAGAAAAGTTTACTATAGATATTATATTCATTACGCTATTTAGGTATTAATATGATATTAAAAGGTTTACCACATTCAGTTTCATACATAAAGTACCTATTGGTCATTAAAACATCGAAAACATAGGCATTTTCGCGGATACATACTAAACAAATATTTTTAAGTGTACTTAAAAAATACATAAAGAATTTTTTAATATTAAAAGGACTTAAGTTAACTTCCACCGATACAAACAAGCCCGGCCAACGTTGTTCTTGTAAGAAATACAATTTAACTTCCTTCTGAACACAAAATGTTTCATTTGAAAACGTTTCCTGAGGATTGTAACAAATTGAATCTCACGCCGGCTCAATCCTTTATTTCATTGCCTCCCTTTAATGTGAAGAAAAGATTATTAATCGAAAATTTTCCATCTTGGTAAAACTGTTGAAGACCATCTGTTTAGATCTGTCAAAAGCAAAGCTTTGGTGAAATCTAAATCGTTTCTTTTGTTTTACATTTTCACCTCTCGATTGACGTATGAGCAAGTTTTTAATAGAATTCCTGTCACTGTTTACTCTGAGAAATTCATTGTCAATGATTTAAAATCCATTACAAGTTTATTATCTGAAAATGCGATAGGGATGTCGTGAGTTGCGTAAATATGATTTATGGCACCCACATAAATTATCCACATTAGTATCAAATGATTAAATAAATTATAGTTTCAAAATACTAAAAATACACGCAACTCACGACATCCCTATCGCATTTTGCAACTAGTCAAACTAAACAATAGAACATAATTTTCTATAAGTTCAAAAAAAAAAACATTTTATCGTAAAAATGCGTAGGGTGCTCGATAGATCTCAATTGTTGTAAACATATTTAATTGACAGATATTAGTAAAAGTATATTATAAGCTATCTTGAAAAGCACCCTACGCTTTTTTACGATAAAATATTTTTTCTTTTTGAACTTATAAAAAAATATTTTCAAATTTTTTGTTCGGTTAGTTACAAAAGCGCGTTTTTCAGTTTTTTTAATCTATCATTTATTTCTGCTTTTTTAGTATAATGGTAATTACTTTCTTATTAAGACTAAAAGAGTAACAAGTAACTAAGTTACATATGCTTTAGCACACGCCTCTTAGTACGAAGCAAAAGAGACTACCGTATTTTTACGATTATCCTGAAAATGCTGATGAAGATAATCGGCCATTTTTCTTTAAATTATAATATTGTCATTTATCCTTGATAAGTGTGCTAAGTTTCAATTTAATTCGACGTTTTAAATTGGGACAAAACCACGTCTCCGTTACCGTTACATATATACATACCAAGCTAATAAAAGCGTGATAACAATGAGCTATTGAATATGACATAAAGCTCACATAAAGATATCTCAGACACTAAGAATGCTAACTTAGTAAAATAAATTCGTTTACTAGACAATTTAAATATCGAATAAAATGAAACGTGCATTTTTAAATTTTTCAATTTTCTCCAGTTGTAGTACTTTGTTACCAAAATAAGTTGCCATGCACAGTGCACGGCATTCATTCAGGCATAAACGTACGCATAGTGTTAAACACCAACGTAAAGTGTTATCAAACAATATTACATTGAGATATCTATTTACAAACCGCACAACACCCAGTTGGAACCAGTTTTACCTAAGGTATTAATATTTTTCATGTAATTATTACTTTAGTGCCGCCGTGCTTCGGAACATGGGCTGGTTCGATCGGAGTGATAAGGCCTCACAGAAAACCGGTGTTATCAATTCCTTCGTTGTTTTTTCACAGCGTGAGTAAGACTCAACCCAATCCTCCCCCTCAGACCAAAAAAGTTGACATGTTGCAAACTGCTTTCTCCTCAGCCAGAAATCCCACGAGCATGATCGCATCCACGGTGGAGCGCCCCTGACGGAAACTGTACAGGTTGTCTGCAAGATCCAGCCCCACCCTCAAGAGGTCCAATCAGTCTTTCAAGGTGTCCGCCGCCCATGGACACCTGTCCATGGGCGGCGGTTATTACTACCGTGACCCGTCCGTTTGCTCCCTATGCCAAATAAAAAAAAACATTATTTACTACTAGATTAGCCCGCGGCTCCGCCCACGTGTATGTCAGTTATCGCGGTAAGAAGTAGCCTATGTTACTTGCTGATAAGGTAGCTTTCCATTGGTGAAAGAATTTTTTAAATCGGTTTAGTGGTTTAGGCGTGAAAGCGTAATAAACAAACAAACAAACAAACTCACTTTCAAATACATAATGTAATGTATGGGAAGTATGGATTATAATCATTATTTATTTTCGCAAAGTCAACGCAAGTCAAACACAGTATGTTTATAATTATGTGGGTGTACCAAAATTGCAAAGCGAGTGAAATACCTAAATTGGCAAACAAAACAAACTGCCCAAGGGCCCCATTCAGTTTCAAACACATGAAATCAAACACGATAATTTAGATTAACGACTTATTTTGACAGCGACCCTATTTTGTAGAGTTATGAATATTTGGATTGTCGGTGTTTGTATTGAAAATACTTGAGAGATTGCTGCAGTGATTAAGATGTAATAATTTAACACGATTTTAGAATGCATCCACAAATGAATAGCGAACAAGTTTTAAAATAAGTCTCTAAATACAACCAAATAATATTAACGTTCGTTATATTTCTACGATTATATTTATGTACTTAGATGAAAAATAATAACAATGTTGACAAATTATCTATACTATTCAAACAATTTACTTATACGGAAAATGTTCGGAGTATTAGTAAATTGCCAAGGCCGTCTTAATTTTTTAAGTGGTATTAAACTGGCTTACAAAAATATTCCTCAAAAAATCTTTACTACGATGTGTCGATTGCATGCTTTCTTAAATAGTGGTTGCCTCAAGAATAGAAAAATGTTTTAATATCTGTAGTGGCTCAAATTAGATGAGTTGAATATTGTTTTACTCCTCTTTAAATATGGCTATTGCTTTGGTTTGAATCCATTCAATGCGATTCATTTGATTGTAACAAATTAGTCGTTACTAATTAGCATTAAATAAAATTGAGAAAAGCATTACTTGTACAGAAGATTTTGTTTAATCATTGAACTAAAAGATTCCAAAAGTTATAACGTTAATTATAAAGGAAATACATCATCAGTAAGTAATTACTTTCCATCAAATCTTATAACAAATAAAAAATTCTTTAAGACCTAAACTACCTTAACATTTTTTAGTTCATGGATTTATAAGCATTCATCATCGTTCAACATGGTAAATAACCTGAAAAGTTGTCGTTAAACATATTGATCTGTTTCTTACTTGCAAGATAAGATATAATACATTTATTAAAGTCGTTGTCACAATGTTATTTCAAAGGTTATTCATGATTCCGTCCCTGCAACTATTACACTTTATTAGTTTTTCTAGTCAACTAATGTGTAACCAAGCTCTAAGAACTCCTTTAAATTTCTTTAATTATAAAAGATGATTTTCTACTTAAATATACTATGTGTGGATTTTTGTACACAAAAATGCATCGATGGTTATAATTTATATTCATATTAAATATTTTTAAGTTGTTTTAGGATTTTAATAAAGATTAATAATTTAATTAATATAGAATAATAATATATGTAATTAAAACTGTATCATCATTTCACCCAAAAACAAAACTGGCTGTGACGATTAAAAATTGAATGTCCCTCAAAAAACACAGCAATCATTTCTGTGTTACACGGCAGGAATTCCTTGCCGCAAATAACTGAATACCGCGGCATGTTATATTTCGCAATTCCCCACAACGGCCAAACTACGTAATAATATTGTGCTCGGGCCCGCATTCAGGGTAGAATCATCGATAGTCATTATCGGAAAAGCGGGTTTAAGAGCCGTCCCAGCCCCAACGGGACCTTTACGGAGGTCTCATCCCGGCGCGTTCGATAACTATGCTAATGTTATTTGCGCCAGTGGGTTTGAAAACGACGGCATCCACTAACTTGGCATTCCCAAGAACACAGGGCTCCCTAAAGGTAAGGTTTCAGAATGAAACATCTTACTTTACGACCCGTAATACTATTCCATATTGTGAAAAGATTTGCTGTTTTCAGAACGTTCCTGAAAGATTTTGCTATTTCACAAATGGTTAGAGATCGATTCGACTAATCGAAGTAGCAAGTTCTGATAGTAACACTTATTATCCCAAGGTAAGTTACATAATAGCTCATTTACATTACACGATGTCCCGCATGTGTTAGATTTCGTTAACGACTTTCACGGACGGGAAATGGCTTGCAATATTCGGACAATCGCTGCTATATTTTAGCATTAAGTCCTTGGCTGTCAAATACATTTTAAGTGGTACTTTGGCACTGTACTTTTATTGCGAAAATTGTGAAATTCTTATGTTTGTGCCACCTTGCATTCCAAATTTAGTTTTTGCTGTAAATATTAGACGTGGCTTACAGTACAGAATGTATTAATACAAAGTTTGCCGACAATATTGCAAGTGAGACCAACATATAATGTTACTATAGTTAAATATTATAGTATTACTTGCACTTTCCAAATCATTTTTTAAAGGGTATAAGGGTAGCGTTGAGGCATATAATTTCGAAGGAAAGCTAATATAATATAGTGAGACAGAGACGCTGTAATAACCTACATACTTTTTTTTATTAAACATTTCACTGCAGTGTAGGAGTTTACGATAATTTTCGTGAATAGTACGACAATCTCACACTATAAATTTTAATAATTATTGTCCAATATTCTACAAATAAAGTAAAGAAGATCAAGGCGTCTCGGTTAAACAGACATAAATAAGCAAGAAAGTAATAAAATAAAAAACTATGTCAGTGTAGAAGGGATATATTTAATTTCTAGTAATCATATACATACTACTCGTACATAGATACGTATATACTTACTGAGCTGTCATTGTTGATTTGTTATTCAACTTTGATTATTACTAATATTAAGTTAGAAAATGAAACTAAATAAAAATTATACCTATTAAATATTAACACTGTCTGATTCAAAACTTAGCAAATGTTGTACGCTTTCGCAAAGACAAACTTAGCTGTTACTTAATATATATATTAATACATATACACATATATTTTAAGTCACCGTATAGATAAATTAGAGACATATACCGTATTCTTATTTATATATTAGTAACTAATGAGTAAGTACATTTTACGGTCTAGTTTTAGTTTAGGCTTTTATCTTTATTAAAAAAGTATACATAAAAGCAGCAGTTGTAATGAGGGATCAGAGTGGAAAATCCTATAACCCGACAGACTCTGCTGCCTATTGAACAATAATTAATTTAAATGTGGAGGGCGATGAGCGTTCCCCCCTTTTAATTCCTCATGTAAATGTATCTAATTATTACTAAAATAATTAATGACACTAATCACTTACAACAGTTGCCTGGCAGCTCTGATAATGTTACCTATGTCTGTGCATGAGTCAGGTCGCCTCATTACCTTTATACTTTAGAAGAATACGTTATGTTTAATTTGCAACCATAAGCTATATAATAAGTAAGTAAGAATATGATGTAAAAGAAGACTTTGGATTATCTCTCCTTGTGATCTGGCGTTACGGATGATTATTGATTCTGACTGATTCTTATGCATATCAATTAAAAAAATACCTTTACTTGGTTTAATTAGAATTAATGGTATCGGTCTTGAATTGGAAAGTGCAATCAGAAACGTAATGATCACTTAAGCGTGTAATGTAGATAGGACATTATACTGATGCATGCAATTCAAGGTATCGAGTATCGACACAAATGAATAGCCGATAATAACACACCTACACGTGTCGAGTCACCTGCCAGACTGCGATGGAATTCACCGTTTATGTAACTCGTGTATTGCTTATACATATAAGAATAACGTAACGATATTCAAATATTTGAGTTATTATATAAATATTACATACAATAAATAAAAATAAAAAGAAAAAATAAGTAAAGTAATAATAAGTAGTATTTAATAGTAATTAAATATTACTGGTTTTTTATACATTCATTCATTATTCTGAAGGAAAAATATTTGGTTAGGTAAGCTTGGGCTTAGCATCTATGCAGAGTAAAATGTGTTTTTATAGCCATTTACCAAAAAAAAAACAAACTTATGTAGTTTAGACTTTATCTTTTGAATAAACGTATATATCTACATATATAAAGTCACATATATATCGCGAAAGGAGTAGACAGAAGTGCCTATATTTTGCCTCTTAATTTTGGTCCTAAAGATTATAAATATTAATATGACCTTCAATCAAAGTCCAGGAACGTACTTGTAAATCTTGAGTTGTGGAGTTGTCAGAGAGCAAGTTCTTTTGCTTTAAAGACAACTCCCGCATTAGGAATATATCCTGCGTCGCGGGGGACTTTACAAACATACATACAACGGACACAAAAAAACCTAGACTCAGAACGAAAATTTTTCGATCACACAAAGTGTCGTCCCATGTGGGGACCGAACTCACAACCCTCAATGTAGTAGGACTCGGCGTGGCGACCGCTTAAACCACTACACCATATGTGCAGCCAAGTCAATTAGCAAGTGATACTATTATAAATCTGATATTAACCCACTTTTTGGCAAAAATAATCACAATGAACAGTATTATAATTAAATAAAATAACAAAGTAGCCCCCTTTAATTTTACAAGTTTTTGAATTGAAATTTATAAATATGGCTGTACTCAATAGAGTACAGTGACTTCTAATGGGTTAATACTACTGTGTTTGTTGTATTCATAATTATAAATCATATTCATTCATCCAGTAGGCTTGCTTTTAACATAATTAACTTACTTGTATAGAAAAAATATAGAACCTTTTTTCGGCAAGAAGCTAATACAGTCCAATTAAATAGCTATGGTTTAAAAATAATCATTTTAACTATAGTAACCATGACTCATTGCTTGTTAGTAATACATAAAACTTATCCTATGTTAGTAGAGACGATATACAATAACTTTCTAAAGCTTTGCATTCAGCTTTTTCGAGAAAGCGCGGAAATCATTGTTTGAATGATTCGCTGCCAGCATATCTTATTTAATTTGTCGCTCGTGATCCTAACACTATTTTGGAAGAGCTTTAAACATTCTTCTGGACTCACACATATCTGCATAAATTTTACCACTGATAGGTTTACCGTGCCAGTTCCAAATCAAGAATGATTGTTTAGCCTGTCTGTGATCCCCAGCGATATGTTTGTTTCATCCTGTAATATGTTTCTTTCGTATACGCTTGCTGTTTCCGCGACCCACCTTGGCCGCCTCAGTTAGCGCGTTCACAACGTCAACATAAAGCTTATCAATTGTATATCTATGAGTAATATCATTACACGTTTTATCACAACAGTTAGTCAATTCTTGTAGACAAGCTATATGTCTCAGTCTATAATTACATTCATTTTGATATATTTATATTTCCTGTACACCTCTTTCGCCCCATAAGGCTGTATTTTGAGAAAAACTAACATTATGAATTTTGGTGATAATATATTTAAATTACACTCTATGACACGTGGAAAGTAGTCGGACTATAGAACATCCTACAATACAGATAAATTTTTTAGCTGCATTTACAGCAGCCTGAGTTACAAGAGAATGGTCGAGACATCGTTTAGAATCGTGTGACTTACTTAAAAATGTGTATGTTTCCCATAACGAACCTTACATATCAATATCTACGCCATGTACCATGTCCGATCCGCACAAAAGTTAATAAGTTCATTATAAAACAGTTCGGTGGGATGTGCATTATAACCTCCCAATATGTACACACAATCGACGCCACAGTTATCTATGATAGCACTTACTATGTATGTCCGTGATAGAACTAAGGATGTCCGTGAAATCCGCAAGATTTACAATCACACCGACAGGCGTGTAAACACTCATCTAGGAATGCTTTATCTTTCGACATTATTTTCACAGCGTAGATACGCGGGTTACTACGCTGAACGACGGTTACTTGATGAAAAACTTTCCGCCTCCATAACAACGCAACACCTCCATATGGACGACCGTCATGTAAGACGCCGTTGGTCAGGTCTACTGCTGGTACCCCTGTCGCGCTGAAGTATCTTCGCTAATAGTATTTCGCTAGTAGTCATTTAGTTCGGCAATAACCAGGTTTCCTGTAAGACTATTAAATCGCAGCTTTCACACAAATCCCTTATGTGTTGCAAAGAACGCTTTAGTAGGTCTGCTCGTCCATTATTTCTCACTACACTGATTTTTAATGTCTTCTATTTGACTCCATTTTACATATGACCCCTTAATCTGCACTAAAGCCAGATTTTTAAGGAGTTTGCTGACATCTAAGTGATCAACAGTTAGAGGTGGTAATTTTTCCAACTCGCGTGCTACAAACACTGGCAATATTTCCATGTATGTTCCTTTAAATACGCCTATTATATCGGACAACATACGGTCCTCCCTACCCTTTCCTTTTCTATTTGATTTCCTCAGTTCAGACGGTAGGGATTCCAGCAGGAACTTGTTTGATTTTGCTATTTCTGCACTCATAAATGTTGATGGACATATCTTCACTATTGTTGCCTCGTCGGACACCGAGATTTTGTTCTGTATATACGCCAGAAGCTCATCAATCACAATATTACACACGTTACATTTCAACGTATTCGACGACATTTTTACGCAGTGAGAGCACATCCAACGTGGGTAGATATAAATACACTATTGTTACCGTTGTCATTACAAAGTGGAGGATCCTGATATAGTAAGCAACCTAGCTACAAATAAGTCCCGATGAACACAGTGGACGCAGAAATTGGAAGCTAAGTCCTAGATTAATATTCCGTACGTCGTCCTTACCTTTTGTTATAATCTTGGTATAGTTGAAGTAAATAGACCAAAATACTGCTCGAGACGTCTCAAAACAGACATTGAAATATTAAAAAAATGTAAACGGACACAGACAGACAGACAGATATCTTGATTTAAACCTTTTCTGGCGAGAACAGTTTATATTATCGTGACTGACTCCTTAACAAAAGTACAGATTTTATTCAAGTTTTGTGGCTGTACTACAAAATCATTATTTATATTCGTACATCACTCAATATATATATATATATGTACATATAATATCAACTTACCTCATTATTCTTATTCGTTATATTCCTCTCACTAAGTAACAATACCTCATTAGGAATACCCTAGTGTTTATTACACGAGGTAAATAAAATTATTTTTACCTGAATGCCAGTAACAATTTTATTAGGTATAATTTTTCATTTTAGTTTATTTTTGTTAACCCTTTTAGTGATGACGCTGTACACTGCTTACAGTTTATAATGACCCAAAATCCCTTTATTCTATGAGTAAATGTACTATGCTCACATGTGTTTATATATGTTTAGTTTATAAGAAGATTTAGAAGGTGGAATTTTCTTATCAATATTAATTTATCTTCTTACCTATTATTTAAATCACTTTAGAAAATGTAATTATTTTTATAAGTTTTTCAATAGTTTACCACTCACGGACGCTTCCAAAATTACGTATAGGTAAATTAGTGATACACTCACTAAATTAAACACCATTTATTTGTTTACGTTTACGATTGTATTCTCAGGAGGGGAGGGAGACGTGTATGAAGTTTTATAAGTTTTGCGCTATGATTAGGACTACAATTGAATTCATATTTATTAGCCGATGCCAACTACCTGGTATTGAGAAAGCCTAGCTTTTGTAGACAGATTTTGATTTTATGTTGACTACAAAATTAGTCACAATTGGGCCAGCTTTATCCGGGGCTATCTGTAACCGTGCGGACCGGCCACTTGAATGAAGTAACTATCTAATTCTAGTATTATAAATCCCTTGTAACATTATGTAACGCAGCCATAAACCTTAGTAACTCACAAACGTTACAACGACGTTATCAAATCTATTTTACCTCTAAACTTTATACCTAGATACGCAAGTAATAAAAAACAGCATTAGGTAGGAACAAATAGTAATCAATTTAAATGTATCAAAGCGGTACAATAAAACAGTCGAGCTTGTCTAAGCATTGTGTGCGGAATAATAAAAGGGAGCTCATCTGTACCGCTTATGTCCCACGTACGGCGTACTATTCACGAGATCGAAAAAGTTTTCCAATAGCTTCCTCTGATGATAGAAAATAGTTGGAGACCTGTGAGGTTAGTTTTATTGCAGTCACCACTATGTTCGCTATAGAGTCCTCACACATATTGCACCCATTATTTTTTTTTTGTAGTTTTGATATTTGTTTTACTTCTTCTTTCTGTGTTATTATGTTTCTACTTTCATACATAAACTAGCGAATGAAAATATTGCTGTAGTTAATAGTGGTGTTAAGTATTTTAAACACTAAGGGTATGTCTCAGTTATAGCTACCTAAACCTGTTTCAGTACTGAGTTCGTGTTCTAATCAACGATTTGTTTTTTCTGGGTGTAATGGATGGATATACCATAAAACTTTATAATTACATAATTTTACCCCATTAGTTTCAACCCGGAAAATACAATCAGAAACACGAAACAGAAATACGTTTACTTGGTACGGTATTTTGTATTATAAAGGAAGCAAATATCTCATTAGACATTTCATTATCTCAAGACAATAACGTTAATGCGACATCTATATATGCTACATATACCAACCACATTAACACCTTTCTGAAAATGATTCCTAGCAGAATGTGCCGGACAAAAGGCTATGTAAGCTTTTGTATGTGCTGGACCCAGAAAGCAGCACCAGTAAGATTTACTGTTAGCCATAACAAGGTAAAGACATCACGTCTTCACTTTATGTGAACAGCGAACAAACTTGAAACAGCAAACGGTTTTAGGATATTTTTAATACTAGAGAGGACAACTTAGAAAACATCTGAAATGTGTTAGTTGGTAATTGTACAAATTTTGCAGTTGAAACTGACCATGACTTTCACTAATGGGAACACATTGGTAAAAATCACGGTCACAACTGTATAAAATTATTATATATGTATTATATCACTTACGTGGGAGAGCCATGCTTCGGCATATAGCGCGTCGCCACCCAGCAGCGTGCCGGTGGCGAGGACCAACATGCTCAAATTTTCCTTCTTCTCGCTCGCCGTTATTGCGAAAAATAAAGCGTAAAGTTGCATTATTTCTGACATATAAATAATTTATATTCATTATTTCTATTATATTAATTTGTTCAAAATAAAATATATAATTATATTATTTTGCAATCAACCGTCCCCGCTGGAAATCATTGGGAGAGGCCTATGTCCAGCAGTGGACAAGCATAGGCTGAGGTATATTATTTAGATTTTTAAACATTTAGAAAATTAGTTATAAGCTTGCAACATTGCCCTGGGAATATATTCATGTAAGAATATTGTAAATGTATCGAAATAAATATATAAATATTAGCCAGGCTCGACCGGAATGCTATCACGGCCTTACAGAAAACCGGTGTTAATCAGTTTTTTTTTCAGTTTTCCTTGCTTTCACCCACTCGGTGAAAGCAAGGAAAACTGAAAAAAAAAACTGATTAACACCGGTAACACTCTCCTCTGATTCTTGGACAAAAGCCGGCTACGCATTTGGGGCTCTTGAGTTGTAGCTCTCCATTGGCGGTGGTAATCACTTACCATTAGGTACCATACCATTATTTTAACAGGTAAATAAGGTTCTCAGGTTCATGTAGATACATGCACTACTTGCCTCGTTATTTCGTGAGGGGTTTTCAATGCCCCATAATCAATTTTAGTGCTACCCCCATAACTCTCGAGTGCACGGATGTCGTAGTGGTTTAGGCGGTCGCCACGCCGCTTCCTACTACTCTGAGTGTTGTGGGTGAGATCTCCACTTGTCGTTCTGAGTCTGGGTGCTTTGGTGTCAGTTTCATGTATGTTTGTAAAGTCCTCCGCAACACAGGATATATTGCTAGTGCGGGAGTTGTCTTAAAAAAAAAAACCTCTATAATATAAAGAAGCTTTACCCTTTGAAGTGTACCAAAATATGTGATGTGTAAGTTAATGACTTTAAGTCTTAACAGCGTCATTTTACCTGTTAGACAAAGTTGAAAGTAATGGGCAACAGACAACCCTATAGGATTACCTTTTTCATACTTTTAAAGTATTAAAGCTTTTGGGAAACTTGCTGTACACTTTTATAAAGTTACCGTTCATTTTTTTGAAATTTTAAATGACTAAACGGCATAAACAGCGATTGTAATATGACTCTAACTTTTGAATAGTAAAAGAAAAATATATGTTCCGATGTATAAATGTATGTATACAGACATTTATAATACATAATATATTTGTGTAAGAAATTGTTTTGTTTTTATTTTGTTTCAATTACTTTTATCTGTATCACAGCGAAATCAATGTAACTGTAATTTGTTTTTCTCATTGTAAGTGAATAGTTAATGTTATTGTTTGTGAGAAATAAATGATCTTAAACCTGATAATATCGTAGGGTACCTTCCTAGGTTAAAATATTGTTTTTGGCATCAATCATTAAATGTAACATCTTAAAGTAAAGCCTGCATTGTATTGGATGATATTTTCTCGAATCGATATTAAATATAAACGACTTGATAATAGCTACGTATAAGATACTTCATACGTAAACATCGTCTATATTTTTGTGTTTTAATAAAAATATACTGATTTGACTTGTCGGTCAGCTACCCCATTCAAATCGCTCTAAACCTAATTATATAACTTTCATGTTTAGTATATATTTAAACATAAGTAAAATATTCAGTAAATATCGTCCTTCATGAATAAGGTAATTCTAGACTTTGATAGGTTTCAAGCTCAAGTTCCGAATCGGGATACCTACAACGCGTCATTCGTTTTTGACCTCACGGTTCGCTAGGGGTCCCTAAGGGAATTTCGCCAACCCGCACTGATATTACGTGCACGTATCCATGGAATATTTATGAATGGCACGGTATCGATGACGAAGATTTTACAAGTTTAACAAATTTGGAAGATATGGATTGGGATCTTCCTGAGTAAAGGCGTTTTGAAGCTACTTAATTTTTAAAACCGGTGTGTTTTTAGAGAAGAAAAAAAAATACAGCTTCCTAGCTTTCTAACTCAGTGTCTGTATAAAAAAAAACAGTATCGTTCAAATAGAAATATAATTTATTTGATCACTCAAATAAGAAAGTATTAAATTATAAATTATAAAAAAAAACAAATTCTTCGAGTTCTTAGTTTTCATTAGTATCATGTTGAGAAATATTTTAATACCAGTAATTCATTTCATTGTACTTAAAAAACCTATGCAAATTAGAAAAATAATTTCTCTATTTTTTTATGTCAACGAAATATTTTAAGCACATTTATACATAAACACATTAAATTTATAAAGTTTTAAGCTATTGGCGTTGAATAATATTGCATCAACTCATATATATTTAGCAATTATACACATACATACATAAAACAAAAATAGACTAAAATTCATTATTTGACAATAATATCTTAATGTATGATTGCGTTTATCATAACAATACTTTTTCTCTTAACGACTAGAGAGAAATCTTTTAGTTAATCTTGAAGATCTAAACATGGATAAAAACAGCTATACGTGATATATTTCACACGTATGCACAATTTTTTATGGCAGTTTATTAATAGTCACTAGTGATGCAAGACGATGCACAAACTTGACACATCTATACTGTTATTATAATTGTGAAGAGTAAACAAACAGTTTGTTTGGTTGATCGCGCTAATCTCAGGAACTGATGGTTCGATTTGAAAAATTATTTCAGGGTTTAGTAATAAGTTTAGTAAAAATTTAGTAACACGTTTATATTTCATTAATTTCTAAATATTTTTTTAGTTATTTCTGTTTTTCTTTTATTATTTATTACATAACATTCGACGTAGGTACTTATATATCTATTTTGAAAATCAAGTTGATTTTGTAGGAATTTACTATTATTTAATATGTTGCTCATCTTTTAACATTTTTTTTTAATTTAAGTGTTTAATCAGGTACGGAATTAGTGTCACCTACTTGAATAATATTTGACTTAGATTTTTTTCTTAATCATACGGTTAGTATATAATAATATTATATAACTGAAGAGTTTGTTTGTTTACATATTTATTGATAAATCTAATCGCTAATCTTAATAACTACTGGTTAGAATTGAAAAATTATTTCAGTATTGGATATCCATTTAATGAGAAAGTTTATTGGTTGTATGACCAACAGGTGCCGAGCATCAATGGGTTCAGATAGCTACATCGAAAAATTGTAACTAAAATTGATGTTAAGGAAATATGTTTAATTGTGATTATTATAAACAACATTATATGAAAGCTGTTCTGAAATGAAGATTTATTATTATTTTGGTTTTATTTTTTATTTTCTAAGCTTTTTAGCCGATTCCACCGTGTTTACGGGCTTAAACCAAGTAAATACAGCATGTGGTGTGTACATTATGTTATTATTATTATCAATGAAAAATGTTGCAAAAACGGGCAATTTTTATTCCTTTTGGGAGGCGTAGACGTAGTTGCGCGAGTCAGCTAGTTTATATTAAAACTACAATGTACCGGACCACACTGGACCTAGTGATTTTCTTGGAATTAGACAACCCTTACCGTTGAACTTTTCTACTATTACCGTTGCTTGAATCACGTTTTGCATCTGCTAATAGAGGGTCTTGTTCCATTAGAGTTGACATTATCTTGCCATACACTTGACACAATTGCACTATTTAAAGTATTCAGATGCTGAAAGTATTTTACAAAACAGCGACAACACGGAATAGTTTTAAAGTAGCTTTTCCTTTTTACTTTAAATAATTACAAATTCAGGAGATAATCGTCATGGCCTGCAATTGTATAACGTTTTGCTTCGCATCTATTTATGGAACAAATTATCGCCTGTGGTATTTCCGGTCCGATACGACGACTTCAAAGGCCGGTAACGCGCCTGTGACTCCTGAGTTACAGGCGTTCATGGGCGGCGGAAGTCGCTTTCCAAATCGATTTCAATAATTAACGATGCTATCATGTCCTTTATTGATGATATTTGTAGTCACGACTTCAAAAAATTTGGGAACTAGTTGGGGATCGTTATATTCTGTTGTTAGAGGGTCATAAACGAATCATGTTTGAGAAATTATTATTGGATTCGTTTCTTGAATAGAATTTACGCTCTTCGTCGGTTTTATGTACTGATAAATAGCCCCACACCATTTAAAGTTTTTCATTTTTTTTTATTTTTGTTTATGTAATTTGCTAACATTACAAAGAAATGATTAGCATAAAGCAATTGAATGTTTAATTAGCAAGAATTATACTATAATTGTAGCACAAAAAACTGTTGAATTTCACTCAAGTTTTGTATTGTGTATTAAGTTTATATAATTATGTTCAAACGTCATTTCCCGATTCGTCATTGTTGCAAAGATATATGAAAATAGCATTTTCTAACTAAATCCCATCACAAGACTTGTTATGACAATTACGAGCAAAATAAACGTTCACATAATCGGTAACGTGTTTCTCTGAAGTTATCTTTTGTTGGCTTATGCTTAATAACTTTATAATTTTAAGTTAATAAGTTTATTTTGTTTTCCATTAAAGATATGTAAATAAAGGCATAATTTTTATTATAATAAAACATTGTTCGTCACAACAAAACATGATATGTTTCTTGAATTAGCTTTGTACCAGCATACGTACTAACAACGAATTGTAATCAAACACGTCTTGTTAATTAACAAAAAGTACACTGACTAGAAAAACATTAGCAGTGTACACCACGTTACCATTTAGATCGGCTTATCCCGATCCCGCTTGTTCGGCGCGATGTGCTATGAATACTGAGAGACAAGGTTTTGCCATACACGATAAACTTGTTTCAAGAACCTTACGTTTTTACCTTCTAGAAAATTCTTCTATCATAAAGGTTGAGAAGCAATATACTTAATTTATATAGCTAAAATGTTAGGCGTCTGAGATCGGTTTAGCCAGAGCCACGTAACGTAGCGCTATGAATACAAAAGGGGCAAGTTTTTGTTACGCGCTCAGAATGAACGTAGTTCTAGAATGGAGGTGTTCCGAACTGTTGGAGCTTTTATGTTCGTATATTAAACGGTACTGTCGCGGAAAATGTGTGTTCGATTTATATGAATAATGTTTTTTACTAAAAATATACACATTTTACACGGTGTAAATGTGGGTCTTGTGGTGGGCTATAGAATTAATGTAACATAGTTATTAATATAAATTAAAGAAAATAAAAAATAAATATTTTAGTAATAATCATAACAATGAAAATTTAATATTAAACATGTATGAAATACGATGATATCTGAATGACATTTGAATCTAAGTGCGTATACTTCGTCTATGATATCTGGTACACCCTTGACATAGGGTATGTAGGTTGCTCACCTCTGGACAGTGCGTCTTATTCCGGCAATATTATACATTATAATATTATATTTACGCTAGCAATTCTACATTAGAAATAATGCCTGCCTCCGTAGACCCAACGTTCCATGGTGAAAGATAAACATCAAAATATTAGTACTACACCTACTTACCACAGATCGACACGATTATGATTAAAAAGACAACACATTTTCGACAGAGTGTACTTACTTTCTACTATCACTTTCAAAAATCCATCTTAAATATAATAATAAAATATTAATAAATATGAATAGGGATTTTTTTAGTAGGCGTAGATGAATAATACAGTCGACTCTGTAAAATAATGATGACTGCTTACAATCGCCTCGCTAGAAAGTGACATTTATAAATATTTCAATAGGCCGTAGCATTGCACGCGATTGTACTTGTCAACAAAGCTTACATTTACGGTTGAACAGATATAGATATTGTAACCGTACAGTGCTATGCAGATTACTGAATAACGTGTTAAATCTACTTTGTGGTGCAATATACCGTGTTCTTAGCACAATGTCTCTTACATACATATGTGCTTCCATCTCATACATCATCATGCTCGTACGCAGCACGTACCTCGTACGTACCCTCGTGCACGAAGGGGTAGGTAGATGATAGTCCCACGTAATTAAGGGAAAGCTTATTGTCGTCAACCAGCAATTTAGGAACTAGGTATGGGAAAATAATTCTGTATATTAGAACGTAATGTATTCTGATCTATTGGTCTATTGGTCGAGATCTATTGGTGTGAAAGTTAATGTTATTTATGTTAATAAATTTAGTACTTTAAATATCACATTGTTAAGAATTACAAAATGATTTCAATTAATATTATTAGCTATTTAATATTATATCTTAAAGTATTTCAAGCTTTGATCTCTTAATCATAACGCACAAAATCGTATGAAATTCGCCTAATATGGTCTCTTGTTACATTGGTAAGCGGGTACTCGTAGCGTCGTGGTAGCCATTCGCTACGGTTTGAGACACGAGTTGACAATGGATTTGTTTGAAGATTATTTAATAGAATTAATTCGCAGTTATCCTTCTTTATACAAAGTTGATGACAAAAAACAAAAAAGTTTAAAAGTAAAAGCAAATTGCTTGCAAATTTCAAAAATATTGTTCATGTAACTCATCATTTCTTCGCACAGGCAGCAACGATGCGTAGACCCGCTTATAGCAGAGTTTAGCGTTAATATCCTGAGGCCTTAAGACACCAATAAAATTTACTTTTAATGAGTTAAATGTGCCACATGTGCCCTAAAACACCGCATTCAGAAGATACAATACATTGTTGCTACATTCCTGGTACTGTTGTATAAACCTACTCCGAATGAATAAAAAGTTGGCATTGAACGAGTTATAATCCCATAAACCCTGTAACAAAGGCTGATCTATCTGCTTGTTTGCTATTGTCACAGCATTGAAAAATTTCCTTTGTTTTCATGCGTCGTGTGTCAGTCAGTGTAAGTTGCTAGCTTGATGAGTCACTTCACATAATATATCGCTGGAAATTTTGTTGTACGAATTGTGTTACTGGTCAAATTTTACCTTCTGTTTGATTTTTATTGAGTTCTGTATAACAATTTCGATAGAATATATATATATATTATTATTTTTTACATTTTTTTTATTTATAACATTAGTATTACGAATCACTGGTAAAAATTCAGGCTCCCTTGTCCCAATCCGAATCCCGATTTTCATTTTTTCTTTTGTTTGGTTTTCAAAACTATTAATTGCGATATTACGCCTTACACCACGTCATCAGACGGGTCACCTGATGGTAATGGCTTAACACCGATTTTCAGTCACTGTTACACTCACTGTTCTGTATCTAGTCGAGCCGGCTCATTGGTGCCAAAGCATGGCCTTTGACGGGAAATTTGGGAAAAGCGTTGAAAGATTATTATAATGATGAGTAGATTTAAAACAGATGTTACAAATCACTATTCTAGGAATTCCTATTAAAAAGCATTATTTACTATATACGTCTTTTTGGAACGAAATTCCTTATCGCGCGTTGTGAAAGGGGGCTAGACGGAAAAAAATCGTACGAAAATTTGGAACGACACTTTTTTATTAATATAAATTGACGTCTAACTGTGGATACCATACATTAAATTTGCTTTAACGTTCGCCAACGTCCATACCATGTTGAATACACCGGTTCTCGTCTGATCACCGAAGTTAAGCAACATCGGGCGTGGTTAGTACTTGGATGGGTGACCGCCTGGGAATACCACGTGATGTTGGCTTTTTGCTCTTTATTTTCGTGTCATCTTGTCAGACATTCAGCGCCATCTATCTAATAGATAGGAAATCATTTCGCAAGGAGATTTTACCAATTGTTTTAATTGTTTTTAATATGTAGGTAATAGCCGCTTTCATAGATGGCGTTGTAATTAAAATCGTGTCAAATCAGTTTTACTCGATCGTCACAACTTCGTTCCTATCGGGCGTCCCACGACACCACACGGCTTTTTTAATTATATTAATAGGTCTTTACTTATATTTCATTCTCTGTAGATTAGCGAGGAATTCACAATTAACAAATAAATTTTACTCGAAAGCCATGTTATTTAAAATTCAGTCATTTGATTTAGATAGTGTTTTATTTTTGTGAAATTGTGGTAGTTTCTGACGTCACGTAATCCGTGCAAATTGAACAACACGAAACATTAACGACGTGTAAGGGTCTAACACAGCTTGCTTGAAACACGGTCTATTATTGGTTGAATCGAATTAAAGAGTTTACGGTCAGCTAGTAACTATTATCGACAATCTTGTTGTTGCAGCTTTGGAGTCAGTGCCAAATCAACATTGAAGAACTTGTGTCGAAAAAGAAAGATAAGCTTAGTTTGTGTGGCACCAGCTATACGAACTAAGCTTCCATCAGCAAGACTTACGCGTCGAAGCATGCTTAGCTTAGAGTCGGCATAGAAGCGAGGGCATTATGAATCGAATTAAATTTAATTACCTACGATTAAAAGTGGATCCTGGATGACAAAAGTAAGCGTTCGTGTCAATGATATCCGGGTACAGCAACTAATCAGTCCGCTTAAAAAAATATCCTACAGGAAGATAATGGTAGACCAGTGACAGACTTGTACATCACAGCATCTCACTGAATGGCATAACAGTGAAAGCAGATGTATTTTGCCAAGAATTGCAAACAATGATAGAGAAGCTCGCAATTTAATAACCACCATTGCTTCTCCACGACAACGCGTAAGCTCACATTTCATGAGAGATCATCACAAAGCTACAAGAGTTACAACTGGAAGTTCTCCTCTCCTAGCCCTAACAGAATTCTACTTTTTTCAAAATTTAGACAATGTTTTTAATTAAAAAATATTCAACACCCGAGAGGCAGTACAAAGCGCCTTTGCTACCTTCATCGCCTCCCGTCCAACAGACTTCTACAGCAAAGGGATAAACTAAACTGGCAAAATAAAATAAAAAACAACTTGTTTTGTAAATAGTAAAAAAATTACCATATCTCCAACTTCGTAGGTAAAGACCTAATACTTCAGTTTCAGAGTTCATATGTGTAACCTCTTAGAATGAAATTGTTCGATCTTTAAACGCCAGTGGGGATATAAACGTACAGAGCAACTTCACGGTTCACGTATTACAGTAAAATGAAATACAGTACATAGGCTGGCGATAAAAGACCCTGTTTCTTGCAGTTTTCATATGTCCAACCGTAAAACTAAAAACACAATCCTTCTTGCGGGAGGAGTGAATTAAAAAAATAAAATGATACGAGACGTTTTGTATATATATATTTTTTAAAACAATGGTTCAATTACGAATAAAAAATTATATTGGTAACGTTTCCCTATATTGTAATTTATATTTTTTATAACTCAATAATCAGGTATTGTCTAAATATGGTAAAATTAAGTTATGTTTTGGCATAAATCTACGTTGATACATAGAAATGAAACATAATATGTACTGAGGTTTCAGCATGCCCGTAGGGACACTACTATCAGCGGAGTACAAGCGTACAACCAAGAGACTAATGTATCTTTCCTTACGCTAATTTTATATGTGAAAATTTATCGTAGTAACAGGACAGGATTTATACATATATTTTTTTGTTTAAAACTCTGACATATATATTACCTTTTAAGTGAATAGTAAGTTATATACAAGAATTATTACATACTAGCTGGTACCTGCGACTTAGCGCTGTAGTACGGTACGCTAATGCAGTCCATGAGGTCTCGGATTCGATTCCCGGACCGGGCATAATTTTATAGGGTTTTCTGAGAGATTTCCTAAAATTATAATATCTAGTTTTTTTTTTGTTTAAAACTCTGAAATATATATATTACCTTTTAAGTGAATAGTAAGTTATATACAAGAATTATTATATACTAGCTGGTACCTGCGACTTAGCGCTGTAGTACGGTACGCTAATGCAGTCCATGAGGTCTCGGATTCGATTCCCGGACCGGGCATAATTTTATAGGGTTTTCTGAGAGGGAAAATAGCTTAAGTTATTCCTTAAATATACTGCTACCTGGTAGTAAAATATTATCAAATTCAGTCCAGTCGTTTAAAAGATTACTCACAAAAAACAGACAGCCAGACAGGCGGACAAAAAATATTCATACTGGTTTTTAGGCATAGGTATCATACAAATAACCGTGTGAGCATATAAAAAACCTATTATTTTTTAGAAATTACAAACAGAAGTTTGTGTAGACTGAAACAGAGTATAGACTATTTTTATTAAGTATTAAAATTTTAATAAAAAAATATTGTTAGAGATATTACTTACTTCATCCTATTGCTGTCCACTGCTGAACGAAGGCCTCCCGCAAACAGCGTCAATGATCCCGGTCTTTAAAATTTTATCATTGCTTACATTGACAAAGAAAATTGTCGTATTTACAATCTCCCTACTCTTGAGTAGAGGCGTATTCTAATGGATATGGGGTTACTATATAACATTTTATGGGGACGGATCGATTGTTCTATGCTTTTAAATAATAATAAGTTTAATGTACCCAAGAAACGCACAGTAGAGACACTACATTATTTTGCACTTTATTTCAATCGACTAATTACGGTAGAAATAGTGTAATATCAGGTTTACTTGACTCTTACAATAAACACTTTAGTAGTGTGGACATATTTATCGGTTCCAAGGACAATTTCAAAACACGAATTTGGTTTAAATTACTAAATGTGATTACTAATTAAATTACTAAATGTTGAGATTTTACTAATGTAAAATCCTTAAAAAAAGTTACCTAAAAAAAAAACTAAAAGGACGACAACTCTTCTCTTGACTGAACTGAAGGGTAGGTTGCAGGAGTTTTTTAGCACCGGTAGTCACTTATCATCAGGTGACCCGACTGCTCGTTTGTCCATATACCTTTGAAGGACAATTTAAAACTTAAGCAAGAATATGCAAAGTTACTAAATGAAAAGAATGTGATAAAAAGTTTCACGGCCATTGATTCCAATTCAAGACAAAATCATAACAGAACTATCAAATTCTCAACTAAATCAAAGACATAGATTGGTATTTCGAACAACAATAATGAACGATAAACTGTTCTTGACGTATCTCGCCGACACTTCGTTGAGATACAGTTATTAAACCGTATTAACAGAAAACCTTTCCAATAGAACAAAATTTTATATTTTTCAGGTCTGCAAGCATCTTGTAAATTAAAGTATATTCTATAGGGATGAAAAAGTAAAATTCAAGTATTATGAACACAGTGTGCGTTTGATGTTTTAATTAAGAAACCTCTAACATGAACATACTTATATTTTAACACATAAAACTTTTTATCCGTACCTCTGAACAAGTTTTTCTGTGAAACATGGCTTTGAAGTTTTAAATAACAATGGCTCTGTAGGGGAAAATTAATGGTAAATTGTTTATTTGAAATTTTTGCTAAACTGGTCAAGAATTTTTAAAATGAATAGAATTCGAATTATGTTATTAAATATCAATTAAACAGTAGAATTGAATTAAACATACAAATTAATGAAATTGAAGCTTGTAAATGAATTTGAATGTTTACCTGGTACTAAATTATTTTTTTCCTTAAACTTTGTCTATCAGTCTGTGTTTTGTCTTTTCACTTTTCACTAACAGGAAACGAATGTTATGAATACTATACTATACTATATATATACTATACAGTAGAGCAGTCAGTAGAAGAATCATGCTAATTTCGTTTGAAGAAAGTGGGTTTTTTGAAAAAAAGAAGCGGTACATATAATCAAACCCGTTGCAGACACAGTTAGGAAAGTTTAAATCTAAACTCGATTATTCAGATAACTATTAAACTTTTTATAAAAAGTAATTATACAGGTAAAACGAAAAAAATCAGCTTGGTAAGTACCTTAACTGAACTACAAAGACAATTTTCCTTTCCTTTACAAAAACAATCTTAGTTATTATTAGCACGTTATTTATATTGTTCACGTAGGGTATACCGGAAAATGTCAACTTACAGGATGTGTTGGTAGATAAGGATGAATTTGGTTAATAAAAACAAACAAACGCTATGTTTTGTATCTGTTTGCTGATGCCCGTCTCGACGCAAACAATTAGCTTTATTGTGTGCTTGCCCACACTTGATACAAAACGAAGTTGCTTCATGGAGATAGAATTGTAACTGGATAAACTGCAAGCAAGAACAATCTAAGATAATACTAGCGATGGCCGTTGATAAAAATGTACACTTGACTTATTTTTTTTAAGGATTGGATACTTTAGAATAAAAGCGATTTCTGACAATCCTTAAAATCATTAAGTCATAAATATACCTTATTACTTATAACCTGAAAGCTCTTGATTGCTTTAATGATAACACAAATAAATATTTTTATTAGGCATTGTTTTTTATCGTCCTTCTTCTGGTGAAAGATGGAAGCTGTTATTATTTTATATATACGTATACGGTTAGTGTAGAAGAGATACGTAAATTGCCTGTATAACCTTACTATTCTTTATTTTATTGATTCCATACGATTGTTGCAACCATTTACCTCATCTTATATTTACAAGTATAACTGATTTGTCCGTAGCCAACGTGTTTATCGCGATCACTAAATCCGCGTCGAGACCAAAATGTCACGTTTTTACATATTTCATCTCCATCTCACAATGATAACGAATAAAGCGCACAAATATTTACAGATGATTTTATTATAAGTTAGCTTCAGAGACGTGTCTGAAAATATTGGCAGCTATACCAAGTTTCGAAATATCATAGATCAATGACTATTCTTTTTATTTAAGAAGTAGAAATTGTATTAAGATCTTCAAGTACAAGATACATTACATTAAGTTACATCTTCAATATATTCCTTTTAGTAGAGTGTTTTATACATATAACTATATTCGACTTCAATATAAGTTAATCACGATGCAATTGTGCGTGCAGGCAAGCAAACGTCATTTTCTCCATGTAGACTCGGATCGTTGCGTACCTAGACAAAATATTAGAAATAAATACACATTAACCTAACAAAAAACTCCTTAGAAAGCTTTGGTAATAATAATAATAATATCCTCACACATCTCACACAGGGTTGATGATCCCAATATAAATAATCGGCCGAGCCTGTACTATGATAGCAGCCTAGTTACCTGTATTGTCCTTGTCTGATACTTATAATAATATTGATATAATAATATTAATATATACTTATAATAATATTAGGTCCTTACATATGAAATTGGCGTTTTGTACTGGTGGAAGATGGAGTTTTTTTTTTGTAAAATATATTTAATTAATCAAAGTATGCACCGTTGTTATCTATGCACTTTTGCCATCTCATAGGTAGTTCATTGGACCCTTTACTAAAAAAAACACAGGGCGAGAATCAATAACATAAACCCTTTGAGGCGGTTTGGACTGCCGCACCGGATTTGAATTTTTTTCTTTGTAAGAAGTTGTCCAAATTCCGGAAAAAATGGTAATCTGTTAGAGCAAGGTCCGGGGAGTACGGTGGATGTCGCAGACATTAAAATTGTAGCTCATCTAACTTAGTGGTTGTTTTTGTGCAGTGTGTGGTCTTGCATTGTCGTGAAGCAGCAGTGGCCTAGAGCGATTGACCAATCTCGGTTGTTTAGCAGCTAGTTCTTCCTTCATGGTTTGCAGTTTCTGACAATAGATATCTGCCGTAATCGTTTGGCCAGATTTAAGAAAGCTGTAGTAAACGACACCGGCGCTAGTCCACCAAACACATACAAGTAACTTTTTCTGAGTGAATTTTATACATCATGCACTTTGGCGCATCGGCGGACTTAATGCCTAAGGCATTCTCTACCAGTCAACCTTTGGGTGATGCAGAGAGAACAGGAAGTAGGTGCATTTTGGTTAAAGTTTGATAGTAGTTATAATATTATTATACACACGCATATACACACACGCACTCATACACACATACACTCACGCACGCACACACACACGTACACGCACACAGACACACCCACCCACACACACACACATGCGCACGCACGCTACGCACACGACATTCACCCCCATATGCGCACTTGAGGGACTGTAACTCCTAAACACAGGCAACTTAGTTGCCTATCTAGGAGAACAGCAATCACTCCAATTAATTATAGCCTAAGTCATATACCTAACTATTATGATAATCTATGTAATGAAACTGTAAAACTTTACTATGAAATAAATGTTATTATGTAATATCAAATACGCGTACATAAATCTATCATACACTAGAACCCATACACATAATACATACGTCCATACATATACTTAAATACATATAAACTTACATAAATACATACATACCTAAATAAATACCATTAATAATAGTAGATGACAATCATACGTCAGTTGATTCTGCCAGTTGTTTTGCAAAATACTGCTTTACATGATCAAATTTACGGAAATTGTGAACAAATCGAATGCAGTTATTAAGAAGACGGTCTAATTTATCGAGAAGATCTGCATTCAGGTCATAACAGCACACGTCACCATAGTCGATTAAGGGTCGAAGATAAGGGATTGCACAAGCATAGTCTTGGTTTTTGTGGGTAGGAAATTTCTCAGACGATATAGAGCCCGAAGTGTTCCAGTAACCCTCTGGCAATTTTCGTTTAGGGCAGGATTTAGGTGGGTCTCCAGGGTTCAGTCATTGCGACGCGCGCTTCCGATTATCGTATAGTATCCATTTTTCATCACAAACAATGATTCGATTTAAAATCCCTTCATTATTGTGTCAGTCGAGCAAAGTAACACAGCAGTCGACGCGTGTTTGCAAGTTCAATTCACTCAATTCATGAGGTACCCATCGTTCACGTTTTTTTACTTTCCTGATTTGCTTCAAGTGGATTAATACAGTTTTATCACTTACCCCGAAGTCAGCAGCTATCTTTAAAGTGCTTTGTGATGGATCCGATGAACAAATGAATGACTGTTTTCAAAACTCAAATGTACCAGCTAAATGAATTTATAAATTTGAATTTGGAATTCTTAACCAAAGAGGAGATATTTAAGATCAAAGTGGTCAGTACGACAAAACGCTAATTGCATATGTAAGGACCTAATATATTACTAAATACATATACACATATCATACAGAACAAAAATTATCATGGTTATATTTTTCCTGGGTGGGAATCGAACCCATGACCACTGGCTTGGTAGTCAGGATCACCATCCACTAGTTCAACACGTTTACATTAAAAATCTTTTAATTATATACCTATGCAAGAAAAATTGATTTTTCAATTAAGGCAAATGCACTCATTCTTACCAAAATTTTATATAAATATACAACCTTAAACCTTAAGTAATCTCAAGGTAATAAACCCAATAAACAAAGGTTTATGATTAAAGTTCCCAAAGTAACTTCAATATCAGCCCAAACTTTACACTCTTCCATCTAATTTATATCTGTGTAGCGAGATAACACTGTATAATACACAATTAATATTTTTGTTTACTTATGCCCACATAATTTACGAGCAGAATACGGGTGAAGTCGGGTTATGACGTACGTATAATTGCTAAATTATATTATATTTAAATTCATTATGAAACTAAATTAAGTTTAATTAGTTATACAGAAATTCAAAGGCGACTAGAAAGTTAATAATGTTTAAGCAACTCCCTTTTGTATGTACGGGACATCTTGAAGATAATTAAAAATTTGGAAATTTTATTATAAAATCTTGTTTTATACCCACTCTTTAAATATAATTCTAGTAAAAATGCCCTTTAACATTATTTTAACTAGATATTTAGCATCGTAGAATACGAATAGTTTAAATCTGAAATCCAGAGCAATGATAAAATTTAAACTCTCATGAATTCTGAGTTTGAAAGTATGGCCTGATAATAGTTTATAATGGGTATTATTATGCGAATAAATGGCGGCAGAACGCAATAGGTAGATTTAAGTCATTCTCTTAAGGCACACGTCACGATAATCTCGTAAAGAAGATGATTTGACGACGAAGAGGATAAGGGAGATTGCATTTATTAGATATATAGAAACATAAACTCCTTATAATGTAGCAGCTATAAGAAGCAGTAGTCATGAGAAGCTGTTCTTCTGTTGCATAGCAAAACCTTAGCCAATTTTTTACTATTTTAATGTACGACTAGTTTATGGATTCTGAAAAAAAAATAGCTTTAATAATGTCTTCTCCCAATTTCTTATATCTTGCCTTGTACGAGTATCTTGTTGACCTAATAAGTGACAACTACTTTTTTTACACAGTTTTTGTTTTCATAAGCAGGGTTTCACGAAACTGACAGTGTAACACTTCTTGTATAACAAAACCATTCACAGACTGTACTAATCTAACTTAATTTCGATAGTGGTAGGTAGGTAACATAAGATTTCTAGTAGCCAGTAGGCTTTTTAATGCAACCTTAGGATTATATCTGGTACAACAAGGTGTCGAGAGAGTTATTTCTGTAGAGCATAATAGTTAATTCTTTATAAACACTATCCACCCACCAAGTACAAACATCAATTAATAAATGAACAAACGTTGTTTAACAGCCTTTTCTAAACTCGACTGCTGAACATAGACCTCTGACTGGAAAGGGGGTTTTGGCCTACTACACTATGCTAGCCAAACCGGTTGGTATTGGATTTGCTTCAAGTTATTCTTTTCTTTGCAGTCCTGTTGTCATGTGTAGTTTGCTTCTTTAGTCGACTCTTACGATAGCTATGAAACGAATAGAGGTATTGACACTCTGTGTTCTTAATGTCACCACATAGACCTTTTTTTTTTAAATATTTATTTCATTCTAAATATTAAACTATCGTATATCATCTTTGTCTAAGCGACAATAACGATTTACTATATGTGAACGACATGTGTGATATATTCACTGAGGGATCGGTGTATCAGTTTGCTGACGACACATGCTTGATATCTGCAAGTAAGCAGTAAGCCATAACTACTAGCTTCGTTAGGGAAGGTAAAGTGTACTTTGTTTCAAATTACTATTTTTAAACTAAGATCGTTTCAATCGGAATACATGTTAAAAAAAAAGTGTATCTAAACTGTTCGATGAAAAACATAATAATTGTATCACAGTTTAGACATAGTAGAACAAAATATGATGGTGCGTTAATTTACGAGTACACTACAAGCATGAATAGATAAAAATCTGTTCGCAGACGAGTATCATTGAAAGCGTCTATTCAAGAGGCTTTCCTATACATTTTATAAATCGCCGTTTATGAAACATTGAGCTTCAGAATATATTAGCATATATTTGCATAACACTTCAAAAGAAAGAAAAAAGCTAAATGTGTAGTCTGTCATAATATAGCTTCATAAAGTTTTTAGTGAGTTAAACACGAAAGTTTGAAAGTATTGAAAGAGATGTGCTGACTGTGCCTTACAGATTTTTTTTTGAGTCTATTGTGAAAGATTGATGGATTCAGGTAGGTGGTTGATTTTAATTCATTCATAGATCACGGTTTTGTCCCAGAAATTGTTAGTATTAGAAAGATGTAATATCCCATGATTCCAATATACTAATTCATAATACTAATCACGCCGACAAGCAGGAAAAAAATAATTGATACCGTCTATGCTCAAATAGGGAAAGATTTTTCTATATACCTACATAAAGTATGTAAGTAAGTTATTTCTGATCTTTACCACATACCCTACCTTGGATGGGTATTTAAAAACATGAAATAAACGGTGGTCTTAAAGATTTGGGATAATTAACATCAACAGCAGCTTTTAATAATCCACTGCTGGCCATAGACCTCTCCTTAAAAAAGAGGTTTAATATATAAATAATCATGACAGAGTAATGATAACAGTGGGAATTTAACGGATTTAGGTTAGGTTAGCGCTATTGTTAAAAGGACAATGGCAGGTCCCCAAACATAATTTTATTTGAACTGAAATGTTAGCGTTTAAATATCAAAAAATCCTTAACACTTGAGAATTTATTCTTGACCATTCTCATATCAAAATTACTTGCGAAAGAAGTCTAGGAAAAAAGATATTGGATTTTGAATGTTTCGAGGTTAAGTACTAACATATTGTTAATGTTTTGCTTGAAACTAGATGGCGTTGTGTGTCAGATAGCCGAAAATATTATTTTCATTATTATTACAGTATATGAAATAAAAAATAATAAAAGCATAACATCTATTCGAGTTTAACACTAAATTAAACAAAAATAAAATAACAAACGTGGTGAGTCCGGAACTTGACAGGATCTAAACCACAGATTAAGAGATATGTACTAAACGACGACGTATCGACATTTTGAAAATATCGATGTATGTCTATTTATGTGCCGTTATCAATGACAATGTATTTTTCTCATCACACTGTGTAGTGGAAGATAACGTAACTATATTCTATTTCTTTAGTGTGTTTAAAATCGTTTAAAGAGAGTCAAAAATATTTTAAATCATATCTAATTATGTTGATTCAGTCACTCTACCGTACGAGTGAAGACGTGGGCAGAAGCAAATTCATAATCATAATAGTGAACCTTCGGTAAATATTTCAGCCAAAGCTATAAGAATCGATTATCGATAAATTGTTCCATAATATAATATTGCCACCACGCATCCCTAGTCAGTTATACGTGATGGCGAATCTGACATTACGTACTTAAGTCAAATAAAATCTTCAAAAATATCTTATCTCTTATAAGACTTATACAACACATAGTGGTGTAATGATAAATCATAGAAAAAAATTTGATTAAGTTTACTGTGACTCGATTTTTTAAACGCTTAAGTTTTAGGTAAATATGTTTCTGCCATTGTTCTTTGCCAAATTTATAAAGTGTGCTTTAATATTAAATTTTGTACAAAAATAAAAACCTCACAAGAAAATGTTTTGGATACAGTTTTAATTGCTTAAAAAGGATGGTAATAAAGTACGGAATCATACATTGCACATGATCAGGTTGACAACTCCCACAAAGCTAGATTATACTAAGACTCAGAAACTACTTATGATTGGCATTACCGAAAGTACTATTTTCTACAATAAATGTACACACACATTGCTTTCTGCAACACAGCAATTTGACGTAACTCTGATAAGACAAACAATGCGTTTGCTTTGTAGCTTATTGCTGCCACTTTGTATAATTCCCACTAGAGACCCTTGAGATCCCCGAGACCCAAAGAGTATATGGTACCGTGACTGTATTGAAACTTGCGCTATGTGTTCATGTCATACTTAATTAAATTTGTGTGTACACTAAAGATTACAAGCGCAGCCCGTGTTTGCGCTGAGGTTAATCTATTATTAAAATGCAGCTGCATCCACCACGCGATCATATTAATGTTTGCATTGCTGTTAAGTTAAAATGTTTCGATATTTACGTTGATGACTTCTACTTGATATCTTTTACTAAAGGACTTACAATTTAAAAAAAAAAAATTACATGGTACACTTTTTTTTGAACTGCCGCAGATATTGATCACGAATAAAATTCGTCGTAGGTACGTAATACGAGTATAAGACAATCCATGTTCTTTTTACAGCCACCTATTTGAGCAGTATTTGATAAGGTTTTCTTACAAATATTGGCATTTAATGTTTAAAATTTTTAAAAGGAAGTAGGTACATACATATTTTAAAATATACAAATTTATATACAATTCACATTCATAAAAAAATATCTGGTTTATGAAATTCTTTAAACATGAGCTGAAAGATCATCATAGTGCGAACACCTAATGTTGCAAAGGAATTTCGTGTGACTTCAAAAGATGGCATTGCTTTAATATCTTACTACTTTAATTCATAATAACCCATCATTTAATTAACATTTTTGAAAATAAAAGCTGGCTTATTTTCAATGTTATTTTAACTATATTAGTGGTTAATTAAACATATTATACGTAGCTATAGGTCGGTACACGTTAGTATAGGAATAAAAGTACACGACACATTATAAAACTAAACAGGTCACGTTTTTGTTGGCGAAGAAGTTACCGTGAAAGTTTCGCACATACGAACTGGAAGTTCGAGGAGCTACTTGATAAAAAAAAAATTACAAAGGTCCATTATGATTTTTTTTAATTGGTAGTCAAATTTAGAACTAAAGCCTGAAAATTATGTTGTATTATTTTTCTTCTATCGATACATTGGGTAGCCGTTTCTCGCAGTGTCACAAAATTCATTCATAAAATATATCTGGGCTTTAGAAGTATACCTCAAAATTTAGGCCGCTTTATCAGAAATTTTATATCCTTGCATATAAAATTGCGAGAGCCATTAGCAGACGTCTCTTACCCATACCTTCTTAACCATTCAAATCCTCACTTATCTCTATTTGTAAATTTAAAAAAACCTACTAACTTTTGCCCACGATACCGCCGACGTGCCTACTTTTAACCGCGACAACCGTATGTCAGTTTTCGCGGTAAAAAGTAGCCTATTTTACTCGCTCATAATGTAGCTTTCATTTAGCGAAATAAAAAAAAACGGCGGTTTAGGTGTAAAATATTTGTTAGTTACGCAAACAAATATAACTATAAAAGTATAGATATATATATAGTTTTTACCTATATCCCTATTACCTCATAAACTTTTTATCGTATTCATTGTCCCTGGAAAACGCGCGCAGGAGCGGATGTTATTCATATTATGTTTATTTTAGTTCGGTGTAATAGAGAGAGATATGTTTAGAAAGTTTAACAATAACTTAAGAGAACAGTTCTGCATAATAAGCTACATTCTCGTGTCTAACACACAATTATTTGTTTGTATTATGGCTCCCTTAAGAGCAGTTAGATGAATTTCTGGACCATGTGTAGTGCAACGTATAGAAGCAAAAGTACACTGCTCTAACGACCTATGGTTGGATCCAAGTTTTAATAGTACTACCGTACTTTTAGGTCCTAGTTAACTGCCAGAATGAGGTCAGGAGCACATCAAGCCTGACATCTGAACTTTATTGAATAGATTCTCAGGAATGTATACCCTTTTTTCATACATTCTTTGCGGACGAATTGACCGTAAAATAGATAATGAATTAGATTCTTACTTAATGCAACATGTGCATAATAATATTTATTTATCACATACTCTTGTGCTAATGTAGTTTGATCATTTCATTTGCTGGCTGGATGGTTTGTGGTGGTTTGTGTCAAGTTTTTTTTTTTGCTAATTTAGTCGGCTCTTACGACACACGGGATGGATAGGGATGGTGACAACCCGTAAACTTAATTTGCCACCGCACGGAAAACTGATCGTGTACTTGTTTTTTATCTTAAATAATAAGAACAAAATTGTGTTTGTGACCAGTGCAATAAATTCTTCGCGCAACTTTTACCCGGAGGGAATACCTTCATCACAGATGCAAACGACCTAAAAATAAGACAGCGTGACTGGTCATTTATAAATATAATTTCGTTGCAAGTTGCGAACTAAAAACTGTAAACTGAGAAGAGCTAACCTCTATAATTAGCCGACTGAGCCATGTTGAATAAAAACATAAAACTTAACAAGCGAATCATTTAAACAAGAAGCTAGTTGGCTTCCAACCAAAAACGTGGAGCTTCGAATACGAAGGGGATGTAACCGCTACATCTGATCCCCCTTTAATTAGAGACAGTGGCTTGACTTGTGCCAAATTCGGAACACGTTGTGCTATTTGTAAGTGGCGTGTTAGCAGCCAGTATCACTGGGCTGTTATCGTCCGTTTAGGCTAATAGTGTATAGCATACCTGAAATACTAAGGTGATATATATGTGGTATGACCTGATAGAATGAACGTTGTGTTTGCATTTTTTTTTTGAACTTCTTAGTATTACATTTGTACATTGTTAGTATAAGTGTAGTAGTATAAACTTGTTGTGTACAATAAAGAGCTTTTCTTTTCTTTCTTTTTTCTTCTTCTTTAATACATCGGTTATATAAAAAAGTTTTCATTTTACCTTCCTACAAACAAGTACATATATAAAAGTATAACTTGTAGGTTTGGAAAACTTCAAAACTTGATTTGAAACATTCAAGTCGATAAATACTAGGTCTAGTGACCAACTATCGGTAAGACATCAGTCGGAAACAATTGTAACTATGGAGTTTTAGTGACTTTATTAATCAGAAAACAATAACGAAATGATGCAATGTAGTGCCGCGTAATAACGCAGGTTTAGCCATAGAGAATTCACATGCATACATGCTACTTCGAAGCACTTCACTACCATTTTTTGATTTTCTTTTACCCCATTTTATTACAAGAGACACTGATGATTACTAAGTTTCTCGTATGCTTCTTGTCCTTCATTATCAAAATAAATACAATATAATGTTTGTTTTCACCATGAATTTATTATTACAACAAAACCAAGATACTATTATTGAACGTTCGTGTCGTACAAGTAGTGAAATATCTACACAATGTAAACAAGCATATCTATCAACGTATACATACAATACACACTCATATATTTAAAAATAATGCAACAGCCACTTATAGGTAAACACCTCTTATGATTTAAAACTGGATAAAACTCAAGTAAAACAATGAACTAAAAATCTCACACAGGTAGAGTTTTAGTACATTTTTTTTTTATTTGACATTTCATTGCGTCCAAAATTTTTTTGATTTTACTTATCTGTGCTTACTTTTAGGTAGGTTAGATATATTGTATAAAAAAATCCTTTAAAAAAGAAAAAAATAATGTTTTCGAGATTTGATGCAAGCGAATTAATAAAAGGAAAATCAAATATAAAACTCGCGAACCAGGTTACGTTTAACTGCCTACAATTTCTGTTAAATATTGTGTCTGTATACATTTCTTAGTATTGTATTATTAAAACTAGTCGGTTCATTTTGTACGCAGTAGTTTTATTTTTCTTTATTTTAAAAAATCTGACTGCTATGAAAAAAAATCTAATGAACAGCGCCAACCTTAATCCCAAGTTTAAATGATTTTCCGTTTTTATGCTACAAGTTACCTGATGGTAAATGAGTACGGTCACCCGTGGACAACTGCCACTCAACAGTTAAAAGTGCGTTTGTGCTCTTTGAATTCTCTTTGACTAGGTGTTCTACTGTTCATCTTAAAGTGACTCGCTATATCTGGCGGCCAAATTTTACTTTGTATTTCATTTACAATATTTTAGCATTAGATCATTTATATTCCTAATTGATTATTACCTACTTAGAGTGTGTAGGCGACAACTACATTTTACACTGGCTAAACACCACATCGACAACAGAGCTGACACAAGCACAGCAACAGCGGAAGGGAACGTTTTGGCCAACAGTTGGACACAATTATTTCCGACGCTATCGCAGCCCAAACAGTCTCTCTAGACATATTAATATCTACGATTTTTGGATAATTTTTAAATGCAACTACTTCTTTCTTTTTCTAAACCATCTAAATACGGACTTATAATGTAAATGCCTGAGTCATTAAGTCTGTCTAGTTACCAATTATACATAAAGTTAAAAGAAATAAGTAAATTTAATGAAGAGTCACCACGCCTATTCATCTCGTGGGCGTCGTAAGAGTAGACTAAGGGAGCAAATTACGCAGAACAACAAAGAGAAAGAAAGCTTGAAACAAACGCTTTTTTTTACGTTTGGAAACTCCATCGAGCCGTGGTGAAACATTTCTCACTACCGCTGCAGCGTATGAGGGCCGGTAGCGAGAAATCTCCTCCGATGACTGCAATGAGGACCCGGTGCTGAAGCGTCCAAGCCGGTAAAATTGCCAGCGTGTTTTGAGCCGAGTCCTCACTGCAATCGCAGTGGTGACAGGCGAGACTCAATTCCTTCCTAAAGCGACCTAGTGCAGGTACTTCCCGAAAAGCTTAAAACAAACCCTATACCAACCCGTCTGGCCACCGTGATATAATGGGCCAAAAACTCATTTCTAAGGAGCGGCCTATATTCAGCAGCGGACTATTAAAGGCTGTCGATTATGATGATAATGTATGTGTTTAGTAATTTTTGTATAAGTACGTTCATTAGAAAGCTGATTACCATAGTACAGGATCTGTTTTGAGTGAAAACAGACGACCTGTTGTAAGGTACTTAAAGCTTAAAATATATTTACACTAAAATGCGGGTCTAAGATGTCGTTAATTCGCTTTCCATCGGTATTACTTGTAGACGTCGGAGTGTCAAAACTATTTGTATAGTTGATAATTAATTTATCGGTCTGTGTCGATAAATTAATTATCACATTTCAAAGGAAATTTATTTCGTGCATGTTTTGTACAAGCACCCTCGATTAATCTACAAGTTAAACAGGTGAAGTCAACATCTCACTTGAACCACGTCAAAGTTGTCCTGTGTAGTGCAAACATACCCAACTTAATGGATTAATATTGATGTGTGGTTTTGACATTTCCTTGCGTAGTCACCCTTCGGTGCCACTTCATCCACACGAGGTCTTGACTTCTGCAACCCTTTATAGTTACCAACTTTGTGCGAGAACTGGGTTAAGTTAATACATGCGTAAAACGATGTGTGTGTAATTAATAATGTAGGCAAGGAATTACTTGTGCAATTATTGAAGGCTGTAATAATATTATAAAATCCCTCTTGTTTCAAACCTCAGAGTAGCATATAGTATAGTAGTTTGCACCAACAAAATACCGGTGTCGTGACGGCCTGAGGGAGTTTCTAAAAAAAGTATTATGAAACCTTGAAATGTAATTGTGATAGGTTTTTTCTACCAATTCAAATTAAAGATATAGCAGTTCGCGTTTATTCTGATCTCCCACATATAGCGATAAACGTACTTCGCCAAAGATGACACACCAAACTATAAAGTAACTATTAATCCTGAATCGCATTACGAAAGTTGTAGGGCAGATAAGTATTTATACTATCCAACACCAACCACCTTTTTAAGTTAAGAACGTTGTGAACTTCTTAAGTTGTGTTCCTGTTTCTGCAAATAAGTTGAAATAGCTTAATAGCTCTTCTATGATTATCACGGCTCCAGAAGTGTGCTTGTTTGACATAATCCACGCATGTACAGATTGTTAATACTCTAATCAATACACTAAGAATACTGTCTCCAACAACACGGTAGTGATGTCAATTATTAATTAATTATTGTAAATTATGACTCCACTTTTCTCCGCTTGCGTCCTTATCGCATTCTTTTCATACCATCAAATATTTGCATACCATATGTAATGGTAGAATGTAAAGGGGCCATTACAGTTTTAAGCTCATACATTGAAACCTACATTCTGGCAAATAAGCGGATTCGATTTGATTTGTATCGAGATATATATTCCACCAATCATAGGAGTGCAATATATTGCATACCTAGGTCAAATACTCGTCATAAGCAACTATCGAATAAAAAAACACTCCTACGAAAACTCAAATATGATCTTACAGACTGCACACCAACAAAATTCTTGTGTAAATTTTAGCTAACAGAAATAAACACTTTTTAACCTATTTTCTTCCGGTTTTCAGCACAAGAAGAAATTATTTGTTGATATTTTAATTATTAAATTAGGTAAAACGGTAGGTTAATGATTTAAATTTAGAATTGTAGTACACCTTAAAACATTGCCTCAGCTATAGTACACAATCCACAAATAATAGTGTAGTAATTAATACATTAGCCTTGAAGTCAATAGGCTTTAACTTTTGGTGCCACGTGCCTATACTTATGAGTTAAGCCTACTATACTAACATAGATATAACAACAATATAATATTTTATGTACAGTATAATATATATTAAATTCACAAATTACAGCTTAATAATGACTTATTATTTTGCAGTGTTTTAGGATCGCCATCCTAAAGTATTTTATTCTTCTTATGAAGTTGTATATGGGTATAGTGACTTAGCAATAACAGCATGTATATACGTATGGCATCTTTAATAAAGTAAAATTACTGTTATTCCTGTCATAACAATAATAATAACCCCACACATGTCACCCATGGCTGTCTGATTGCAGAGCCTTTATGGTAACCAGACTGCTGGAACATATACTCGTACTTATATATAAATACGTACACATTATAGATAAATTACACCTAGACACAGAACAAATGATCGTGCTTATCACTTTTCCTGGCTAGAAATCAAACCCAGAACCTCTGACTTAGCAGCCAGGATTACTAACCAAACAAGATTAGTAGTGTGTGGAAAACGGTTTTTTATTTCAAATAATAGTAAAATTTCTTATTTTATTTTGCACTTATTGTATTAAAATGTTGTTCCTTTATTAGGATTCTATAAATATTTTGACTTTATGGGTGAAACATTAAATCTTCATGAAATTAAATGATATCTGCATTGAGCATTTCATAAAATTCATATACAATTAAAATATTTCCTATGTTAACTGATGAGAGTGTATTTTACATCGATTCGTAAATAAAATATTTTAAATAGCACCGGCCGGTGTCAATGTTATGATATTTTTATTGTACACCTATAAACCGTGGCTTAAAATAACTTAGTGGAAAGTCAGCTTAAACAGCCGTTAACTTGATACGGTATTGCCAGTATAAAATTTGTTTAGTAGTGCGTAACAAATTTTATGTGAACAATTTTAATATTGGTTTTAGTTCGGCTATTTAGCGATTTAATTCATTTATTTTCATCCAGTATATGCCAATTAATAATTATTATTTGATTGAGATATTTTCGATTAGTTTCAAATTGACTATAAGGATTTGATTATAAAGATTAATAATAAGAAAATAGCTGAAGTCTGATAAATTTGAATATTAAGAAGGTACTCGAAAAATTTTGATCTTAGAAAAAAAAACTATTTAAACAAAGATAGTTGTGTCTTTTCAAGTAAGTATACAGATCTAAAACTGTCATATTACTGATTATAATTAGTAATATGAATTAACTTAGTGACAATTATCACCACAACCATCATAACCTCATAAGTAATTTATTCTCACCCCATTCCCCTAACCATACCATTCCATTTAGATAGAGCTGACAACAGCTGACTTTAAATTGAAACTAGACATTCTGTTAACTTAATTCCTATAACTACGCTGTTTATATACTCATTTAAAAACTTTAAAGCACATTACATGTGAGAATTTTAATGATTATGATAATAGACGTGATCTCGATTGCAGCTACATGAGTCTGCAACACTTTTGTATAGCACTGGCATCCTATCACAGCATTTATTGAATTGAGTGCCGGTGCGATAATGGTATGGTTGTACAGGATACTAAATAGCAGTTACACCTGTAATTCGACGACGACATTTCGATGACCGGATGGCGTAGTGGTTTGTGTAACGGACTGCTATTCCATGGGCCGCGGGTTCGATTCCCGCTCAAGTCAAACATTTGTGTGCATGAACATTAAATGTTGGATTTGGTCTGGGTGTTTCTATGTATAATATTTATGTATGTATTTAGATCAGTTGTCTGGTAGCAATAGTACAAACTCTGCTTAGTTTGGGACTAGATGGCGTGGTGTGAATGTGGGCGAATATACAAAAATATTTGAATTTTTTCCGTTGGTTCAATATCATGAAATTGCACAATACATTTCAGAACAGTCTGGTTCTATTTCCCGAGAGTAACAAAACGATAGAAACAAGTCGACTCAATAAGTACTTACCGTTTAAAGAATAAACAATGATTTTTACAATATTGCGTTACGCTAAACAAACGTTGTTGGAACCAAAATAAATTAACATGATATTTCAAACTGATTATCTTTATTAGTTGTTTTTCTAATATACCTCTTAGAAGCAGTAGGTATTTTTTCTATATATAATGTATCTTATGTTCTTTTCTGTGTCCCTGGCAAATCAGTCTAGTACAAATTACTAAAATATTATTATTATACTAAAATTCATAAAGAAGTGAGCCGGTCATGTCTCTAGACGGACTGATCTGACTGACTGACTGACTGATGGTCGCTGGAGCCGACAATGTGCTAAAATGGAGATCGCGATTAGGCAAACATAGTGTAGGCGCCTTACGGCATAATGAAAACTTAAAGAAAGTGGCTGGGAGCGAATGGATGCGGACTGCCCAAGACCCGTTTAGTTGGCGCTCCTCGGGAGAGGCTTTTGTTGAGCAGTGGACGGCAATAGGATGAGGACGATAATGATATACTACTCTTAAACATTCTACATTAACTCTCTTAAATAAACACATTCTATTTTAAATACAATATTATTACAATTTTCAAATCCACATCAATTCTTAAAGTTAATATTATGGAAACATTATAAGCATGTTAATACACTCATTACACAGATGTCGTTAAATTTTGTCCATTAATTATGTCGATAAGTCTGCAAATCTCGCAACAACGATTTCAGCACGTAATACGACCAAACCCATAGTTACACCGCCATATCGATTTAAATACATGTCTCCGGAAACGTGATATTTCCGATTGAGGTAATTGAGAGCTTAAAGGAATTTATTTTCAATTTCCTATCGTATGAGCTTTTTCCGTCTATGAAATACATCGTGTACGCCGATATCGGATTTATTGCATGTATATTTTTAATTCATAAATGAAGTTAATTGGCTTCGTTAGGCTGAAAGCGGAGGATGTGTGTAATAAGCGACTTTGAAAATGCTAACATTTTGTTTTAAGATACCAAATATAATGATAATTATGTTTTACAGAGCTCACCATTGTTAGGATATTTAAAAATGCTGCTTCATTTAAATCCAGTAAAACTTCATCACACTCTTTCAGTAATATGCGGTTGTTTAAATATTTAACTAATTGTAGCATTTATTTATAACAGCATCGTGTTGTTGTTTAAAGATATGAAAAGTAAAATATATTGATGAATCTATTATAAATATAAACCAAACAAATAAATATACCGTTATGGTAGAATACCAATATACAAAACGGTTGGGAATTTTCTTCTGTAATAGAGAGGATTCGACGACCGGCTCGTACGTCATACTATCATATTATTACGTAATTAATCAGTGTAAAATTATAAATTGTTGTTTATTAAATAAAAATGATAAATATTAAATAAAATGTAGTTAATTTTATCTTGTATTAGAGGATCCATATACTACTTTTAGTTAATGAAAACATGTTTTACTTAAGAGTTAGTTTAGTTTGGATCACTGGTTAAATGTAACTGTTAATTTTAAGTTTAAAATTTAATTGTAAGTTTTGACTCGAGTACACATCTATCGCCCAGGGTCACCATGGGCGGCGTTAATCAGTTACTATCATGTGATCCGTTTGCGCGTTTGCCTCTTAAAACATAAAAAGGCTATTTTTTAGTTTCAAGACAGTCTTTTTTATATTTTCGGGAGTCGCAATAGTTATTGCGCCAGGCGCCAAAGCGGTACGAGCTGAAAAACTTACAAAAGTTTCACAATTTTTAACCTATAGACTGCTCTGTCATAACCGTCTTGACATCAAAATAGTTACCTCATGCAATATATATGCTAAATGCTAAATATGCTAAATATGCTAAATATGCTATATAATTATACTGGAGTGTACTTAAAGCCCGTAAACGCTTTAAGGAAATTTTATTATTTTACTAAAATCCTACTTGAACGCGTAATAGACTATCTGGTGAGTCACTCTCTACCATTACCAATACCCCATTCCAACAAAAAAAACTATAAAAAAAATAGTATTGATTTTCAAATCAACAAAGAAAATTATTGATATATACACGTTGCATATATACGACACAAAATTATTTAAAGCTATTTATCAAAATGACATAAAAATTCATAGTAATATGTATAATAAATATGAACTCAATCTTATTTAAATGAAAGGTGTCAGAACTTATTCGTGAATTGAATGTCAAAGTTATTAAAATATGCCTTTAAAAGTTTATTTTTCTTTCAAATTTAATCTTAGAGGGTGCCTAAAACATTCGCGTTAAGTTATTATCAGGGGAAAATTAGGTAATAATTTTATATAAAATTTACATCTAAGTTAAAAGCTGTTATAATGTCTAGACTGTGGTTTATATTCTGAACAAAAGAAGGACTTAACATTTTAATAACGAACATATTTTTAAAAGAAAAGAGTAATAGAAAATGCAATAAGTTGTGTCCGTTTGCCGTAATAATGTTTTTAATTAAATTGAAACTAACGCTTTTAGGACAAGAAATTTATATGTAAAGTCAGAAAAACCTCACTTTATAAAATAACTTTTTCAGATCTGTTAAATGTCAATTAGGTATAGTTTGTTATTGTCGATTACAAGAATCGTTAAATAGGTCTAGACTAATTATAAATGTAGACTAATTATTTATGAATTTAAGCAAATATTTCAGTTTCATATGTAAAGAAAATAAGACTTTGTGAGTTCTCATTAAGAATTACCTCCCGGTCACCCTGATGACCCTTATTAAATTTACTATATATATGATGATTCAGGTATCCAGCATTTAGATAGAAATCTACATAATTATTCCCATGCCTATATTCCTGAAAGGATACACAGAAGTGTATTAGAAATTCACTAAATTTAGTATTCAAGATATGGTCAAGGTCCTCAGGATCTAGCTTATTGCAATTACCTGGATACGTTGTGAATTAAAGAATTAAGAAAGTGCAATTAGAAGAATATTGAAAGGAAAAGATAGTTCAATAGTTCAAAGAAAAAGAAATTAATAGTAAAGGGATACTGCTAAAGAAATCAGTACCACTAAACGCAAAATCTGTTGAAAAATTCAATATTTTTTAAACAATATTATATCTTATTATCTAAGGTATTAAGGCATATTACGCTCACTTATGTTATAGTTAACTGGTGATACATCATAATTAAAGTTAAGGTGTAGAACAGTTTCACCGCTGTCAACCTACCGGGTTTACCAAGTTACCAAAAGCGATTAGGTACTTTCCTTAAGAAAATAGATACCCGGCAAAACATGGAATATTATCCATATAACAGACGCATGGATCATACTTTAAGTTACATGCTTTAACAGTGTAGGCGACCAATATCGATTCACAACGTGGTGACAATTTCCACCGTGTCGGACGAGAATACAACTAAGTGTCAGACACGTCAAACGTATGAAAATGAGATTTAGTCATTAGCATTTAATAAATTTTCTAGAATATAAGTTATAAGTTAAGTTAAATAAATGAGTTTTAAAATGATATAACCTGTATTATCTCTGGAACAACTGTTATTGAACGTAAAATAAATAAATAAAAAAAGTGTGACTGCTCTCTAATAAGGTGAATATTGAGTAAAAACGTTATAATTTCAGTAATTTTTTTTTAAACAAATCGCAAATAGCTTTAGATTTTATATTAAAAATCCATCTTAGAATGTTGTGTATGTTATAAAACATACAAAAAATTACAATATTGTTCATGTTAGATGCCGATAATACTTATTAGCTCCTGAACTGCTTCAAGTCTCAGTAGTAACATTTTGCCAATAAGGTGTCAGATCACTTTACCGTTCAATAAGATGTACATAAGTCTTACTCTTTGTCGAGATAATAAGGTGTGAGAATGTGAGTATGGTATTAAGGTAAATTATTTTTGATGTGTTTGATAATGTAATACTATTGTTCTCTTTACTAGATAAAATATATGTACTTACAATTAATATTATAAAATAGTTGCCCATCGGTATCGGCTCTAACTCTGTCGAAAGGGTTTCACCTCCTCGTAAAACATGCTGTATGGAGTAGAACTGTTTTTTGGTGCAGGGACCTAAGTCCGTAATGCAGCTGCCTAACGTAAGCGTCTGAAGGTATTGGTCGAGGTTCTTAGCAATCATCCCATGAGCTGAAACTTCTATCGACACAATGAATGCCGAATCCACATTTCACATGTTAATAAGCTGGGCCAAATCTAAAAACCTTTTATATAATATTTTTCAGCCTTTAAAAGAAGTCGGCAGTCTCAGCAGTCTAATTGGTCTATCACCACTATTTAAGATTTATTGTTAAAAAAAAATCTCTCAGTCAGTAATAACAATGTTGCACAACGACAATGTTGTCAAGAACTGGCTTTGGTATATATCTGTAGTACGGTAATTTCAGTCACAAAGTTATATTTAACAGCAAGCATATTGCAAGTCTGCACTATGTAGTAAAAAATAATATGATTATTCAGTACAATTAGACAGAAGACGTACATCTACCTTGTTACTGAAAATAGGTTGGACAAACTTTCTGTCTGGATAACTTGATTTCTTTTCTAGGTTAGGTACGAAAGGTCCCGAAAATATGACCTCGTGACGGAATACCATTTAGTTTTTATTAGTTCGTCTGATATATCGTGTTGCCCTTTAGCCATGTTGAGGTGACATAGTGTAGTGTGACATATTTTTCTAGGTCTGCATGGTTAGGCTTTATGTACCTATTGTTATATTGGCAGAATATGGTATATATACTTTATCAAATTGAAGATGTTAAGTATTGCATTAAAACATATCTATTCGTTGACTAAAGCCACCAAGAATGCCTATGCCGAATGTATTTTGAATTACATTTCGTCGTTTTTGTAACGAATATTATTGAACATATTTCATTTTTTGTCACAATATACTTGCGCGAATTGCCTATTTTACCTCTTTTGTTTTTGATTCGATGAACTTGTTTCTTACAAAGCGTAGTTCGAAGCCTCGGATAATATGGTCTAACTATCGTTACTAGCCCGAAATGCGCCCGATTGAAGATAAGACAGTAGTTGGCAATAATAAACATATAGTTACCAAAACGTGAGTAAACTGAATATCGAAGGGACTTTATACCTCGTCAACAAAAAAGGGGGTTATATGGCAATATACAAAATGTCATTGTCAATTAATGTCAATTAAAACTCAATTTACCCTTGTCCTAAAGGCTAAATAAAATCTTCGAAGCCGAGGTGGGTTATATACGTAACTTGCAAAAGTTCCCGGAGAGCGGAAACGAGTCTACTTGCTACGTTATTGTAGAAACTAAAGTAGCGGTGTTTACTGGTTCCCGACGTAACCGCAAGCCATTGTAAGTCAGAAGTTCAGTTCCGTTTCCTAGACACCACTTGTGCAGACAACGTGGTCCAAAAATAAATTAACAAAATACAAGGGTAGTGTGCTAATAAAGATACTTTAATAATTTATAAGCGGCATCTAATAGGAAGGGCCTATGTCCTGCAGAGGACTGTGATAAGCTGATGATGATTTACCTATTGACTGTTGTCTCATGGTGTTCCTAATGACTGTTATCTTATGGTGACGGTTGATTAAAATAAAAAAATAAAACCAAATATTGTAATGAGCACATTCCTTTCGTATGTCGAAGAAACAAGTTACGAAAAACAAATGAATATTTCGATGCTAAATAAGCCTAAGTGGCTAGCAGTAGGCAGTAACACAGTTTATAAAGAAACTAATTCCGAAGGTAAAAAAGATATGGAATCTATTCGCAAAATGATTTTAAATGACTATGATTGATGACAAAGTTTCTTGTTCGTGCTTTATCAATTTTCAATACAGTTTGTCCAACGCACCTCAGGCTTCCATTTTATTTGGCTACGTTCGAGTATACCGAAGGGAAAGACCCTATCGGCTAAATTGCACCCAGTAATTTAGTTAGTTAGATGTGTTGCTATCCTACAATCTATAAAAAGAAAGCAGAGAAACGCTTACAATTTAATTTGACTAATGTAATTGGCCTTCAGGTGAAGGTTCAAAGGTAAAATCAAAAATGTTGCTATCCTTGTCATAGAAGTATGCGTTAAATTGCGTAGGTGAGTTATAATTATGAAGCATCATCCTGCACATATATTGTAGTTTTGATCCCATACTAAACTAGCGATGAAAACTTTTCAATCATTCAGTAATTTTGAAAAATTTGCTGGTGCTTAGTTTCATGATTGTATAGATAAGTCCATACATTATTTTATGCAGCAATGGACTGTTCCAAGATGATTCAGCACCTTTCAAAATATCGTGAATGCTGAGACAAGCCTGCATCAAACAGTACTAAAAATAACTATGAGTGCACCGCTCCACGTGAGTTTATTTTTAAGGATCGATGAGGTTTTGCAGTACCCAGCGCCATAACGTCCTCCTCATGTGAACGTATGAAGTTAAAACAGTATGCGAAAAAACTAATTTGGAAATGTTGTAAGCGTTTTTTCATACAATATTTAGTAACCAATTCTCTTCCATTTTTTATCAATTTCTAACACTTTCTTTACCAGATGTCTAAAGCTACTAACCTATTAAAACTTGCTGAAAAATGTCTTTTCAAACATGTGCCAAAGTCTTGGTCTTCAAAAATGCTCAAATGTACATTCTACAAAAAACAAATCTATAAAAAAGTTTATACTTCTGATTTATCTGTCCTGTGGTTCAACGAAGTCACGCCAGTCCATTGACCTACCAAACAAGTTATCTAGTTAGATGTATCTCTTTTTGTTGGTTGTGGTCTTTTTAAGAAATATTCCGTAGAACGTCGCAACTATCATAACATGTATATTTTTTGTGTAAAATGGGAAGTAATGACTCTCTTTACTCAACAGACCATGGAATCCCACATTGACTATTGAGCTAGGATGAAAGATTCTTCTCCATTACCTCTACCACTACTCGTATATTATATGATTGTTAATCAATTGACAGAGTTATTTTAACGGCTTAATAGTAACGGCCAGTACAAATTTTCAGCACGACTTATTAGAACATGCTCTAACATTTAAATATTTCATAAATCTTGGAGCATTCAAATTCATGCACTTGTTTTGAAATTATAACACGTCAATTTTAATTATGTAGATATACTATTAAAGAGTCTTTTAATTATTTGTTATTAGTTGCATAATTGAAAAATATCTCTAGATACTTCCCTATCATATTGTAAGAAAAATATAGAAATGAACCATCTATTGTGATAAATAGAATAGAAAATAACAGGATTTTTCTATTGCATGCGAGTTGTGTATTGGACTAGTGTTCCTGTGCGTGTATTGTTGTCTATCAGCATTATTTGTATTATTGTTATTTTTGTATATACTCTGAAGAAAGTACTAAATAAATATTTATTAATATCAGTTACTGAATAGAGTGTAACATTCCTTTATTACAAATGTAGTTTCCTTTACCAGGTTAGGTGGATATGATTATTTATACATTTTGTCCGTGTGGTGACGGATTAAGAATACGGAGTGTCACCACCCCTATTCATCCCGTGGGTGTCAAAAGAGGGAGCAAGGGAGCAAATTAAACAGGACACCAGCACTGCAAAGAGAAGGAAAACTTAAAACGAACCCTATACCAAGCTGTATGGCCAGCGTGGTTTAGTAGGCCAAAACCTCCTCTCTATGGAGAGTCCTATGTCCAGCAGTGGACTAGTAAAACCTATTGATGATGATGATGATTTATATATAAATATTATTTATTTATTGTGCCTCGGTGCCCCCCGAGGGTTTTGGGTTCGATTCCCTTGTCGGATCTGTAAATTAAGTAATATTTGTTTCGGAGTTTGAGTGTTTTCTATGTATAAAATGTATGTATTTACAAAAGCAAAAAAGTATAAAAGCACTTTATCAGTCAATCTAGCTTTCATAGTACAAGCTCTGCTTATTTTGTAACTAGATGGCGTTGGTGTGTCAATGTTCGAAAACATATTATTATTTAATATATTATTTCATTATGTATACGGTATCACTGGCAGGAACTTCCACTGCACAATTAATACAGCTCCGTAGTTACAAAGCACTTCGTTTACTTCAAAGTTTAGATACGTTCAAAGTACGATACTTTGAAGAGGTTACGATACGTTGAATAGGGATACGAAGTATTGATTCAAATTTTCAACAGACCAAGTCATAATTATCAAAAGATGTACTAATTTACGCCTTTTGACAGAGTGTATGAAAATTTTAAAAGATTTTAAGAAAGATTTCGTAATTAGTGGATTTAAGTTTCATAATTGCCTGTGAAACTAAATTAGACGCTTTTATAAAACATGATATGTGAACGATTTTTTTTCAGTTTACAATTATATATATTTAAAAATTACGTTAAACGCAAGCTTACTTCAAATACTTATTACTACGTTAAAGATTATATCAATGATAAATCTACTTCGAATGTAATTGCTCTTGTGAACCGCACCACCGTAAAGAAGTTCTAACACACGTTCTAATAAATTTATCGACATCAATTATATTTTTCATTCGTAAGATCACGACCTTTTCCAAAAGTTGACAGAAGTTGCTTTAAAGATAGCAGATGAAGATAAAAAAAGATGTGGTGAAAAACAAAAAGAAAAGTTTTTGTATAATATCGGATCAAGTTCTGTAAATTAATTTAGTTGTTTATCACGTAATAGATATAATTATTTTGATTTACGAATAGCTTGTGAACTCGACCAATTTCAGTATCATGATTAAAAATTAACACATAACAAATTGTTTTTTTTACGTTATAGATTTTCGTAAGGGCTAAAATATTAGGCTAGTAAGTTAGTGAATGGCAAGCTAGTGAAATCTATTTAAATGAGGTCACTATCAAATTTTATAAAATCATTTAAGTACGCATAACACGTTTTAACCTAATACTAAAGTGTCATAAAAATTAAAAAAAGAAGGATATTTAAGGTAAACAACTGTATTAGTTATACAAAATATATAATTTTGTAATTTTTATCTAATTATAAATATGATCAAACCTTAAATATTTACTGCAGCTCATTAAAAACGTCAGCAAATGTAATATGATTTGCCTTGTGTTCTGAGTTTATTCTCATGTTACCGCAATGTAACATCTTCAGAAAATTCAAACTTACTACATAGAAGAAAACTACATTAAACGTGATGCGCCAACATTTATAAACAATAAACTAACACATACATTTATTCAGTACGATCACAAAGTAGAACAGCGAGCTGTAGCGCAAGTTGCGGCAGTGCAAATGCGTATAATTTTTGTACGTCAATTGCAAAACTCGGCGTCGTCGTAAAGGCGACGGTGGCCACCAACTTTATTAGCGCTAATAAATGCACTTGTTATTTACTTAGGAATTTATTGCTGTGCTCACACCTGCGGCTTTCCTATACTTTGTTATATTTCACAAGTTTTGTATCGCACAGTTATTGAGGTTCGTAAACCCAAGACGATAAATTTCCTTGTTTTTTTTAAATATCTCATTAGAAGATTAAATGAATGCTTCTGTTGAAGTGTATGGCTTTATATTTTTTTGCCTATTAGTTTGAATTTGTTACATTACTAGTATTATTATGATATAGCTAGGCAAGGAATCACGCATACTGGTAGTCCAAGTTTAAAACGGAAGTTGCTTAAAAACTAAATAGGACAGTATCCATTTTTAAATTAACGAAGTTTTGTTTCATCTACTTTTTTAGATTTATTTTAGTGTATCATTAAGTATATAAAATCTATAAGGAGTTCAAAACCTCTAAATATTTTTAACATGTCATTAAGCCTGTAGTTTCGCTTGGGTGTAAGTATATAACTGAAAGTCAATTCCATATTTAAGATTTTAGTTCGAATAATTTAATAATATTTATTACGTGTAATGTAGTATAGCAATTATTGCTGTCAATTTTTTTAACAAACAATCTCTTGATTATCATTTATATGCGAAAACATGCAATTGGTAACTAGCTATATTATTTGATTTTAGCCATAAGTTTTTAATACTCTTTGTTTTCAAAATAAAATAAAATAAACACGTAACTCATTTATAATATGCAAATTAGTATAATAATAATGTCTACCTTACAGGGTGTACCGTGGGCATGCCATGCTCACTACGGGTAAACCGTTGCACATAAGGCTCGACCGAAGTGATACAACCGCCTTACAGAGGTCATAGTGCAAGTTTATTTCACATCAACACGCTCGGTGAAGATTTCAATTGGGGCCAACCGCTACGTCGAACCCGGCCACAGAGTCGACGTGAAATAAAAACTCACTTGGGCCTCACAAAACCGATAAATTATTTTCGTTACTTCTCACCTAGTGACTGAGGCTACCAGAGCCCAAACGTTGAGTTGAGTTGCATGTGCCCATGGGCGTCACTAGTCACTTACCATCAGGTAACCCATCTGGGCCTAAATTCTGCTATTTTATGTTAACACCAAGCCACTGTCATTCCATTGAGACGCCATTGATATGGGTCAAATATCGGTATAATAACATAAATTCATAGTGTCCATAGACTGTCGTCATAGTAACATAGGTCATCAATGGTGCCATACCTGCAAAATTAAATATATAATTTTCTTACACATTTAATATATACCGTTTACCAAACTATTACAAAGACATCGACGTCATTTGTATCAGTGACAAGTCATCAGTGGTCTTATATACTTATATCTATATGTATATAAGAGATTTCCACGTATATAGTCACTCATCACGATATCTCTGGAACCATTAGAGCTAAAGACTTGAAATTTGGAATATTCTTTTCAACGAGTAGAGAACGGATTTTAAGAAATTAAAAAAACAAATAAATAATAATAATGTAAATAGCAAAACAACGTTTGCAGGGTCAGCTAGTATATTATATAGTAGAATACGAAAAGTGCAAAACCATTCCGACGACAGTCTATTGATACAATGTTAAAATGGCAGAATTGAAGCAGTGATCGTTTGCCTCCTTTTTTTCTGTTACAGTTTCTGTATAATCAGTATTGGCTGATGTTCTAATCGTCTGAAAATTATTGTAAAATATTTAGTATTAGAGTGTTCGCACAAAGCATAATGTTAGTAAGTACTCATGGTCTTGTACTCCTTTTTCTTTTAGGTGAAAACGACGAAAACTGTTTAAAGTTTGCCTGTAAAAAGTTATTTGCATTTAGTAATTAATATTTACAAAAAATAAAATTCTATTAAAATAAGCTGTGTCCTGATATCTTTAAAAAAATATTTAAGTTATCATCCCAAAAACCAACCTTTTTATAAACAAATAAAAATACGATATAATTACCTAATAAATCATTTTAAATCAAGATCATCTAACAAATAAATCAGCCAAAACTAGAATTACGAATTTGACAAATGGGACAAACAAAAGCAAATTTGACCCAAGATGTCCAGAACCTGATTATGGACAAATTTTCTCGTCGGTTAACCAAAGTAGGCGTCGATAAATAATGTTCTCTGCGTTGCAAATGTTGATAATAAATAAGCAATTCCTTAGCAATAATTCGCATAAAACTAATGGTTCGAAAACGTGACAACTCAAGCGAAAACTTGCGATAAAAGTAATCAAACTGTCGTTAAAATTATTTTAGTACCCTGTGATTGTGAGGAACAGTCTCTATATCCGCGTGCCCTGTTATAAAGGCTAGAGTATACAGAGACCATGTATCAGTACAGACTATACAAGACGAGGGTACGGACATCAAACCGACATAATATTATCCAATAATGTTACGAGATTCCCATATTCACTTAAATGAAACACGCATATAATTTATAAGAAAGAAAAAGTATGTACATAACAAAAAAAAATATAGTTTTAGTTCAAAGTATCCTTTATTTGGAGGTAGCTTAGTGTCATATTCTCTAAAATAAGTTACATTCCTCAAAATAAAACTGAAAAATGAAAATAATTTTATATAAAATATGAAAACCTAAGAGATGGGCCCAAAAAAATGAAGGAGATAGGACGTAACGAGAAAAGTCACACATTACCTATTAATTTATTACAGTACATATTTAATAAATACCAAGATTCAAGTTTTATGACTTGTTTGTAGTTCCAGTCTAGCCCTTGTAGTGTGTATTACGGTTTATGTTAGCCGATGTGTACAAGATAAGCTTTATTTACTGGTGATAGGTCAGTGGGTTTTGAAGTAAGTCATTCATATTGAACTAAGCAAGGATGTAAGGATTTATAGGTAGATAGTTTAGGGATGCAAGCCGATCTACGTGCATGATATAAAATTGGAGGAAAACATTTTAGTTTAATTCTACTCAAGTTATAGTGCGTCGAGCAATTTATTCATTGCTAAGATCTAATTTGAATAATCAAATATAAAATAGAAAGCATTTTTTTTCATATTTTATTGAATATTTTAAATAATATATATTATTTATATGTATTTTTTTGTATGATATATTAAACAGAAATTTATTGAAAATTAATGGTTTTACTCTAGTTTCGGGGATACCGGACTAGGTTTCAACCAATTTTTTAAAAAAGTAAAACGGTTTCACGCAACAGATTCAGGAGTCAAAAGTGAGAAAACCCGTTTAATTAGAAAAATATGGGTATCAGTCATATTTTTTTCTGGTGTGTTGCTGTATGTTTATCTTTGAGCATATTTTTAAAACTTTGTACAGACATGTTTATTAGGTAAAATGTTTTTAGATTTTCTTATTTCATTGAATAAAATTAAATTTTTCATTTTTAATATCGGTCCAGCCGTTTAGAAGATTACCCAGGACAAAGAGACAGACAGACAAAAATATTTTTACTGATTTCTTAGTCAAAGGTATCGTGCAAATAACCGTGTGAGACCGAAAATAACCTTTTATTTTGACATTACAAACAGACACTTTAATTTTATTTATTTGCATAGATTTATTAGAAGCCTACAAAGAATCCATAAGCCTACTTCTTTACGATAAGAGCTTTAATTGTATAAGAACAATTCACTTAAAATTACTTTTATTTAAGAAGTACATATAACATTCAGAAAAAACCTTATATATTTTTTCTAAAAATATATCGTAATTTATTTGGGTGTATTGTATTTACAAAAAAAATCATAAAAACAGTTGGTATGACCATTCACAACCATGTACACATATTTTTACTACATCGCTATGTTTATATTCATAAACAATTTCACTGAGTTTATGTTCGCGTTTAACTCGATTCGCTTGTAAATAGTCGTAAATTCATAGTAGCGAGCTCATATCGAAGATCAGGCCGGAGTGAACGTCAAATATTTGTTTCATTTTTTCGCTTTCACGAAACAGTTTTCAAATTTATGACACTCGACTCGTCTAGTGGCCTGGCCCAAGGGGCTTAACCTGAAATGGACGCGCGGCCGCCGCCGAGGAAAATATATTTCCAAGTTTACTGGTCCATAAATAACTGTGGAGTGACGGGGCGATGATAAACTCTCGAGCGAGAGTTCATCTCGTGTCGTTTACTGAATATTGAACGGACGCTAGCACCAATGTAATGCCACTACTCAATTAATAATTGAGCTAATTATCCGCTGCCGTATGGATGTTTGGATAATCGGACCGATCACAGCAGTAATAACTATAGTTATCTTGTTTAAGACTTAATCACTACTGAAAGTGATTTATGGTTATTAAAAACAGGACACATCCAGACTTGTAAGTATCCTAATATTGCCACTGACTATATTTGACAAGAAAAAAGTTAAGATGATACTATGCAATGATACTCATCTATCATAATATGATAATATGATACATATCAACATCTATATATAAATGTTAAGTTGGTTTGTGTACGCTTCAAAAACTCCAAAAGTCCTGAACCGATTGAGCTCAAATTTTGATACGATATCCAACACACTTCACAGACGTTTTTTATCCATAATGTGCTACAGTAAAGCGTGGTAGTATACAGTTAGTTTAATTAAATGCATTTTATAATAACAAAACAAAATGTTGCTATATGTGAATTAGATTGACTTTTATTCAAATGTTTAAAACTTCTCACGCAAAATACTGGCGTTGAAACTTTTAACTAAGAACTGAACGTACAAATGAATTTGTTTACAATGTAGCTGTATAAAATAAAACTACGGGATTCGAACAATCTACGCGAAGCTATGTACCGAACAAAATAAAAGTTACAAATAAAACTATTTCTACTGAAGTTAGTTTTTATCCCGCGCAACGGATGTATTTTGCAGCTCTCCAAAGAAACGTAGTCCACTGAAAATCTGCACTAAATACTGTTTTCAAGTAAAGTTCCTTTGTCTTGGCACTCTTTGTTTACTTTACAATTGTGAGTAGAACAATACAAAAAGGTCCAAATTTTGCTAACAACCTAAGGCCCCAGTCGAAGTTTTAATTGCTTCAAAATAAGTCTACACACCTAGTACTGTGGCCCGGGAAACGATCAGCAAGTTCACTCAAAGAACCTAGATGGCATCATTTGCCTAAAATATTAGGTTCTTTTTCAGTTGTGAACATTAAGAGTTAAGTGAAAAAGTCGGGGTTCCTTCATTTAGCAGACTAACAACGTTTTAGAAACTTCCAGATGTTTTTTGTAGGATTTATTTTCATTTTCTTAGTATTTATCTTAATTAATTGTTTCGCATACATTTTAATTAATTTAAGAAAAATTGCTTGTTTCCCTCCGATTCATTAATTTATTCTCATTGGCTTCAAGGCTAAAATAAAATTTAATTATTAATTACCTTGTTCCAAGAAGCTCCAAAAGTTTATTTATTCTGCATTAAATTGGTTATCACACAATATTCTCTTAGATATTTAGAGACTTTGGATTATATTATCTAATATAAAGAAGTCACTTACTATTTCTACTACTTCTACTTCTACTACGTAATTGTTATTAGCTGGGCTGCTGGACTTACTACTAAGATTTATCAGAAAATTTAAAAATTCTTGCAACTGGTTTTATGTCGATATTAGGTTTTAACCTAATCAAACTTATTAGGATCTTACTTGCCGAATCACCTGATTTGTGTTCCTTTAATCTTTCAGGCCAGCAAATATGACTTATGTGTTTGCTCAACACAAACGAAATTTCGTTTACTTGATCAGAATCCCACTATTCGTTACGTCGTGAACTATACCGATCTCCATTACAGTTAGATTATAAACAAAAAATAAAGTTGTTTTAAATTTTGATAACCCTATACAAAAAGAACGCAAATTTCCCCTATAATAATAAGTTTAACTCTATCAGTTTTAATATAAAAAACTTCTTTAATTTTACACGCGCTCTCAAAATAAAATGAAATGAAAAACTAATTTAGAAGTTAAATCGACAAATACAACACTTGTGTGTAAGCTAAAGGAGACATTTTTGCAAATAACTGAGGACATAATGCTAAGAGGTAACCTTGGGATATTGACTGTGTATGATGTAAAGGACATCACAAATGTAGACGTGATCAGCTTCACTATTGCCCATACTCCGCAGATCTGTAGTACCTACCCACCGTAGTTGCTAACTCGAAACATGTCCGAAAGGAAATGTCCCCTTTCTTACCGTTTATTAGTTTTTGTCGGCAAAATAAACTCATTGTCATTGGGCGCTGAGTAAATGAGGTTTTTCCTTTAATCTAGTTTTTGGGGATGCTTTTACGGGAAATGATTAGTTTGAACATTGTATGGGTCGTACGAATCATGGATCTGTTGTAATTGATTTTACTTTGTATTCGTAACACATTTTTTGGATATATGAATTCGCTCTAATTTTGAATGTGTTATCAATTTGTTTTGTTATACATAAAAGTTGAATAGTGATATTTTTAGCAAAATAATAATGAAACTACTATCTATCTATCTTAATGGGCAAATTGATATCGCGACAGATTTCTTTATATAAATTAAGCAAGTTAATATAAGCACTTATTTGTAATAACACCTTTGATGATCATATTTACCAAGACAGTTCAACGAAACCAAAAATTCGATTTATCGATACTGCAATCTTTAATCATTTAAAACTATTATTGATCTTTGTTATTAACACAAATTTTAGAAAAGAAAAAATAGCAAAAAAGAAAACATTTGTATTAATAATTAAGTTCGGCTTCCAAGAATCTGGGTTACATAAAGGTACTAGGAAACTAAGAAAACTGTTCATATTTTTGAGAAACATAAAATTTTAAATTTTCTTCTACATATTTATAATTTGTAAAATTTACTGAACTGGTGTTGCAGAATACTCTTCCATTCCTCTCTGAGATCTCAAGAGCTATCAGACCGTGGTTAGGCAACAGTTTCGTCTAGATTCGTTCTACGCATGCTTCGTCCGGGTTAAGTACTGCCCCAGTTTTAATTAGTAAAAATTTATAAACTTTTCGCATGATTACCTACGGCAGACTAGACAGTATAACTGGATAATGCTTTTTTTATAGGTATTTATTTAATTGTCAGCTCTCAACTGAAAATTAGCATTTTATCAACGTTTTAAAGGTAATTCAATTCAAATGTTAATGAAATGCTTTCTAAAAATTAAAATTAAATAGATATCAAATCAAACTAAACTGATGATGGTTACACGCGTAAGCGAATGATTCACATGTAATAACAGATTGGTCCAAGTGTTACTAGAATATGAAAACAGTATTACCGAATACTGTTGCAGATTGAATGAAATTGTATATCATACGTCATAAACCAATATAAATAATTTATAATGCTTTATTAATACATATATCGCACCCTTCTTTTTTTTCCATACCACCCGCTGGTGGCTATGTCGGACTCGAAGCGACTTAAACCGCACGCCGTCTCAGGTACTAGTAGCCAGGGAATCAGGTGTACCCTAGAAAGGAAATCCCTGGTGCCACGACGTACCTCGGGCCATCTACGGCGGGTAGATGACCCCCTCCTGTGTGGGAACCCCCTTGTTCCCTTCGTGCTCCCGAAAGTATATAAAGGCACACCCTTAGTAATATAAAGGCATAATACAAAAAAGTAGTTTTTTGAGAAATCGCTTTTAAAGATTCTGGATTCTTACGTTCCAGCTTATTTTTTTAATAAAATGCTTAGTATATAAGTTATAAATGTGAAATTTTGCAAATTTATTCTTTGATAACTACACTATAAATAGCCATGAAAAAAAAGATAGTAAACATATATTTCAAAAATTAAAAGTTAATTGAAAAAATACTTTTAAGTACCATCATCATCATCATCAACAGCCTTTAATAGTCCACTGCTGGACATAGGCCTCTCCTTAGAAAGGAGGTTTTGGCCTACTATACCACGCTGGCCGGACGGGTTGGTGTAGGGCCTGTGTCAAGTTTTCCAAAGTTTTTTTTTTGTTTGTTTTTTAAGTACCATACCGTACAAAAAAAAACATCTTCACTTTTTGGCAATATAGCCATCTGTTATAAATCTGAACCAAAATTTTACTAAATTTCGTAAAGTATAAAGGCACAACTACAAATTGTTCTATACAATACAAAAAGCTTAAAACAAAACTCATGTGGTTTTTTGCACAAACACGAATAGAATAAAGTTTTGACGGTTTGTTTGAATATCGACACGTTACTGCTTGTGACCTTTTAGCACTAAAAACGGGAGACGAGCGGGAAGAGGCACAAATATATTTACCGAGTCATTACGAATATTGTTCTTTGACCGACAGAGAAAGGTCAGTGCTAACCAGTGGAAAATTTTGTGATGTGCCATTTAAAATCATACTTCACAAAAACTTTGACTTGACCCCTTACATTACTGAGGGTGCGGTATGTTCATTTGATACAACTTTAATCTCACGAATATTTATTTCAGAACAAAATAAAACTATGACTATTTTACGTTGTTTACCAAATTTATTGTTAGTCTTTTAAAATTGTTGTATTCGTTTTTTTTTTAATTTACTTTTTTTTCTTCGTCACGTCTGAAAAAGGTTACATGTCCTACACACCTCAAAAGAAACCATTCTCTGTGTTATTACTTGTTGTATTGTAATAATGATGATGATGGTTTGAGTACATACAAAAATGACAAAAAAATCTGCTAGTCTAACTAATCTAAAGTAGGAAAGAGTAAAATAACTCCTGACCGAAGCTTTTTTTTATTGTGTTTGGGAGGAGGAAATCTTCGAAGGTGCTGCAGCTACTGCTCCGTGTTTCTTTCTTCTTCCTTTTTCTGCAGCAGGACCTCCCTTACTTCTCACTATGCAAACGCGGCCCTATTTCAGCCCAACGTTAGCAGACGAAGAAGGTGTTCTCCCGAACTGAACACACAATTGTCCCGATGTGTGTTCTGTTTCCGATACCTATACGGTGTAGATAGGCATTGAACTACCCGTCTCCAGTAAGAAACTGTGTGAGGTAGTAATCTACCTCTCCATATTCCCATAACACCCAGTCACGAATTCGCTGAATAACCAACGTCTACGTCCAACGTCTATACGTCCAACGCCCGGTTTCCCCTGACTCCCAGCACCCTTGCCAGAGCGTAAAGGTCTCCTCACGTTCTCGAGTCCTAACGTTCATCAAAGGTTCCTCGCCAGCCCGCCGAGCATTCCAGATAGTTCTTCTCTCGAACCAAGAAGGTTGATTGGAGTTGTACCGGAAATGACCAGAACAGCCGCCTCAAATACCGTTCAATAGGCACAGGTTATCCTCAGTGCGCCTCGACGTTGTACCGATGCGGGTCGTTTCCGATTTCTCTCTACTTTAAGTGCCTCCCCCCAGACCTCCACTCCATAGAGCATGATCGAGTTGGAAACATAAGAGCTCGTCTGCGACTGCTCCTTGGTCCCCCAACATTTGGCACTAGCCGAGAGAGACTTACCACTGTCGTCGCCGCTTTTGTGGCCGCGCTTTCGTTCTGTTCTTGAAATGTTAATGTCGAGTCGCTCAGCACCCCGAAGAGCACGAAGAGGCCCCGGAAACCATCTCTGGGCTGTGAGCACCACGACTTCAGTTACGACACCTCACTTAACCACGCGTTGATTTTTGCCGCTACGAGACTCATCAATCTCTGCGCTCGTCATAGCTTCTCGCAAGCACTAACGCCGCTACATCGTCAGCAAATCCCCCCAGTAGTACTTCTATCGGTAGATGGAGATGCAAAAGTGCATCGTAATACTTCTTATTTTTACGTAGTATGTGATATAGAAGTGTGAGTTTATTTACATTACAAGACGAGATGTTTGATTTATCAGGTTCGCTTAAATCTAACGAATTATGATAATTTGAAGCGTATAAATTTGAATTCAAGTATAGTTGACGACTAGCTTCTCAGAGGAGATCTCCCGTAAAAAAATTATAAGGAGCTAAATAATTATTTTTGGAAAGAAGTTGCTTATCGCGCGTTGAGCACTTACACGCTGTGAGCGGATGGTAGCGAGACCGAAAAATGTGTAACAAAACTTTTTACTTACACTTTGCTACACGTTTACAAAAAGCGAAAGGAACTTCGTTCCGACCGGGGTTCCATAGACCCCTTACGCCGTTTCTTTATTTTTATGTAAGTTTTATTAATGTACCTAATAATTAAAAATAAAACCGACTACAGAATAAGCAAACTATTAAAAAGAGACACTTTGTTACATGAAAGTGAAGAAGAAGAAGTATGTAGATTAATAGAAATAAAAAAATGAATTTCAGATATGAGCTAATGTAATTTTTATAAAATTTCTTTTTTGTGACTTGGCTCATATGCTGTTTTATATGTCAATATTTAGTGTATGTGTAAATGTATGTATTTATATTGCATTATGTATATTTATTTATTGTTTTTATTGTTATAGTTTATATGTAGGTATAGATTACATAAGTTACTTTATTTATGTGTATATTTAGTTGTACATTTTCTCTTTCAATTATTTTACGTACTCACAACTTTGACTCTTGTTTATTTTCGATATCCTTTCTTCTCTCCAAAGGTTTACTGGAAGAGAAATCAAGTATGAATTGCCAATCCCTTTAAGTGTAATATGGGAGTATTTTTGTGTAGAATGAAAATAAATAAAAAAAGTCTAACTATCTAACTTTAGTAAGATGCGGTTGGCTTTTTATATATCCTTTCATGACATCTCAAACTTACTTAGAAATCAGTCTGTATTTAAGTGAATTAAGAAAAGCCATAGCTTTTGAACACGAAGTGTATGTGAGGTCCGATGCATTGGACAGACAATACGGGTGGGTGGACGAGATAACTATGATAAATGACTGTTTTGACACCCGGCCCCATCTATACTGGACCAATTGTTTCGATAAAAGTGTATACTTCATAAATCATAGCCCAGTTTAGATTAGACTACTCGCAGATCTGGTGTATAATTATGTATTTGATTATTTTAGACCAGAGAAAATTAAACAAAACTAAAAGATCTTCACATTATTATTCCAATATTTTAATCTCAAGGTTTTTCTGCTTGTATGCCAATTTAATTTGACTGCTTTTTACTTGCTATTTATTTCACAGTTAGAATAATCATAGCATTTAAGTAACATAGGGGTGAATTTATGTTCTACATCTATATATATAATAGGTTAATCGAGTAGCCATTCCCAAATCAACAGTAATAGTGAGCCTGCAGGTTGGCCATAAACGTCGAATCAACGTGATATAAGGTCGACAAACGACGCCAGTACTCGATTTATTAAGAACAAAGAAACCGTTTTCGCCTACTTTTCTTTTGTGGGGAGTCACAGACAACTCGCAGTCTATTACCGAGCCATTCATTCCCTCAAATGAACCGCTTAATTTATCGCTTCTTTATTACAAATAAACTGTTTTAAAGTTACAAAGCATTTGGAATGCAGCGGCGATTCGTGGAGGAGATAATCTATCCAATCTTTTTTATTTTGAAATGATAAATTTTATTTTAAAGCTTTTTATTGTTTGCAACAGTTGATTGTTTTTCTCGTCACTTGTTTTAAAGTGTCGTTTCTCTTCACTCTTGAACATTTGAGGACTACATAGTTTAATTATAAATTACTTATTATATAGCATATTCTTGTTTATTATTTTTCAACAAGTTTTATCAGTCTTGAAAGCAGTAACAGAATGTTAAAAGTACTAACAAAATGGGTGTTTTTAATGTATACATTTTGTGATATTATACGAGTATCTTGTTTGAAACAGATTTTAAAATGAACAGAACCAATTAGTAGGTAAGTTTAATGCCATCAAAGGGTTTTCATGTAAAACCTACGAAAGTATAAAATAGCAGTAGTAATCCTGAGGTACTTATTGGGGATGTTGTATTTTAGCATAACTTTAATTTTATTCCGCTAATAATGAACTATTTGTGACGTGTGACGTCTAAAATCCTACGCCTTTTGTAATAAAATTAATTAATTTATTTACATCTTAATTAGCATAAATTGACTGTAAGGAATTATGTTTTGTTTATAATTAATATCTATACATGTCTAAACTCTAAAAAATCATATTGAAGAAGTCATAATTCAATTTAAAAGTAATTCATAGTGAAGAAGCATTTTTCAGTTGGCCATTTCATCACCCCTATTCTTCCCGTGGGTGTCTTAAGAGTCGACTAAGGGAGCAAACCCTTTTCTTTTTTTTTTACGTGTGGAAACCCCCTCGGGCCGTCACCCTACCGGGGCTTGCGGCGGGGTGGTGTGTCGGAATCAGACCGACTAAAACCACACGGTGAGCCACTCTGCACCTGTAATAGGAGGGATCCGGGAACTGCTGTTATTAAGACATCCGGACCCCTCTAGCGCCTGCCCGCAGCGGCGCGGGCACCATCTTTGGGTACATTCTTCATTTAGGCGACGTCCGGCACACGCGGACATCGCCTCCTCGCTACTGGCCGTTATGGCGGGTGGAGGGTAAAACCCATCCCATCCACCTGCGGCCACACTCAGGGCGGCATGAGGCGGTGGTAGGCGCGCCTCCGCCGCCCAGTTCGACTTCGGATTAGGTCCGAGTGGAGGTTTTCCTCCCGAGCCCTCTGTGCCGCCTCTTCCGCCGATCCTTCTGCGAGATGACGGCTTCGCAGAAGGATGCGACCGCGGTGGAACATCTGTCACTACCGGCCATGGAGCGTATGACGGCCGGTAGTGAAAGATCCCTCCCGATGACTGCAATGAGGACCCTATAGCAAACCACCTTTATATATATATATAAAGGTGGTTTGCTATAGGTGAAGACCATCTTTTTAAGGAGTACAGCCTATGTACAGCAGTGGTACAGTACTAAGGGCTGTTGATGTGATGTGATTATAGTATTAACTATCATCTTATAGTTACCACCTATTTTTATATAATTTCACACTAGCTAAACGAGTATAAGGTCCCTATTTAGGAATAAAAACCTATGTATAAATATATTTCGATTTTGAACGTCGAATTTACAACCGTATATTCACACTTACACATATATATACGCACATATATTATTTAATTCATTTACATGAAGTAATACTTAGCACGGTTGACGCCACCCCATCTTTAATCAGATTTATACCATTTACCGTTCTAAAGACTCAGTATGAAGCGTTTGAACAAAATTAAGTTAATTTGAAAGCTTTATTCCTTTGTCTTTGATATTGTATATACACACGTACCTATATTTCTGATAAGTAAATAGGGTTTTATTATGCTTATTATCAAAAATGTAGATGTCTCATACGTTACGATATTTTTATATGATTTGCCTCTGGTACTTGTTCGAAACACGATGTTAATGAAAACAAAGCATGAATAATTGCTATATTTTCTTTTACACCCAAAAATGTTATATTAAAAATTTATTCATATAATTATATACTAATTTATAAGAGAATTTAAAAATAGGATAAATCTTATTTGTTCTTTTTGAACAAGTTACATCTATCAGAAACGTAATTTTAAAATTACGCAAACAAAACTATAGAAATAAAATGGTAAAGTGACTGAAGAATAATGAGTGTACCTACGTACCTACTAGAAAACTTTCTAATGATGAAAGGCATAATAATATAAAATATACTTGTATCTAGATAGAGCAATTTAATGAGGATCAATCAATACATGAACGGAGCGATGAACAAAATGCAGGTGAAAGTTAGATTTCTCTCGCTCGATAGCCTGATTGCGGCTATCGTGCGGAGCGAGAGTGCGTGGAACTCTGCCGTCTCCTTCTGCGAGCAAGTTATGCTCGCGAAGGAGACGGCGGAGCGGGACCGGGAGAGGTTTAGAACTCTCCCGGCCCGCCAGGCCCGGGCACGGGCCAGGCAGCGCAGGCGACTCAGGCGCCGGAGGTCGCAGAACGACCTCCGTCCTCCATAAGCGCAGGCCTGGGGGTGACAGGTGAGGCCATCTGTCACCCTAGCAGAAGCAGGCCGGGGTGGCGGCGAGCGCGTTGCGAAGCGCGCTCGCTTCCAGGGAGCACAGGGAATGGGGTTCCCACACGGGGCGGGGGTCGTCTACTCGTCTGTAGATGACCCGAGGTATGTCGGGGCACCAGGGCCTTCCTTTCTAGGGTATACCTGGTTCCCCGGCTATTAGTACCCGGCGAAGGCGTGCGGTTTTAGTCGGTTCGAGTCCGACATGCCACCGACAGGTGGTATCCGAGGGGATTTCCGCACGGGACCAAAAAAAAAAAAAAAAAAAAAAAAGGTGAAAGTTAGATTAGAACTGAGACGCAAATATTGAGATGAATGTATTTATCAAGCTGTACATTAAGATAGATAAGATGAAGAACGAATTCATTAGAGGAAACCTAAAATAGCAATATAAATCTACTCCAACAAAAATATGTTTTTAGATTAAAGACTAGTATTTATAATATTGGATGGGCTTGTTAGTCTAGTGGTTAGTGACCCTGACTGCTAAGCCGGAGGTCGTAGGTTTGATTTCCACCCAGTACAAATATTGTGTGATGTGTTCTGTGTCTGGGTATAATTTATCTGTAATATGTATGTATGTATTTAAAAATATATAAGTATGTTTATCAGCAGTCTGGTTACCATAGCACAGGCTCTGCCTAATTTGGGATCAGACGGCCGTGTGTGAGATGTGTAAAGTTATTAATAATATTATAATGTAGTCCTGCTGGCGATAGTGTCATGCTTCGGGTCGTTGACCTTGACTAATATCGGTTAAGCTACACGATGTTGGGCCCGTATGTATAGATAAGCTGACTAAAAAATTTGGTCCTTTCTTCAAAAGGCCTACGCAGACCCTATATTTTACTTGAACTGTTACGCTGTCTACGGCCTAAAAAAAAACACCTCTGTGGATTGTTTCGGCCTGAGTTTTAATAAATGCCGGCTCCTTCTAGCTGTATATTTCGACGTGTAAATATATCTGAAAAGATTTACTTGCATAAAAAAATAGCATTTATACATGATCAGTCTTAGTCTTTTTAAATTATAGGGGACGAGCAGTACCGAGCTAAACACCGATTTTCTGAGAGGCCGTGGTGTCACTCTAGTTATGCCAAAGTCTGGCTTTGCCACGAAGGATATAGTTGAAATATTTTGAAAATATAATTTGTATTAATTATATTAATTTAATCATAAAATATTAATCATAAAACAGTTGAATATATCTTAACTTATAGATAGCGTCGAGCGTGGCGTAAATACTGTTGGAACTATTTGACCTCCTAGTAAGTCAACAACAATAACGCAAGTTGAAACTTATGAGTAAGTATTTCAACAATAGTATTGAATTTGCGACACTCAACTAACGTTATTTATTGCACAAGTTATTGGTGAGGATATGCTTTGTACTGCATTGTTTCTCATTGTATTGCAAAAGTCGCTAAATTGAAGTATGTGGAAAGTTCTTGATAGTGCTTGGAGAATCAATAGAACTGTATTTCCACTCATCGCTTTCAAATACGCAATCAGCGAAGAAGCTACTATTCAGTGTTTTGTGAACCAAAACTTTTATCTAAATGATAACAGCGTACATAGTATGACATTAATTTGAATCATCATCTGCCTACCCTTATCCCAAATTTATTTAGGGTCGGCGCAGTATGTATTATTCGTGCATTCGAATCTATCATTCGACATTTCACTGTTTACTCCCTTCCAAGCCATATCCTCTCTCACACAGTCCATCCACCTTTCCTTTAGTCTTCGTCTTGTCTTGTACCCTTCAATTCCCATACCTAACACTTTTCTCGCCGCCATCCATCTTTCCTCATCACTCCGCATGACATGTTCATTCATTTGAATCACAAGTCATTACTAAATTCTTTTTATTTACGAGGCATGCCTTTTAAGTTTTGTCGTTTGAAGAAAAAACACAACTAGAACCCTTTACTTACTTTTTACTTTACTTACTACTACTTTACTTTTACTTTTTATTGTTTTTCAAAGTATTAACCACGTAGCTTAATACACTTTTCCATTCGCTCAAACCAGTTATTATAACATATATGCCACTCTAAAGTGGGGGTGTTCAAAATGGTTGACTTGAAAGCGTCGACTGCTACTTCACCGGACTGGAATCTTTGACCACGAATACTTTTCTTAATATTGGGAAATGTAAAGAAATCGTTAGGGCTTAGGTCAGGACTGTATGGAGGATGGTCAAGAATTTCTACTTTTTCCTGCTTCAAATACTCAATCGTTTGAAGAGCGCCGCGTGATTTTGCGTTGTCGTGGTGCAGGATGATGCGTCGCTTTGATTTAGATTTTCAAAGTTCGGCGATGACTTGTGGTAAACAAACTGTGATATACCACTTTGTGTTAACCGTTCTACGATCTTCAGTGCTATAGTCGGTAACATGGCCGGTTTTTCCAACGAACGTGGCCACCATCTTCTTTGAAGTGCTTCGAGAACGAACAACTTTAGTCGGCTTTGGCTCGTCTTGAAAAACCTAGATTGTTGTTTGGAATCAGGATCGTGGGCATAGATCCAAGATTCGTCTCCACTGATGATTTCGTAGACGTAATTTGACTCTCCTCGGTTGAACCTTTGCAGAGTTTTCTTACACCATCTGACGCGGGCCGCCTTGTGATCGTCGGAAAGCAGATGCGGTATCCAACGGCAAACTAGCTTTCTCACACCAAGCGCTTCATGCAAGATCTTCTGAAGATCCCTGAGATGCCTAATAGAACCTCTATCTCTCGATACGACGATCTTCGAGAATTAGTTGTCTCACAGCAATGATGTTATCTTCAGTGAAGGCGGATTCTGGGCGTCCTTCGCGAGATTTATCACTAACACTAGTATGTCCACGCTGGAATTCTAAATACCAGCGTTCGGCAATCCGCAGACATTGGGCTTCATCACTGAATACAGATGTTAGCTCTTCAAAACACTGAAGCCGTGTCAGGCCTCTTCTCAAGTTCTTGAAAATTATTGCACGAAAATTTTCCGTAGGAAGTTTCATTTTCATACGTAACCTGACAGATTCCAATCGACGCTGTGACTAAATAATAACATTAATTTATTTATTTATTTATTTATTTTAAACTTAATGCACATATTGTACAAAGGCGGACTTAATGCCATTAGGCATTCTCTCCCAGTCAACCTTCAGGTGATGTAGAAATATGATGCGGTAGGTGCAAAATAAAATATGAAATTAACATAATTTAGGTCCAGAAACATACACAATATAAAAACACACATGCATACATAAACCTACATAAATTTAATAAAATATATAAATACTCAGTCGGGAACTAGAGCTGTAACTATTTCGCCAATTCACCCCGAAGAAGATCGCGCACTTTTCGCTTGAATGCGAGGCGATTTGTTGACATCCTGATTTCGGCAGGGAGGGCATTCCAGAGGAGGACTGACTGGACGTAGAAGGAGGAGTTGATGAAGTTAGAGGTGTGAGGGGGGCATAGAAGAAGCATATTGTTGGTTGATCGAAGATTTCGATCGTGATTGGAGCATAGGAAACGGAAGTGGGGTACGAGGTATTCAGGTAACGATGGAGAGTTGAGGAAAGAAAAGAGAGAAGTCAGTGCTCGTAAACTGCGGCGCTGACGAATTGGGAGCCATTGCAGCTGGGAACGTAAAGCAGACACGTGGTCATACTTGCGAAGATTGAAAACGAATCGAATGCAGTTATTGAGAAGGCGATCTAGTTTATTGAGAAGGTCTGCATTCAGGTCGAAATAACACACATCACCATAGTCGATTATGGGAATAATTAAGGATTGCATAAGCGTAGCCTTAGTTTTAGCGGGAAGGAAGTTCTTCAATCGATATAAGGCACGGAGACATGTGGTGACTTTCTGGCCGACGTGTGTAACCTGTGCCCGCCAGTCAAGTGTCGAGTCGATATATAACCCCAGGTTCTTTACCACTGCACTATAAGGTATAGTCACATTATTGTAGACAACTGGTGGGATGACCGCCATATCCAACCTACTTATCATTTGTTTGCTCCCCACGACGATCACTTGACATTTGGTTGGATTTACCGACAAACCAAACCTCGTTGACCAGCTCTTTATAAAGTCCAAGTCTAATACTAATACTTTCAACTGTTTTGAGATTCAAAATTTAAACAGTTGAAAGTATTAGAATTAATGTTATTATTTAGAACATTTCGAATATAGAACATAGAACAGTTCGAATATAGAACAGTTCCAAATTCAAAATTGAAGGAAAATATGGAAACGACAGAACTGAAAAGGCATGCCTAGCATCAGTAAGAGTATAAAAGATGTAAGTACTTAGATATCAAATTATTATATTTATGATCAACGATTTAATAATATACTAGCTGACCCGGCAAACATTGTTTTGCCATTTACATTATTTCATATTTCTGTAAAAAAAAATAGGGGTATGAAAAATAGATGTTGGCCGATTCTCAGACCTACCCGATATGCACACAAAATTTCATGAAAATCGGTGGAGCCATTTCGGAGGAGTTCAACCACGCACACCGTGACACGAGAATTTTATATATTAGATATGGGAATAAAAATTCAATTCAATAAAATACAAAAACCAAGTCTCACAGATTGCAACGCGTATAATCTTCTACCGTGAAAAGCCATGAGAACCAAATATTACTTGTTTGTTTTGTTTGTTTTAAAAAAGACAACTCCCGCATTAGGAATAAATCCTGTGTCGTGGGGGACTTTACAAACATACATGAAACGGACACAAAGAACACCCAGACTCAGAACAACAATTTGTGGATCACACAAAGTGTCGTCCTATGTGGGGTTTGAACCCACAACACTCGGCGTAGTAGGAAGCGGCGTGGCGACCGCTTAAACCACTACGCCATCCGTGCAGTCATTTAATTTGATTAGTCACTTAATTTGATAGCGACCGTGTCAATATAATATATTTATTAATTTAATAAATAAAATAACTTGCTATGAAACGGCAATGTAAAAACAAAAGAATATTCTACTACTTTTCATAATACTAAGTGAACAAAGTGCTAGGGAGCCTTTAGTATAGCTAATAATAGCTAGTGAAGTAATTAATCGACTGTATAGTCACATTTCTTAAGCTTATTGTATAATAAAGCTTAAGAAATGTACTAATCGATGGACTTCTTAGTCCATGTATGTATAATGATGTATGCAATAATTGTTTATTAAGATGAGATTTTTTTTTCTTTTTTTTCTTTTTTGCGTTTATTTGCGATCAGCCCGAAGGCTATGAGCAAATATGCTGTGTGATGCTGTCGTTGGGAGTAGCTTCCCATTGGAAACATCTACTCATCTGCTGCCCAGAGCTACTGCCGCCCATCTAGTCTTCTCCAGTACCTTGGATAGAGTAGGCAACAGGCTGATTGGTCGATAGGATGTTTTGTCGTCCATTAGTTTGCTAGCCTTGTAAATCATGATGATTTCTGAGACTTTCCACGCACTCGGAAAGTACCCTATTCGTAACATAGCGTTGAAGATGACGGTGATGAAGACAATAGCCTTTCTCGGTAGTTTCAGCAATATCTCTTTAGTTTTTAGGTCGTAACCCGGTGCCCTTTTGCTGTCCAGTCGTTTGATCGTTTTTGTGACTTCTGCGGGCGACACTGGTCTAGGAGGAAAGAAGGTGAATGAATGAAGGTCTTGTTTTAGAATGAGATCAACATATTTTTCTGATGAGTTATCCAGTATTACATTCGGTTTGAACACGCTTGTTAGATGATCCGCAAACAAGTCCGCTTTGTCCTGGTTTGTTCTGGCCCAGTCATTTTCCTTTTTTATTGGCGTTTTTGGTACGTTAGGTCTGTCACAAGAACGGGTGATTTTCCAAATCGAGTAATTGCTGGTCTTAGTAGCAGTTAGAGACTTCAACTTTGCCTGCATTGTTAAGTCATTGGAATTCTTTATAGCTTCCTTCAACTCTACAATGGCTTTTAAGGGCGGCCTTGTCTTGCGGATGACGGCTCAGCTGCCAAACTCTACGAAGCCTGCGTTTCTCCTGGATCATTATCTTTATTTCCAATGGTACATTTTTGGTCTGGTTCCTAATTTGAGTAGTGGGCTTGCTTTTCCACGCCGCAACCTGTATGAGATTAGTGAATTTTACTACTGCTGTTTCAATTTCCTCCTCTCCCTTGAGCCTGATACTTATATCAAGGTTTTCCTCAATGTGTTCCCTGAATGAGGGCCAATCAGTATGGCGATTGTGTAAATTTGATGGTCTCTCGATTTCAATTATAGTTGAGCTGGCAGTTAATAAGACTGGGGTGTGATCAGATGACCCATCAATACATGACTCAATCTTCATGTACTGTTTGGAGAGTCCTTTTGTTAGGAAGAAGTCAAGTAGGTTCGTAGGTTCTAATGGGGCAATTGTATTTAAGTGATTTATATCAACGCTCAACTTTAGTTGTCTTCCCCTTGTTGTAGTTAGTCTTGAACCCCAGTGGACATGTTTTGAGTTCCAATCGCTTCCTGCTATGAAGCGATTGCCAAGACTTGAGAAGAAGTGAGAAAGCAGGTCGGAGTCTATTCGATGTTTTGGTGGACAGTATACAGCTGAGACATTAAAGTATCCACATCTGTCTTGTATTGCGACTGTAGTGGCTTGTATTTGCTCGATTTTATATTCAGGCAGGCAGATTTTATAATTATTATTAACATTCTTTTACAAATCAATTTAAAATAATGTACAATTATTGGTTTTAACAATATTTAATAAAAAAAAAAAAATCTTAAGAAATCCTTTTTTATCCTTTTTTTTTCTTTTTTTTAGGATTTCTTAAGAATTTATTTTTTTACATTTTTCACATGAATCAATAAATAATAATAATAATATTTATTTATTTCCATAAATAATTACAGTAGTTACATAGTTTTTACATTAGTTGTATAGGTCTCAAAGGAAGTCAAAAAAGAACAGCAGTAATGCTTTTATTCCATTTTCTTTCAAGTAAAAAAATTAAGTGGAGACGTAACTGAGAATATTTTAAAGGCAGAGTTTTAATTGAGCCGGTGACCTCGTATGCTTTGATGATTGAACCTAACATTATTTAGGCCCGTAAATATTTTCTCAAGAAGCGCGATTATAAGAAAAAATTAATAAATAATCCCAGAGTCAAAGATCAAAGTTTTCTTTTGGTAAAGATAAGCCGATCAAAATAATTTAGATATAGCTTTGATGTCGTCGTTTACACAAAATTTCAACAAAATGATAAGCCTCATTTTCTAACGGCTGACTTCCAATAAAGCGAGTACCTACAAGCTAATTTACGCAGTTGTAATATTATTACGAGTATCTCTGATAAGATGCTATTTTCAATTACGATATATAAGCATCTATATTAACTTTGAATTATGATAAAAAAATATCAAAGGACCGTAGCGACAACGTAGTACGACCTAGATAACTTGGCCTACGGCGTAGCAGCGGGCGACATTTCATTGAAGCCTACGATGGTTTTCTTAATTTAATTTCGTTACAATTTTATTACATTCCTATCAGTAATAGAACTACAGAGGCCTATTAATAAAAGCTATACAGTACTGTCTTGTGATTTCACTGCCGTAACCCATTTAATCATACACCATTAAACTAATATGTTAGTCAGATTTTGTTCTCTTAAACATATCTATAAGTAGGTATTATTTTTTAGAGGTATAACATAGTTAAAAACAGAATCATTCATTGGAATGCAGATTTGAGCGAACGATTAATAATAGTAATTATTTTCTAGATTGTTTAACCAAAATATTATAAGATTTATATTTTAACTAGCTGAGACCTGCGGTGTTACTCGCGTTTGTTGGTATAACTGCGGGCAACGCCGCTTGGCAAAGCTAGTCTAAAAAAGTAGCCTAAGTTACTCCTTATATCATCAGCTATCTGCCAGTGAAAGTCCCGTCGAAATCGGTCCAGCCGTTCCAGAGATTACCCGGAACAAACAGACAGACAGACAGACAGTCAAAAATTGTAAAAAATGTTATTTTGGCATATGTACCGTGTAAACATACATATGCATTTAGTAAAAAGCGGTTATTTTAATATTACAAACAGACACTCCAATTTTATTTATTTGTATAGAAAATGATCACCTAATTGTATTTTTTTTTTACATTTTACAAAGGTTTACTACTTTTTTTTTAGTAATGCAGTTAACTCTAAATGTAGTGCTTTTCGTGAAACTATTAGAACTACATTTGGAGTTATAAATTACGTAAAATAGAAATTAAAAGAATACAGTAAATTACTACATTATTTGAAAGTTGATCTCGAGTTCGCCTTTGTATAAGTTTTTTCTTCCTGTTTCTATTAAACATACAGTAAAGAATCTGACTATAAATAAAAATACTTTCTTATGAGTAGACATGCATGAAGCGTCGCTTTCTTATAGAAAATAGTAATATTGAGCTCAATTATAGGAACTCTCAGAAATCTATTTTAAATATGGTTTTTACGTTTTCTTATAAATCGTTTTAATATCGTTGATAATGTTATAAATAATAATATTTTATAAACTTGAGTTCCAGCTAAAACTGATTCAATAAGAGAGTAGTATGTCTAGTAGTAGATTCTTCATTCTCTTTTTAATTTTCTTTCTTATTTTTGAGCTATGTCAAATATTGAACTTTTCAGTCTATTCTCTTCTAGAACATCCTACCACAAGAAATCAGGAGTGCACCTAGTCGGTTTTCGTTTAAAGCTAAAATTTGCACTCTCTTTTCCTTCTCTAAGTCATCACAAAAGTAGAAATATTATACTATTATGTTTATAATTTTCAAATATATATTCATGTATGTATGTATATAACTACTGCTCTACTTCTTTGTTCTATTCTATTCTGCACATACTTTTTAATGCACCTACCCTCACTCATTTCCGCATCACCCTAAGGTAGACTAGCAGAGAATGTTTTTAGCTCTGTAAATATTTGCTCATAAAAAAATACAATAACGTAACAGAAGATTATCCTTACTATGCGACAGAACAGGATAAAGTTGAACATATTACAGCGGAGACACATCTCATCAAATGTCAACCCCTATTTAATAATAGCAAACGTAAAAATCACGGCGAATCGAGGCCTCACTCGGATTTATCACTCTCGCTTTACAAGATTACCAATACGACAGTGACTGATTGACTCCTCAACGTTCACTATCCTGCTCCAACTTATTAAATCGCATGTTTTTATCTCATTTTCTCACGCTGGTAATTAGGCGGCACCTGCATTTGTTCAGGTCACTACGGATAGTGGCAAGACTATCTAGACGCCATGTTAATGCTATGAGATTGATGAATATCGGGGATAAAAGTTTACCTTTATAAATGGCTGGTTTGTTGATGAATTTCACGTTAAGCTGAGTGTCTGTTCGTGTCTCACATTTGTCACATATTTTCTTGGAATTTAAGGGATTTCTTTTCAATAACGCCTTTATCCCTTGTGGCAAGCTTTGCAAAAGGCCTTCTTTAGGTACATATGTGAATATTAAGCCTCTAGGTTTTACATTCTCGTATATTGCATGGATACTTTGTTGTGGTTTATGTGTGTGCTTAATATAGCAAATATGTATGTATATGCTTCATTTGTGAACTGTATGAAATTTTTAGAATTTGTTTTCGACTTCGTATTTAGAGATAGATAATACATTTGGAAATAGATACATAATAAACATGCTTAAACCTGAAGGAACAACCTGGTTTACTCAAAATTATTTTCTAATATAAACTTTTTTACTGAATCAATACTTTTTTCTTTACATTTTTTTTTTACAATGACACTTGATACCTGTACTAATTCCGACATTAATTGGACACAGATAGGTACAGACAAGTACAAGATAAAGCAAATAAACGCGTCTAGAACGTTTCAAAAAATGAAATCGTTTTCCAATAGATACTATTTATAATTCTTATATTCTACCAATACACAAATTCAGACCACTTCTATATTAAACTAGTTTAATCGAACAAATACAGTGAAAGAATTTCTTATTGGAAACTCAACTATACACGGCCTCAACAAACAAGTCAGGTAGAGCAACGTTCTTAGTATTTAGTCATATTTGCACAGGATTGTCACAAAGAGGTCTGCTGTGATCGGTAATACCTAAGTCTGTACACGATGTTTACACTGCTTGAGCCAATTGACCGTTTCGCCGAGTGATTTGATTAAATTCTAAGAAACTAACGTTATTTACATTTCTAAGTTCAATTCTTAGAGCAATATAATACTCTAAGGTTCAATTTAATCAGATTATTATTGGTAGGTCAATTCAGTGACCTTTTGATTTTAATAAAATATTTATATGCCAATTTCTACAAATTATAGATAATTTAATTTACACCCAGACACAGAACTAATGGACCTGCAGCTTATTAGCTTAGCAGTCGAGGTTACTAACCAACATGCCCGTCAAATTATGACGAATTTGTAGAAAGAAACATTCAATAGTAAGTTGAAATCCGATATAGACTCATTAATATTTAAGGCCGGTCTCACGAACACGTGGAGGCATCAACTTGAAATTTATTTCTTACTTCTGCTTAAGTATAGTCTTTTGTGGCTTCACAAAGATCATAGTTTCAAGTCAACCCAAAATTAAAGATACCACCATGTAAGGCCTTAGTTCCCAAAGTGGTCTAGGTGGCAGTCCAGGGGTCCACGGGAGACTCGACGGGGGTCTAAGATGGCGTGGCAAAAAATTGGGAGTTTACAATTCGTAAGCAGGGGTCCACGAAAATATATCAATGTAGGCAGATAATATTTTAAAAAGCTTAGCGACTGTTACTTGTAAAAACTTGCATATTCTATATTCAGTACAACGTGTCGAGACTTGCAAAGCGCCGCCGCTGCCACAACGCTTATTCAGACGTGCAAAGGGACGAAATACAACTTATGGTGTGTGTGCTGCAAGCACATCTTGCACCAATATAAATACGAATGCTAAGGATAAACGTTACTCAATTGATTTCGGCATTTCGAAAAAAAAGTAAAGTGAATCGATGTTAGTGTTTGCCAGTGTCGGAAAAAGTAATTATTTACCTGCCTTACTTTTATTTTATGTTGTATAAGTATATTTGTAATGTTTGCGTGTGGTAGCTACATATTAAAAATTAAATACTGAACAGAGGTACTATTATATACTTCTATAAAAAAATAGAAAGCCGAGAAAGGTTGAACTTTTTGTCCCTACTTTATTAGTAACTTTTTTTATCCGACTGTGTGGTGGTTCACTAAAGGAGAGATGTATTATGATTGACTTGCATGATTATAAATATTTCAGGTTCTTAATGCTAAATGATTGAATTTTTTGAAAGTTAAATTTAAATTAAATTAAATTTTGAAAGTGGTCTATGATAAAAAGGTCTGAGAACCTCTAATGTAAGGCTTACATTTTAATCAATTTTAGTACATCGCAGGTGAATAAACAGGGTACTTCGCATTGACCTAGAATTATGTCTAAAAGTAAATTCTTATAGTAATTATAGTATCTTATAGTATTGAGTTTATAAAATTAACTGTGACGTATTATGTATATTACTTTCGAATCATGGCTTGCCGTTTTAAAAATACTCCCTGTATTTTAAAAACCAAAAAGGTCAGATTCATAACTGCCCTTTTTTCTTAACTTACAATGAATTTTAAATACAACGTACTAGAAAACTTCTATTCTCCATAGAGTATGATTAAGCACGGTTAAAACACAATAGGTTCTAATGATTTTTAAAGTAATTAATAAATATCAGACATAACAAAATAATGTACTAAAAATAAATTTCTTTATTTCTTTCTTATGATGGCTATCTTTCTTTTAGTTTTGAAGAGCCCAATTCTATTTTAACAAGACAAAAGAAATGAATTAGCAATCCCTTTTATTACATTGTAAAGTTATAAAAGGACACATTGATTTTTAACTATCAATGTTTAACTTTCTTATAAAAAATTAACCATTGAAATATATGTGTAACAATAATGTAATAATGTAGTAATTTGTAATAATAAAAAATAATATCTACAGCGTCGTGATAATTATTTGAGAAGTACGAGAAACAATCATTTGAGTCTCGAGCAGCGACAATTATTGTCTGCATTGTGACACTACCCTCCTCTTTACGAATTATTTTCAATATCGCCATACATCAAGGAACAACTGCCAGAAAAAAGCTGGAACGGAAAATCCAAAAAGGCAATCAATGGAAAAAATAAGTGCCCGAGATAACGGGCGTTGGGAATTGAAGTCACGTACTCTCCGCGTCCGCGACACGACACACACATAAATAATCCTAATGATATCCGATTGTGTCCAGTTTGCGATGCTAAAAAAATTGCACGAATCTCGTGTAACCGTTATTGCTAAATATAATGTTTCTGTTAATAAAATATTATTGTGGCCAGACCGATTTGTAAGCGGAGATTGGTTATTATTAATATTTATCATTATCTGTTTAATACCATTGCGGATTAAATAAAAAAAAACCTGTCTTAAGTAATTTAATTAGTATAAACTATTTTGTTGTTGATCAGTCAAATCAGTGAATAAACTACAGAACTATGTTAACAAAAGCAACAAAATAAAAGACGTTGTTGACACTTTGTATTACTTACCTCCAGGCGTCTATTTATTGATCAGTTACCAATCCTATTTGATCCGTAACAGCTTACGCCTACAACCTAAATTTGGAGACGGATATAGCATTCAATAAGTTTCAGTAATAAAGTGATTTGGTTTATTTTGATTATTATAGATTACTTCTTTTGTTTATTCATTTAATTCACCGCAGCTTCATCTTAGTTTTTTTAAATAATAAGCTTTCTTAAATTTCATTTATTAAAAAAAAACACATTGAATTTGCATTGCAAATAAATTAGGGATAAAACTGGCGTAAAAATAAATAAAACAATGCTTGAAATGATTTTCATATTGTGTCAAATTTTGAGCTCAATCATTGCAAAGCTTTTTGAGTTTTCATAGCGTACACAAACCATCTTAACATTTTAAATAAATATTTGGTACAAAAACCGGTACGGTATGGTATGGTAGGAATAAAACATCGTTTCATCACGTTCCGTTTTGTTATATTGTTAAGAAACAATTTATGCGCTTACGCTCTTAACTATCTCTTACTATTTTCTTTTCTGTGGCAACCTGTAATTAAGGCAGCACCAATGTATACCACTGTCTTTGTCTGTCTTAGCTTTTAAGGTATATGTTCTTGTTGGTTATCCAAGTACATAAAATAAAATAAAAATTAATATCTTTAAATGTTGCTTGGATCTTAAAGCTGTAAATTATACAATAATTATTATTAGATCGTGTTAAAGAATTTAATTCGTATAATATAAAAAAAAACCTAACGGTATCAACAAAAATTTACCTGACATTTTAAAATTTTCAGCTTACTTTTCTTTTATAAACTGTAAAAATGCGAGGCACAGTTCCTTCCTGAAGTTTCTTGTTGCACTATAAATTCATGGAGGATCTGAGATTCGAGTATTCACTTGCCTGGAGCTCGGATTTTTGCTTCTAACCTCACCGGTTCCTGCAGTCAAGTTTTTACAACTTAATTTTATTGCTTGACCCAGTTATATATTGTAGTTTCATAAAGAATTTTAGTTGAAATAAAGGAATACTTTAGTTAAAGCCACAGTGTTTTACAGTAAGGACACACAGTTTCACAGTATAAAATAATATTTTGTTTGTTACAATGTTTATATTTTTACTAGATACATAAAATTGTTAAAAACTTAAAGGCACTATGTAAACGATTCACAAGTCATTAATATTTTTTTTCTTTATCATAAAAACTGCTCACAGCATCATTTTCTTTCTAATTAAATATTAGATATTCTATAGCTCTCATTTGTCATGGCTTTCTCGAGCCTTAAATAAAAGGCAAATTTAGTTTCTTTTTTTTTAGTTTCTTACTTTAATTCGTTTTTTCTTTTTTTATTATAAATTAACTAATGAACTATCTCAATCTATCTGCAGCTGTTGGCGCAGTTGGTCGTATGCTATATCTTTTTCAGCCTAACAAAGATTATGTTTTACTTAAGTACAATAATTGTAATCAATAGCTAATTGCGCAGATGCCCATGACCAGTAATTAAAACGCTTTGGACACAATGACGATACATGGGTCATCAATAATCAAGGACTCGCATCACGTCTGCCCATTGCTCGCGTACAATTATGAACGATAAATCATTTGTATTCATAGTCGGTATGTGGACGTCATTACCGACCAAAATTTCATGCAACACGAGATCATATAAAATATTGGATCGGTTGTATTATTTTGTAAAATATTATAACGAGAAAGTTTTTAATTTAAACGAGTGTTTTAACTGACAAGAGGGCGAATGATTACTTCAATTCAGTCCCTTGATTTGACTAGTACTGAAAAGTAATTTTCTTAAAGAAATAACAAAAAATATGGTAAAGTTATTAAACTGTTATCTTAATAGTAAATAATAGATGTTAACCGCACTCCGCCAATAGTTCAGTTGAATAAAAATATTTTTGTGTCTTGCATTCTACATTCAAACTGCGATCAATCATCGTCGAGGACATACAGATGTACATGTGATGTGTGTAGAAAGGAGCGCATTAAACGACCACATTTGGTCTACAATAATTTTAGTCCCTCTTACATAATAGCCTTTTACCGTAAAAGTTTTGCAGTAAACAGACATACTATACTTCTAAAAAAAACATGTGACTCAATAGGGTAGATGACTGTCAAGTCAAATCAGTGTCTTTTTTTAAACGTCAAAACGCTGGACGCTTTACATTTTTGTATGAGATACTATTTCGTGACGTCATACCTAGTTATTGTCAAATCATTTATATTTAACGTTGATTTCAAGATATCAAATTAATAAAAAAATCAAATTGACAATGGAGGACGATTCAGCCTCTACTTTGAGATGTTAGATTTAATGATACAGGCGAAATAATTTATTTTAAACCTAGGAATCTACCCTATTGTGACATTTGTTTGCCGGAACCAAGACTATGTTAAAATAACGTCTTATGTCAAAAGTGAAATGTCAGTTCAATATTTAAATTTATAAAGAAGTTAATTATTACAGTAATTAAAATAGTCACATACCAAGGCTCTTCACAACAACCGGTCCTATGCTGCCCGCATCCAACGGCTTCCCGCGACCTTACCTACCTACCCACAATCCGTCTTCCGGTACATGGTCGCTACTCCAGAACTTTTTGGCACCATCGGCCGTCTTTTTTGCAAGCAATGTGGTCCGCCCACTGCCACTTAAGTTTAGAAATTTCTCCAGGCAATGTCAGTGACCTTGGTTTGTCTATGGATCTCCTCATTCCTGATTCAATCACGTATGGGAACTCCGAGCATAACCTATATATTTAGCTCTTTGGGTGACTTTGAGCCTCATAATAAGTCCCATGTGAGTGACCACGTATGCCATATGTCATCACTGGCAATACTCACTGGTCAAAAACCTTCGTCTTCAGACACGGCGGTATTTGGGACGAGAAATGTCACGCAGCTTCCCGAACGCTAGCCAGCCAAGTTGTATTCGACGATTGACCTCTTTTTTCAAAGTTGGACCTACCTAGCTGGCTATTAAAATGTACAATGACCAGAATTATTAATAAAATCGATTGACAGGCAACATTTAAATATTCAAGTATTCGTAATAAAATGTTCGTAGAACAGAAGTAAGCATAGAGAGGTCTCGCTTATTATAATTTATTACCATTAATTCTTATTACTCGCCTAGGATAGTAATTTATAATTTATTTTCTTGAAATAGGCGGAAACATACTTGACAATACAAAGTGCTAAGTGTGATCGTAAACTCTTTTTTTTGCTTAAAGAAAAAAATGGATGATAGAAGACTATGCTATGAGATGGAAAAAAAAAAAAACAAAATGATAATTATGTTAAGGTCAATATTCCAACAGATAAGCTATTAAAATATACAGGCCTCTTTTAATTTTCATGTATCATGTCAAATAGTAGATAATAATTTTAATTCCCAATTTACGCTGAAATATGTACTCGTACCTTCTAACATCATGCCTGTTATTTTAGCTCTACATCTCATTACACCACGTAATCATTCTTATCTGTGTTTGTAATCTGCAGCCGGATGTTTGTTCCGGGAAAAAAAACGGAACATGTTCCGTAAGATAACGCATGATAAATGCTTATAAGTGTTGAAAAAAATAACGTAGGGAATGACAAGCCCCTAGTCATTAATGAGCGCGTGTGAAAACTTGTATGCGTTAGGTAACATTTGTTAAAGCAGTAATGTAAGCATATTATGTAGATTCATATATTTAATTACTTACTCAAAATCGTAGTGAAGCCAAATATGTTGTATTTACCCCGTAGTTTTCTACAGCCTTCAATAGTTACAATTTAAGGTTTCAATCTAATTTGCAAACTTCTTGAGTGTTGAAATAATAAAAATAATACGCTTCTGATAGAAGTTAAACCACTAAAAATACTTTTTGAATTTTATTAGATCGGTTTAAAAGTCATTCATCATCATCATCAACAACCAATAATAGTCCACTGCTGGACATAGGCTTCTCCTTAGAAAGAAGGTTCTGGACTACTATACCACGAAGGCCAGATGGGTTGGTATAGGGTTTGTGCCTAGTTTCGGGAGGGCGTTCGACAGTCGACGCTGTTTTGCGCCTGAGGGCCGTGACCGAAGAGGCCGTGAGCTGTGGCGGCGTGCTGTTGGCGGTGTCATTAGACATCGCCAACGCATTCAATAGTCTGCCATTCGGCTGCATCAGGGAAGCACTCCACTATCATGGGGTGCCAAAGTACCTGAGGCGGCTAGTGGCAGACTATTTAGAGGAGCGTACCGTCGTGTACGAGGACCGAGACGGTAATCCGAGGTGTCGGCCCATGTCGTGCGGTGTTCCACAGGGGTCTGTTCTTGGACCCCTCTTGTGGAACATAGGGTACGACTGGGCCCTTCGAGCCGTTTTCCCCCCCCAGGCTGGGTGTAATTTTTTACGCAGATGATACTCTGGTGACAGCCCGGGGGGCGAACTTCCAAGAGGCGGCGCGCCTGGCCACAAGGGGAGTCTCCCTGGTGGTCGGGCGCATTGAGGCGCTGGGCTTACGGGTGGCCCTAGATAAGACGGAGGCTCTCTTCTTTCATGGGCCCCGTCGTGGTCCACCCCCTGGCGCCTCAATCGTGGTCAACTTGGTCCTCGTACCGGTTCGGGCCCAGATGAAATATCTGGGCCTGACTTCCGACAGATTGCTCTAAAGCTGGTCGGCGCTGCGTCTGCCCTAGGGCGACTTTTGCCTAATTTGGGTGGACGGCTGTACACGGGGGTTGTCCGGTCAATGGCGCTATACGGTGCACCGGTGTGGGCGGCGGCTTTGACCGCCCAGAATAGGGCACGCCTCTGGCGCCCTCAGAGGGTAATGGCGGTCAGAGCCATACGCGGTTACCGCACCGTTTCGACGGAGGTGGCTTGCGCGTTGGCCGGAACTCCCCCGTGGGATTTGGAGGCGGAAGTGCGCGCGAGTGGCTGACTCCCGGGCGGAGAGCGGATTTCGCCCTCCGCCCGAGGATGTGCGCGAGTGGCGCGAAGCCGCTCGCCGAGCCACGATGGCTCGTTGGTCGTTCCGGCTGGAGACTCCACGCGCTGGCTTCGCCGCCGTGGAGGCTCTCCAGCCGGTCATCGCCGAGTGGGCAGGGCAATAGCACGGGACCCTTACCTTCCGGCTGACGCAGGTGCTTTCCGGGCACGGTTGCTTCGGAAAGTACCTGCACTCGGTCGCTAGGAGGGAACTGAGTCCCGCCTGCCACCACTGCGACTGCAGTGAGGACTCGGCCCAGCACACGCTGGCGGTCTGCCCCGCATGGGCGACGCAGTGCCGGGCCCTCACTGCAGTCATCGGAGTGGATCTCCATGGAGCGTACTACGGCCGGTAGCGACAGTTGTTTTACCGCGGTCGCAACCTTCTGCGAGGAAGTAATCTCGCAGAAACAAACCCTATACCAATCCGTCTGGCCAGCGTGATATAGTAGGCCAAAACCTCCTTTCTAAGGAAAGGCCTATGTCCAGCAGTGGACTAGTATAGGCTGTTGATGAGATGATGATGATGATGATGATTTCACTCAACCTACCGCGACGACTCGCTTAGAACTTTATCAGGCGCGGATTTGGCTGCATATGCTATTTTCATCTATGGGTAGGGTACTCCATCACCAGCTTCTTTCTCTGAAACGCATTCAATTGAAAGCGACTTCAATAGCTGATTGCCAGGATATTTCTGATCCACTTGACCTTCCGACCGTGCATAAGTTTACTCTGCATTCTCTAACTTTTGTATGGTATTCGAGTATATCTAGACATTTTTGTACCTATACCGTCTTCAACCATCATCACTTATTATTTGGACTCTACCACTATGCGAATTTTAAGATACTGTTTGCCGTATAAACAAATTTGTGGAAAATATTATGACCTGCAGTATTTCCGGACCTACAAGACCGTCAAGAAAAAATCGTACCGGGTGAAAACTTTTGTGACGACTTCCACATACTATGAAAAAAACATGCTACAGCGTCATCTAACGAATACACACAGAACTACTGAGTAACTTATAATCCTGTATCAAGATATGAACAATCCTCTCACCGTTTAGCAAATATACAATTTCCCAACATCAACAGTCAGGCCGCGGCCTGCTTGGCATGATCACCTAGCCTGGGCGGAAGATCCTTCCTTTGTATTGGAGACACATGATTCCCGTTCCACCACACCTCAAAAACTGGTGACGCACTTGAGACTGTGTAGATATCTACGGGCAACGTTAATCACTTGTCATCAGGTGTTACTTCAAGCCCGATACTCGTACCATAAAAATTTACAATAAGTAAAAAAAAAAGTAAAATTTACTCAAAAAAGAATAATTCAAGTATGCTATCATAAAATATAACGAAACTTTATTTTAAATAAACCAGAATGAGTTCATCAATATTTCATTTAAAACGGTTAAATTCGATGCATGAGCTTCGTGCGTGCTTCATACGGAGCCAATTTCGTCGACGTTCGCTAACTATTTGTCACAAAATATTATGAAGCCACAAAAATTCATGAAATTGAGGGACCTCCATTTGTACGATATACAGGGTGTCTGGTTTGGCGTTATTATAGCTAGTGAAGTTTTAAAAATTGTTTTAAACCCCAACGCAAAAATGAAAGATATCAAAAGTTTCATGTCTTAATGTATATGTTTTTGTTAGTCTGTAGCATTACAACTCCTAAACGGATGGGACGATTTTGATTTTTCGTTTGTAAATTGACTTCATTGAGAGAGTTGTAAGCGATACTTCAAGTAAATCTATTCAGCCGTTTTCAATCGCTAATATTTTTTCAGCGTCAGGGTATTATATACCCTAATACTTGTATTATGTATTATTTACAAGTATAGTGTTATGTATTATGTATAGGTATATAAGTATGTATTACCTATAGATATATTAGATTATTCTCGTATAATGTTTCTCACTCACACTCAGGCCAATGTCCACACCATAGTCATCAAAAATTTATCTGTATGTTTATACATGGGTAAGATCCTATAGAAAAAACTGTTTTTTGGGTCCAAATAGCGTTGTAAAATATTTCCCAGGATCCATTATTATGGTAATACGTTAGTCCGTGTTTTTTTTTCTTATTTTAAATGGTGTCAATCAGCCTGTGTAAGAATTGCTGTCCTATGTACATAGGCAGGTATGTAACTATATTTCGACAGCCGCGGAAGGACTGAGCAACGGCAATTTGGTCGTGTGAATTTCAAGAAGTTGTCTGTGTTGATTTTTCTTTTGAATTATGCATAGTCAAGGATTGTTCACTTACAATAACAAGAAATCTAAACGATATCTTCATAAATATGTCTATTGAGATTTTAAGAATAGGAAGACCAAATGACATGATTGTCTAAGTCATGTTATTTAAGTATGATAAACAGAAAATTAAAAAAATATTTAAATTTAAAATATTTTCTTTCTTGACCCTTTTTTTAAGTGAGAAAACCCCTTTGGGCCTTCACCCCAACGTGGTTTACAGCGGGACGGTGTGTCGGAATCGAACCGACTAAAACCATACGGTGTGCCACTCCGCGCCTGAGATAGGAGGGATCCGGGAACAGCTGATATTACGACATTCGGACCCCTCCCAGCCCCTGTCCGCAACATCTTCGGGTGAGTTCTCTATTTAGGCAACGTACGGCACACGCGAATGTTGCCTCCTCGCAGATTCTTCCTTGAACCTGAAATCAAGCAACTGACTGTATCAATATCCACACTTATGAAAATAACTTTGAGATGAGAACCTTGTTTTAAAGTTTAAAAATATATATTTTATCACTTAAAAATGAGCAACCTATCTAGCCAACCGTTTCATGCACCACTATTGATCAGTGTGTATTTGTTTTTTTTTTTTAATTATCATAAACTTATCATACTTTATAGTGGATATTTTTTGTATTTTGGTTAATGAACCTTCTGAAAAAAAACTTCAAAATATTAGTAATCTGACTCTACGTATCATTTATTTGTTTCTGGACTCTAAATAACCGTTCTTTTAGATTTTATGTAGGATACTGCATATTTTGGAGCTAGATTTTATGAAGGCTATAAATTTTTCTGCTAAACAAATATATTACAAAGAATTTTACGAATCAAATTATTAAACAAAGATTTTTAAATGAATATTATCTGTGAGTAAATTATTTTTATATAATTGCATTCATAATATTGTCACAAAATAATTTAAATAAAAACTTAATACTATATTTTATCAAATTGCAAACTTTTGTTAAGTATTATAGTATGCTTCCACTTTTTTATGATATTATAATAATAATATAATATCAAACCGTCGCTGAAGTGTTTATTTGTCCTATCGACCATTGGGTGAATTTTACAAAGTTTTTTTTTGTTCTATTGAAAGTAAAATCAATAGCTTCAAGATTTGAAAGTTTTTGTCAATACATGAGTTACCCATGAATTGATTGTTATAATTTTCATCTACTGATGGTAACTAAATATACCTTATTTTACAGATTTAGTATGGAGATATAAAAAATCACAAACGAAATTACGAATGTGGAGATAGGACACTACCTCATTTGAGATAGCACAAAGTGACCGTTCCATTTGTGCATGCTTATTTGTTCTAAGTGCCAAACGTAATATACAGGTTGTTCATTTAATGTTCACACTGACTAGAATTAATGATAGTGTGTTTTGAATTATTTATTTGACTTTGAGAATTATGGTGCTTATTAATTAAAAAACTTGCACCTATTTTTTACTTTTTATTCATTAATTTTCAAACATAAAACATCCGTAAACTAAAACACACCTTGCACAACTTTGCACATCCTTACCGTTAGAGGCTGTTTAAAAATGCCGCCTTATTAGATTAAAAAAGAATTCTGGCCAGTGAATTATCTATATAAAATATTAAAACGTCAATTGGCCGTGTTATATCATATATGTTATGACGGTGCATCGTTTGCGAACAGCTCGGCCGATTTGGACAAAAAATTTCTGCTATAAAATATTTTTTGTTGTATACGTCTTTGTCAGAACAAGGTTTGTATGGAAGACAATTTTAAGAAATCGTACAGGTTTTTTTTTAACATCACTGTTTCAAAATCATAATGGACTTGAGGGTAAATTTAAAAGTATTCACTCTTCAATTGGAGCTTGCGTCTGTTAATTTTTACTTTTGTAATATGTTCCAGATATTATTAGGTCTTTGCCTAAAAAATGTCTAAGCACAAAACACTATAAATTAAATGATTTTATCAATATTGTAGTGTCTCTTGCGATATCGCCAGCTATCGCCAGCTACTAGCTTACAGAAATCATCCTTGAAGGGGATGAAAAGGGGGTGGAAGCTTGTATGGGGAATCAATAACCGCTGAACTGATTCAGATGAAATGTATATAGTTTGATTCTTGATAAAGAAAATAGGCTATTTTTAGTAATACATCGATACCAAAATTTAACATGAAATAACTAATTCATTAGAACTCTAAGTCTATAGAAAGTAATTTGAATACAAGGCCTTAAGATTTTCACTGTAGGTATAAATGTTAAGACATTTAAATTGCCAAGTATCTTTCAGCAACCTTAAGTAAACGATACTTTATTGTGCTTACGGAATTACTACGTCTTCTTTTCTAAGATCGCTCGGAACTTCGGCAAACTCAATATGAACAACACGTGTCAACAATAGCTCCTATCTGTATCATGGGGATCTTGTACGGTATATTTTTTTACCTGTACGAGTTAGGTATAGGTATATATATTTGATAAAAATATTTATTCAGCCAGTATTATATGTATATAGCGGTTACTTATTTTATATATAATTTTGATCTATCTTATTGTGATTTTGTCTTTTCATCTGCTTCCTTTGTCCAGTGGTAAACGCTCAAGTTGTCTTCAACTCACGTCGGGAAAGGGGATTTTATAGATATATATAGAAAACTATCATTTGGTTTATATTGATCCTTTTACAAAAACAGATATATCCACTACTTAGAAATGAGACGAACCCGTCGTAATCATACATCAATCATATAAGACATTTGTGATATGACAGTCGTATAAGGTCAATTTTTTTTTGTAACAGAATCTATACTCAGAATCACAACTATAAAAAATAAAGGTTAGATAGGCGATGAATTATGAGACAGTTGAAAGTTTGAGCAATGCAACGTTACGGTGCCTAAAAAGAAACACACTCACTAGAACAGTAAAGAAAGCAACAGATTGTACAACAATGTTTTGAACGATTTTATGATCGGATATAGGCAAAGAATTGAAGAGCCACTTTCAATAAAGTAATATCTGAATATGTTTACATCTGTCGCTGCTGCTAACTTTGTTTGGCACAATTTTCTATGTAAGTAAAAAGGTTTAACATCCGCTAATTAAAAAAATTAAAATTGCAATAGACAGCGAACAAAAAATTCGAAGTTCTTTAGTAGGTTAAGAGTGCCTTGGAAATTAACCACACTATGACTACCACCTTGGAATGAGTGTCATTAATCTAAACAACAAATACTTAATGGGTACAAATCAGAATAGAATAACACTGGAAATTATTTAAAATATAAAGAAATGATGAGTAAAATATTTTCTTTTATTTACAAACCACCTAGTATAAAAAAAAACCTGGGTACTATAAATTATAAAACCCTATTATTATTATTGTTAAGAAAGAACTTCAATTCAATTAAATATTACTAGTTCTTTTATCATAACAGTAGTACACATTTATTATTCCGTACAGTAGTTCAACGATTATGTAATAATTATAAGTTATTTGTGTCTATGGGTACGACGAAGTTGACAAAATAATAAAATCCTGTAAATAATAAAAAATGTGTATTAGTATAACAGATTAAAATAAGTAAAAGTAATAAATTAAACTATTATATTTTACAATATCCTTTGAAACCTTTCCACGCAATGTAAGTACTATCCCATAGGTTCTGGTTTTTTTTGTTAATAAAGGCAACTCCCGCACAAGAAATTCATCCTGTGTCGCGGGGCACATAGTGCAAGAGCCTATCTTTCAGTGGCATTCGTTTTCACTGTAAAACATAAGTCAATACAACGGTCATAAATCACTTGTTTATGATCATTGATTTTCTCTAATTAAGTTGCCTCAGTACGTCTGAAATAACATGCCAAATGACTTACACACTTACACACCCGTGTTCTATTATATACTTACCCTGAACAACACCCGAGACTAGAAATAGTAAGGTATTGAGAAACGGTGTGCACGTGCCAATAATTGCCATACAGAACTACCTGCCACGGAGCAACAACTTTTATATCGCTTCAAACTTACTTCAAAAGACATTGGACCTTAAGTTTTTACATTAAAGTTGCTATTTGATCATAAAATACGTTTATTGAGTTGTAAGCTAAGTGTAATAGCCGGTATTGCTGCATGTACCAAAATAAGGATATGTTTTCAATGCTGGCGACATTAATTATAAATATTGGCGTTTAAAAATTTTTTTTGATCGTAAAACCTCAGGAATCAAATTAATATTGTTTTTATATCCTATTACTCATTTTATCCAAATCATTTTTTTTGTAGTTCAGGCGACCATTAAAAGATATCAAGGTTATTTAAATGTTGTGATTTTTATATCATCACCATCGCCATGAGAATCAGTAGCGTGTCTTACAAATACTGAAGTAAGTTCTATTTATACATTGTTTTCGTGTTTTCCCATTTAAAACGACGCCAATGGAACCGCATTTCAAACAAGTACTTAAAGTAGTGTTTCTTAGAATTAGCTTTTGTAAAGTTTTATGTATAAAAGTTTTTTTTATTACTACAAGCTTTTATTTAACTTGCAATTATGTATGTATGTAACTATATTCGGGTGGAATCTTGCAACTTAATTTTTAAGCAGATTTTTTCAACCGATTGAGCTAAAATTTTGTGTATACGTTTAGTTTGGATGACAATGCATGGTTAGCTGTACGACGTCACTCTAAATCTACTATAACGGACTTTTAAAGATGGCGGACTAAGTTTTTTATGCTTACCTACAATATGGATTTCAAATAAAAGGACTTACTGAGAATATGCATGCGATCATTACAAAAAGCTTTTATTTAAATGCACTAAAAACAATAAAATAAACTTCCCTTTTAAAACCTTTACTAACAGCTTAAAACGTCATTACACAATTCCTATGATATAAAAGCTTGTCGCGAGATTTGCCTGTGTAGATAAACAAAAAAATTAAAAAACGATCTGATTGATTTAAGTTTTTAAAATCTTCAAACGAAGTAAATACAAGTACTTAAATCTTAAATTATATTTTTTTAGTGCATTTAAATAAAAGCTTGTTTTTAAGAAGGGTTTTTACTTTTAATTTATATAGTCTTTTATTTTACTATTGAAGAATATAAAATTTATAAAGAAAAGAATTCTCAGGAAAAAATATTTTATAACATTAAAAATAAAATACTTGGATAACGAGGATCACAATGTATTTGAGACTAAAAGGTGAAATTTGTACAATACCCTGGCAAAGCGTTTCCATAAAAGTATTTCTTTGAAAATAATTCTGAACCTAAAAATTATACATTTCGCTCCTTCTGTCCGTAAAAACCTTTTTTTATAACAAAGGCTCCATAGACCATTTCACTACGAAGCCGATAGATAAGAACGGAGGGAACAGAGTTCAGGATTAACACCCTTAAGATAAAATAGTGGCGTCGATCCTTACAACCATTGCTTCTACTGAAGCTTGCTTGATATTGAATAAAAGTCTCGCCTTTTTAATGAAAATTTTGATAAAATAAACCATTTATTAACATGTTATTAAAATATACTAAAACTCACGATTTCGTCAATTCACGTCTTAAATTTCATTTTCATTGTAAATGTATTTAGGTACTGGTACAAAATTAAACATTTATTTAACACATAATAGTTACTATAAAACCAAGTACTAAACTTGATTGAAGTTAGTTTGTACTGGGCTCATTATTTGTCTGAGTGTAAATTTACATAAGACATTTTCATTAGTGTTGTATTTCTCAGCTTTAATTTACCAGTCGGTCGCCCGGATCCATGGTTACGCCCTCAAAAGTAAGGTGAACATATTTCTTGACTGCGTTTATAATCCCTCCTCGGCAACACTAGCCTGCTAACGAAGTTAGTTCTAAGGTAAAGTTTTAATTGCTCTCTGGCAAATCTCAGTTTATCTTTTCGCGGTCTCTACGAAACAGCTTTGTTGACTATAAATTCAATTTGAGCGAGGCGGAAAAGATTACCGGTTTATTTATGAAAAGCGTACGTTTGACGAAAATTGTCTTGAAATAGTTTCGAAACGAATTATTGTCATATGACACGCTAGGGGCTCAAATAAAGTATTCCTATTCTGTCAAATCGAATAATATACACACACATTCAAAAATAAGATATTGTCATAGTGATTGCGACAAATGCGTACTAACGACAATTATTCAACGGTTCTTGACACTTTTAATGACCTGAACTAACAGGCAAAAGTGATTATATTCTGTCAGAATAGTATCAAAGCTCAAGCACGTCTTCCGTCTCTAAATTTATTTATACTTCTCTCTGTATCTACATATGTATTTAAAAAAGTAAAGAATATTTCAGAAAAAGAAACAGGTAGACTAATGATGATAGAAAAATATTAAAAGTGTACGAAAAGAAATATTTTTAGTTAAAAATAAATATCGGTGGTAAAATAAGGCCTCGCGGGGAAACTGTTTTAAGTAGTCTACTTTCAATCTCATGAAAGTCAAGATGGAAAATTCCATCTAATAATATTAGGATCCGACGAGCCCTTGAACGTCGTGTTCCAGTTTTATCACCTGAGAGTCACGTACTAGACGCCCCGCGCCATTACTTTAGCGTGGCTAATGAATTCTTACTTTGTTTACAATAAACCAAAAAGCTTTTATGAAGCTCATTCATTAAAGGAATCTGTGGATTATGCGTGAAGCCGTTCTTAGAACGTGACTTTTAAGATTTTCAACAAATTGATTCTGGCATGTTTCGATAAAACCTTTGAAGTTAAGGGTTACAGCAGTTTTATGTATGTTGTAAAATTATAGAGTTTCAATGTTTGCCTGTTATAGTCTGCAACGAGCGATTTGTAGCTATAAAAGTATACAATTTTTATTTAAAACCTTCTATTAGACTAAAAAAAATTATAATGTCAATTTTCTTAAATTTTACATGTAAAATATAATTTTTGTCTGTTTTATACTTTTTGGCCTTCTTAACTATTCCATGATAAAGAAAAGACTGCAAAGTACCTATACATTGAACTTAATCCAAATCTTCAAACTAGTGACATTTACATTCTAACAGTTTTTAGGGTTCCGTACCTCAAAAGGTAAAAAAGGAACCCTTATAAGATCACTTCCTTGTCCGTCTGTCCCTCAGTCCGTGTGTCACCACTGATTTTCTCAGGAACAGGTAGACCTAGCAAGTTGAAATTTATACCAGATACTGAGGTCTATGGTCCCTATTAGGTGTATAAAAATCAAGGTCCTGAGTCAATACTATAAAAAGATATGGACAAATTTCGATTTTCGCGAAAACTTGTAAGTACCAAAATTTACCTTAATTTTCAACTTTTTTATTTTTCTGAATTTTCTCTTTACTTGTGCTGTAAGACCTTGCTTTTAACCAAAATTGACAATTCTAGGTCAACCGGAAGTACCCTATAGGTTTTAGGTCGAAACTTATTTGGTAGTTCCCGTTGACCTAGAATCACGAAATTTGGCAAAAAGAAACGTCTTACAGCACAAATAATTCCAAAAAATAAAAAAAGTTGAAAATTAAGATAAATTTTGGTACTTGCTAATTTTCGCGAAAATCTACGTAAAATCTGGGTAGGTACGGCACCCTCGGCGCACGAGTTCGACTCGTACCTGACCGGTTTTTTTTTATTTATGTTTAAAGATTTGTTAACTATCGAATTTGTGGCGTATTGTTTTTGTTTCGCTTATAATTAAATTAGTTACAACGCTTTCGTGCCTTAACTACTTGATTGATAATTATAGAATTATGTATATTTTTTAGATAATGTTTGTTAGATGTTCAGGAAACGATCGAAAATTACATCAAGATAAAAGTAACGACGTAAAATCATGAAACTTAACCTAAGATGACATTTTGCAATGAGGTATTTCACGAGTAAGAGACGTCAGCTATAAACAGATTTTAAGATAAGGTTGGTTTAAGATGAGGTTATATGAGGATCCTTGGTTTTTTTTGTTCAAGAGACCTGGAATTTGTGGGGGAGGCACTTAGTGCTTGCACTAAACATTTGCAAATTTGACAAAGAGGAAGTATAAACGGAAATGTAACCAAAAACCGGTTTTTCCGATAGGGGGATCACCTCATCATCACAAAACCATCTAAATAAACCATAACTGCTGTTTATTATAATATAAGGATATATAATGTAGTCTTTATAAAAAAAGTTATGCCGTTTGAAATGCCGAAAGGTTGGTAAAGAACTATTATTTCTTAAAAATATGAGATATTAAAAAAAAACATGCTATTAATCATGTTTAGTATGCACAAGTATCATCTATCGATCTGTGGCCTCATCATTTATATGATAGAGCCATTGGTGACCAGTAACTTATCAACTAAAATATCTTAGTCCAAACGAAACTCAAATTTATACTAAATAGCAATATTAGATCGGACGGATCAGTATTAGATCATCACAAAGTTGCCTTTTCCAAAAAGGTATTTTAGTTGCATTAATTCATTTTATGTTTTTAAACACAATAAACTAGCGTCCTTTATCCCGTTTATTTAATATAAGCTTGCATAGTTTCCATCTTATTATTTGTCACGAGAATACTGTCGCCGTAGTGAGAGTGTATTGTTGCATTGACGTCGTTGTCAATAACGTTGACTATTGAAAATATTGTTGCATTGTTGTGGACAGGCATTGTATTCAGGTTTATTTTAATGATTTGATTTTATCTTAATATCGAATTAGATTTACTTCGAAAATCCAGGTTTACCTTCAGCTACCGAGGTGCCTTTTTACTTACACTAGTACCGATTTAAAAATGAAATAAACGATAATTTTAATAATCATCTTGATCAAACTTTGAAATTATAGGACTTTTAAGCTTTGGCTACGTTTTTCAACTAAAAATCATAAGTTAAAATATAACTTCTTAGGAACCCTTAAACATACTTTTTTTGAACTTAAGAATTATTTATATCATAAAAAAATACAAAATATCTGTTATTCTAATATTAAAAAAATAAAAACATGTTTTTGAAGTGAAAACTTCTTAAGGCGCGATGGGCAATTTTAAAAAACAAATAAAATAACGTATTTTTGCAAATGGAAAAAAAACCATTGAACTCGCGACACTGTTACCGTTTCCGATACCTCTGTATATAAGTATCTACATAATTATATTGGCCCCGTTTACACGAGAGTTGAGTTTGGGTTGAAATACATTGATTATAATAACTATATATAATAGAAACATATATAGGTACAACATAGATTCATGGCATATTTCGAATCGAAAAAAAACAAAAAAAAACTCTTATGTATAAGAATTAATAAATTTTTAAGTTTACACTTCTGTCGGCACTCCCGGTGTGCCACTGTTTTTTTTTTTACAAGAAAAGCATTGATATGTGGATTTTCTATTTAGTTAAGGTGGATAAGATGCACATATTTTTCTTACTTTTCCTTCGTTGGCTTGACCTTGAACTGTTCCTAACATATCAGAAGGAGTATCCTGGCTAAACGTATACGAAGTTCACGAGACAAGCGTAAGTTGATCACCCCCTTTTCATTTGCTCTTATATACTAGTTATGGAACTTACTGTTTTATAAACACACCACGTACAGTATTTTGTTGTAGATGCACATTATGTAAAATATGTGCATTGACTGAACTTATTTGTGAAAATTCTAAGCCATGTGAATTTGATCTAGAAGAATATTCTTCTAGATCAAATTAACATGGCTTTGAACTACTAACATCGCAGCTACTGACGAGCATGGGTCTCACCTGCACGGGGAGAGCTAAATCTAACAACTAACGTCGGTATTTGAGGTTTATCTAGATCTAACTTATAAACATGCACTGTGTATCACACTCACGACTTTATCTCTAAAGAGGTTGACAGAAGCGTTTAACGTCCACATTTCGGCAACTATAATTCCAGGCCCACTGGAATTACACTTTTTATAGAAGGTACTTATTACACCATAATACTACCATACAATATTCTACAATTTTTAACGTTTGTACAAAATTGACAAATAGAAGTATAATATAATATATATAAATATTTAGGAAAGAAAACAAAATGAAAGTTAAATGCCAAAATAAGAAAAAAAGAAAGAAAAAAATCCATAGGCTATATATACATAAAAAAAGACAAAATAATAAAGATACTAACTACGTATCATGGCACTGTGCGTAAATCAAAAATGTTCCCTAGTTCGTTTATTTCATGTTAATACCCAACTATAACCCATCTAAGCAAATATATTCCTATGTGACAGCAAAAATCACATAATCACAAAAAATAGGTATCTGTTTTTTTATACTAGAATATCATCGCGCATGAAAGCAGATATTGTGTGTATATTTAATGAAAAAGTAAAGGCCCTAAGAGAAACGTTTTCATAAAATCAAAAATATTAGAACTGTATAATTATATTCACTTACCGACAGGTCTGCGAAGTTGCCACAACTTTATGGGGAGCAGCAAAGCGCAAGTGACATCACTTAATATTGCACTTCACTTCGCTTATCTCAAGAGTCAACTTTTGTAAATTTACAATTTTAAAACAAATATTTTAATTAATGTGTTTTAGTGCCATCTATCTATAATAAGCTGAATTGCAACTGATTGTGTGTGGATTAAAAAAGTTTTCTTGCTAACAGTAATTTTTTTCATAAATTAACACGAATTACATACAATTGTTTCTATTTGTCCAATGCCTATGAGTAATAAATATGTTTCCAAATGTATCACATTCGCACCGCTTCTATTGTCAATTATTATAAGATAATTGTATTAAAATAAAACAATAACAAACTTATTCCACCCTAAAATTATTTATAAGAATACGGTTTCCTCGATATCTTAATTGCGATCTCGGTTTCCAACTCGCTTAAAATCATCCTTCCACCGTTTTTACTAAGATCAAATTTAATTACCATTTTACCTCATCATACCTTTTACCTTAATCAATTCAAAACTTAAGAAAAAGAGTTATTTTGTCTTTTTTTACTTCCAATATTTTAATGTAATTTCTCAATTTTCTTTAAGTGCTTTCGGACGTGATTTATTTTGTACTGACATAGTAGGACAGAAGAGTTCATTACTTTGTTAAGGAAATGTCAGTCAAATTAAAAACAAAATTGATACTCGAGTTGTCAGAAAGGTTTAACGTTGTATTATATCGCTTCAGATATTTAAAAAAAAAAAAAAATGATATGCTGACCAGACATACTACCAGTCTAGTAGTATGTCTGGTCAGGTGAAAATAGTTACAATCCAGATTTAATTCCATCCATCGGATTGGTCATTTATGATTAAAAGTATATAGCTAAGTATACCACTATACTAGAGTATATACCTACTGTTATTTAGATATATATGAGATTAAGTTACTAAATAGTAACTCTATTTTATACATAACTTACAATTTAAAACGCTGTTTAGTAACAAAAGTTTTTAGCGGTACAATAAAATTGTCTACCACGTGACAGAGTCCGTTTTATTTAGTGACATTCGCTGTAAACATGCTATGTAATTTTGTTTTGTTCTCGAGTGATAAATTTGGTGAGAAGGCACTGCGACAGAGGCGAACACCCGACCAATATTTTTCATTACTATGCTAATTTCATTGTCCCAATAAACGCGACGTCCCGCGTTCACCCGCAGTTTCATGAGCGTTTTTACTATGTCCACTGAAAAATTTGAATTCGCTTTCGAAAAGGTTGGCTTGGGTTAATTTGAAATGCAACTGGGCATTTTTACTTTTTCGCCCACCGAAGCCACTTTTAAATGGTAAGCTATAAAATCGTTTTTTAATGCATTTATTTAATCTTCTCACGCTTCGATAGTTGCTAAAATTAGTTTTCTTTATTAATGCACTCGTTTATAGGAATTATATTCAGACATTGTATACATTGTATATTTTTAGTTTCTACATATAATGAGTAAATTACATAGGGTCATTGCGCCGGTTAGCAACCAGTTGGCTGATATTTGATTGAGAGCCCATTTCAGATGAGAAAAAGAAAATGTTATCTATACGCAATATAGTATGTATTAGTGAAAATTGGTCTCAAGTATAGTCTAGTTTGGATATAAAATATAATACCTTTATCCATAAATTATTAAAAATTGTAAAAAATTAAAAATTTAGCCGAAACGTCGGTTTACGACCACTTTCATCAGTTTCCAGACAGACACTAGGTCGCAAACTGATGAAAGTGGTCGCGAGTTGATTTGCGACCACTATTTTCGTATTATGAATACACCAACGAAATAATAGTCATTAATTTATAAATGTTTTTAGTTTTACCTTTAGTTGTGTTAGTGTAATTATGGAAATAATAAAGGTTAACAAAAATAATATGGTGATTACTTGGTATAGTGTTTTTCTCATTTGCGTTTGGTTTTGAGAGAATGTTTCTGACTACCGACTTCTCTTCTATCGTCTATTCGGTATCTTTGAATAGATTTTTCGTTCCATGGTCTTTAACAATTTTCTAAACTGTATCCAACAGTCTCTCTTTCTTGACCGGGAATTCACACTTTTCCGGGCCAAAAGCCACTCCTTAACCTGCTTTTTGCTTATGATAGCATCTCGATAGCATTACACCTTTTCCCACTAAGATCTTGAATTCTGGTCCGAGGAATCTGATACAGTCTACCAATTTCTATTATTCCCCTCTTTTCGTGTCATTTAGATTTTTTAGGGCATTCTTGTTGGTTTGGGCAGTCTTTTATTGCAATAATTTTGGATCTTAAGCTTGAAAAAAGTAGTTTAATTTTTCTTGTTTGGTTCAATGACTAACTCTAATGGCATACACAAAAAAATAATCATCTTTAGTATTCGTCAAATTAAGACCGCATTGTTACATACACAAATAATTATTAAACAAACATTCAATTAAACGACAAAAAAAAATACACGTGGTTGCAAAAATAATAATGTATTGATTACAATGGTATTGGTTAACGACCACCTTTTTAGCCTGTAGGTAAATAAAACAAAATTCCTTCATATAAACTGGTGGTCGCTTACTAAACAATTACATCTTTGTACTTTTACAATGTTACACTCTAAATTGTAGAAGACCTGTATGAACCAATATGATCATATTAAGCAAAATAAAATAATATTATATTCGTCGAGCACGTGTTCCCACGTTTTTGATAAATTCGCACTTCGGTTACCGACCACCGAGTTTTATCTTAATATTTTTCATAAAAATAGCATTACAAAAACTTAACAAACGTAACAAACTACAAATTTACAAAAACTTAACAAACATAACAAACTTATATGTACAACATGAAAAAAGTATTACTCGTAATCATCAAGAAACCACACATCACTAAGTCGTCTCGCATATTAGCCTATTTTTTTTTTATATATGGGATAATATGGGATAAATCATTTGTTCCAAACTGTGTAAATTCTTATTTGACAACTAATTTAAAAACTCATAAGTTTTTTTTCGTGTATGTTACTTCTAGAAATGCTAATATCTTGACTTAAAAGTACTTCACAAGTCCGTTACAGTCGTCCTACTAAAGGTGGTCGCGAAACCGGCACACCGACCCTAACTTATTTTTAAAACTCAAGAAATTTTGTGAAATATCTAATGAGAAGCTGATAAATTTTTGTATCACTACCTCAAACTGATTATTGAGCAGAAAATAGTAACGACATGGATGCGTCTGCGGATTTACAGAGCAGTTGATTTGGTAAACTTCTATCTCATGTTTCGTTTTCCTCTTATTGGCAAACCCTTAGAAATAGTAGTTAAGGTTAATAGGGGTTAGTCATCACACTTAAACCAATAGGTCTAATCGCATAATTTCGAATCCGAATTTATGCTGTCAGGGTTCAATAAAACAATAGATACAGGTAATTTCAACCCTATATAAATTTAATTTTCATTTGTACTCGTATGTAGGTACAAAAATTCATCGGTATATATAAGATTATAATTTATAATTAAGTTCATATGATATTTTTGTTTTTTTTCTAGTACCAAACTTCACCAAATTTCGTTTAAGTTTCGGAAACAAATTTCCCATGAACAAAAAGTACGAAAATTTTTAAAACAACGTACGAGTATTAAGTAAAACAGTATCGTTTCTCAATTTTTTAATAAAAGTATAAAAAAATTTAAATATAATTGCAATGCTACTGATAACGTAAAGACAACTTAAAGAGTTATTTAACTAACAAAGGGTAACGAATAAATACGACTAAGAATTCATTGGCTGCAGGACAATCAGCACAAACGAGTAACATAATGGCAGTACATCGGTATTATTCCGACCACAATCGGTGAAATGATTCAATAGATCAATGTCGGAGGTGCGGAGAGCGAATACCGCAGTAACATCACGTACAAGAGGCGAGTAGGACGACTAGCCACTGGGTTCAGTCTACGCGGTGCAGAACACCTGTCGTAGTCCTTCTTTAGAGGACAATACTTAATCCGAAAGCTATTGAAATATTTCGACAGCTGTTTTGGCCAAAATCTCAGATATTTTACGAGTATTGTGTCTTGTTTATTATCCTGTAGGTATAACATATTTTAAAAGTTTACGAAGTACTAAATATATACATAAAAAGGGTAAAGAGTAAACACAAAAATTTGAAAATAGTTTTCCATCATAGTATAATTATATGTTATGTCAGAACTCAAAACTGGTCAAAAGTATTTTTATATTTTTAAATTAGTCCAAAGTACTTTTGTCTGCAACATCATACTGTTATAATCTCATCTAATCCAAATAATGGTTCAGTAATAGTTGATGGTATAGGTTAAGAGTTCTGACAGTAACATATATTTATAATAGGTATTTTATTTCCGTCTTTTACAATATAAATTATTTTTTCACGTGTGCAAAGTATTACAGTGTTAATGACTGAATTAATTTCATTGGTGCATTAGCTATTCCACTAAGATAATACGTTTAAAAAAAGTGGTAAATATTTTTAAAAGGAATAGACAATGAAATTAATTTTTTTTACAAATGTAGGGTCGATGTAATCCTTTTATATTTCATTTAAAATTGTGTTGTTTACGCTTTACGAATAATTGTAACCTCGAATGTTTATTTTGAATACCCAAACTCAAACTCAAAATATATTCATTTCATAAAATTGTTTAAATTTGTTTGAGATCATCTAGACTAAAATCGACTTTTAAAAGTTATGTACGAGTACCAGACAACAAAAACTCGTATTTGAATCTTCATTGCCTAGCTTAGGTTAATTTTTTATGAATAACTCATCAGAATTAGTATTGCAAATTAGTTTTCGGTTCGACACAAACATGGCCCATTTTTACGCCATCAAAAACTCTTTTAATCAATTTATTATTCCTAATTAAATTTAACTATTTATATTTTTGTAATCATCTTTTAATTTTCTTGATTTCGATACCCTACTCAATAGGTTTGTTTATTTTTAAATTACTCTATTACTATTTTGCGCCAAAAATCAGACATTTTATTTTTTTCTATCAAAATCCATCTAAAGACACTTTTTGAGACGGATAAAACAATACCTCAACTATAGAAAAGCCATCTAGCTGTTTGCAAGATACGAGGTAATAAATAAATTTACAAGCAAACATACCAGATCGCGCGAAAAATATACGCCTTCCTTGGCAGTCGGGCAAATAAAGGACGAGAGGAACGTAGACTGACTTCCGCCTGGTCAGTTCCCGTCTGTAGTGCCAAAAGTACTGAGTGGTGTTTCTGCGTCCATGCCTGGCTGCAGATGCAGTCAGCAAATTTTCGGGTACAGGAGAAGGTTATAACAAAACGAAGAATTGCAAATTAGTTTATTGAATAAATAACAGTTTAATACAATTCATCATGCTGTAGACGCATTGAGATCGGTTATTTTTTGAAATTAATTATAAATGTGCATGTTACTTCAATAAGTTTACAATTAAAACATTAAGTTAAAGTACAAGCGTTTACATATTAATAAAAATAATGTGTAGATAAAATAAAAAAAAAAGTATGTGTCAGCTACGACGCACGACTACGCAGGACTGGAGTTTACTTCGCATGGTGTTGTGAGCGGATTCGCCAACGCTAGCGCAGCTGGTACCCATTGTTCCACAACGTTATCATGGGGGGGGGGACGGGGGTTAAAGGGATTGGGCTTCGGTGAAATGCAAAAAAATAATCGTGATTAAGAATCGATTTATTCATTTAATATGTATACATCAAATACAAGAGAATGTTTAAAAACAAATTTTAGTCAGTAAACAGTTGTAGTACAAATAATACTATTGAAAATAAAGCGCTACTTTCTAGGGGTGTTTTAGTTTGAATATTTTTCAGTCTATTTACATATTTACTGAAAAACTTAAGAATATATCAGCACCAAACACCATGAAGCTAGTCCAGCGGGAGACTTTATAGTCGAAATATATTTTCAATTCAATGTACAATTTTGTTTGCCAAAAAGAGTCGAGTTAACCGAGTTGAAAGGCGACTAGTGTATTGTGCAAGCTATTTTAATTTTTACTGTTCACTTGAGTGTTTCTAATTTACTAAAATTTAATATTCTCTTTCAAATATTTGGTAAATGTCATATGCAAACATAAAGTTTATAAACCTCGATGTGCAAATAGACTTTATATGCAAAATGCATGTATCGAAATGCAATTAACCAAACAACCCTCCAAAGATCAATGACAAATAGAGATAATATCAGTTGCTTACTATGTGCAAATTTTATAATATTATATGTATATGTTTAAATAGTAATTTGGGATTTATGTTATTTTATTCTATGTTTGGATACGATTTTAAGGATATTGGTTAACGTAACACACATTAATTCTGTGATTTCAGGAATATGGATAATTTAATTTATATACATGATATCCTTTGGAATGAATACTTACGAGTAAATACATTACATTAAATTTAAAATTACACAACCATTTAGTTGTAAATAGATTACAGTCTGAATATACGATTAACTCAACAGTCCAGATAATATCATATTTATCTGTAATCATCACAACATGATGCCGGTTTTAATATTGAACGTGAAAACGTAACATTATTTAATTTGTTTACTATACGTTGCATCGCTAGTTCTGATAAGTTTTCTAAAGCTTTGTAGTTCGTTCACGACTTCTGTCTCTCTGCTCTAGATAGTAACAGAGACAATCGGGTTCTAAATTGAAATAGAAGTGACCTTTAATGCTAAAAATTGAGCACTAATGTGCAATAGTGAGCAATAGTGAATATAGAAAATTCTGTTTGTTATAGGTATGCTCTACCTATAGAAAGAGCAAAAGACAGTTTTTTTTGTCAAAATATTATTATTTTTCCAATTGTTTCCAAATGTTAACTATTAATTTAAATGTAAATGAAAAATGTCAGATATAAAATTGAATTAACTGTTTAATTAAAACGAGTTTTAGTATATAATTATAAAAATATGAGAAAATAGTTACTTTGCAAAGTACTAAATATAAATTATAATAATGGTTTCAGCCATTAAGTGTGGTGAAGTTGATTACTGTTTTAAATATTAGTTCAATTTAAAAAAGTTGATTTGTTAGAAATTTAACGTAGAAAGCGTAATACTGTTTACTGGAACTCATACTCAAACTCATTTTTTTTTTCTTTTGACCAGGCCTTGTTGTCACACAATGCCCTAGTCCCAAACTAAGCAGAGCTGCTACTGCTGCTGCTGTACTATGGGTACTAGACAACTGATATAAATACATTATACTTTTTTTTTGGAAATACATACATATTATACATAGAAACACCCAGACAAAATCAAACATTAAATGTTCATGCACACAAATGTTTGATTTGAGCGGGCATCGAACCAGCGACCTTTAGAATAGCAGTCCGTTACACAACCAACTACGTCATCCGGTTGTCATTGTGTACTTTCAAACGTCACTGTAATACAAAAAAACATGTTTAAAAAGCAAACGAGGCACTAGAACAACAGAGATGAGATACCCTGATAACCCAAGTGAAAGGTCATAAGAGTCACATAAATACATTTATATCCCTATTGTAAGACCTAAAATAGACCAGTCTGCCGTCACCAGACGGACTTATAACTAAGTTAGACCAACTAGGCTTAGAAATATAAAGTATCTTTAGTAGTTGTCCGGCTACCGTCCTTTCAGATGGCCACTGGTCCCATGGCAATACAAAACATTCGTAATTTGAGGATTGAAGCAAACATTGTTGAGTTCTTAATTTCTAATTTACATTTAATACCTTTAAAACTGATGCAAAGCAAATGCTAATAAAAAATCAATCCTACTCTACAATTAAACTACGTGGAATTGTTAACCATCCTTAAAAGCTTTGGGACACCGATTAGACTGAAGTGACGCCATATATGTACGTACATATAATTTTATTATGCATGTGCAGGAACAGTTCGAAAAGTATTGGCTGCCAGTGAGTACGACATGAGAGTGACGTTATAGGTTTTTTTATTTTGTATTGTTTTAGGTTCTTTGCACAGTTAATTTTTCACAACTTTGTTATAAATATTTCAGGAATAAAATGTTGACTGTTCTTTCATTTATAAAGAACGTCTTACGGATAATAATGTAAATGACTGTCTATAAAAATATTTATTTATAATTTTTAACTTTCTCTCTATCTTCCTAGTGTACTCGTAACAGTACTTAACATAGGCAAGGCACTGATAACCGTCACAGTCATCATCATAATTTCAAAAGTGTTTGTATTTTCTTCTAATGATCTTAGGCCGTGATATACTCGTACAGTTCATCATTGGTACTTAGACTTGTGAAATATTTATTTTTCCGGGATCCGCTCACGTTAATGTCGCTTTCGTCAAAAAAAACAGGAACAAGATCAGCAGTTCTGGTGTGGTTGAGTAATAAACATCCATATAACCATCCTTACAAACTTTTACGGTATTAATAATAATGGCATTTATATAAATCACCACCAAGCCTTTGTGTATACTGTGTTCCCTCTAACAACTTGGAAAATTGCAAAAGGTTGTGTATTTGGAGAGTACAAGTTTGAACATCTAACAGTTGAATAATCTTGTGGTCACTTTATACGACACCTTGGGGACCTGACAGCGTGCTTGTATTGTTATTTTGTTACCGCAGAGTATATCTTAACTTCACAATATAATATCTGTGGTACCGCAATGTAATACGTATGTGCTTCTTTGTTATACATCGTATTGATTATAGAAACTTTCAAATGACATTCATAAATTTGGGAAATTTTCGTTTTGAAAAATGTCGATTAAACCGTAATATGAGCCTCTAATTATGTGTAATCAACAAACAGTTCTCCCGAGTCTGGATGTTTTTTATTTTAAAACAATGGGCTTGTTTGAATGTTTGTAAAGTCTCCGTGACACAAGAATTACTCCTCTACTACTCGCGAAGCCAGGTTTGCCAGAGGTCGATGGCTTAATAACCAACCCAGAATAAATAACTATGTGATGATCGCAATCATTACTTCTATATCTGGGTCTAATCTAACCATAATTTATAAATATTTAGAAATAAACAAGTATTTTATCAGCAATCTGTTTGCAATTTTGACAATCCATAGTACAGGCTCTGCCTCGTTTAAGATCAGACGGCCATCTTTGAGATGCGTGAAGTTATTATTTTTTGTTTTCACATTATGTGAGTTTTAGCTAATAAACGTACAGTATAAAGGAAATAATGCTATCAGGTGTAGAATCTTACCCTTTACGTGCATCCATTAATATAATACTAATCGCGCCTTTGTACCATGGCCCTCGATAAATTCAATTAGCTTTGACAAATTATACAAACCATCTAAACACAGCTGGGTAATAAACAAAATTACAATTCTGTACAACGGTTTCTTTGTTGAACATAACTGAATTATGTTTAGATTGATTGCAAGCCGACACTCCGACACTGGCAGGTATTTTTTAACTTCGTTGATGGAAAATTATATTTACTGTTGAAATTCAAGGACAGTCTCGCCGTAAACAGAAACTGTACACGTATTGTTTACATTTTGAAACATGGTGTCATGATAACAAATATTTTTTACTTAATCAAGGAAATCAAAGCTTGATTTTAGTATGATAGAGCTGTTTGACGTTTATAATAAGTTATCAATTTAATTCAAGGGCACATTAAGTCAAGAATCTATAAAACATATTGCGATTTTTTTATTTGTATTATATTAAAATTAGCTGGTACCCGCGACATTGTTCGCGTGGAATTCGAAAAGCGCTGCCTTAGTGGCTTCGATTCCCGGACCGAGCAAAATTTTTTAGGATTTTTCTGTGAGGAAAGAAAGCCCTAGTTACTCCTAATACAAACAAATAGTATCAAAATTTGACATTACAATAAGACAATTTAATTTTATTTATTTGTATTGATGGCTGACTATTTAAAATATCTCTCATTTGGGTATTTTTGCATTAGATTTATTATTAGTATTATTCAAATTCATATACTATGTGACTCTGTAACCAATTTCATAAAGTTCTGATTGAATAATCGATAAGGTAGGCTAGTATTTGCTTTTTTTTAAGTTTGAATGCCGTAAGTATAGTAAACGCATCTACCTTGTGCCAATAAATACGCAGGTCTCTGCAATAAACGAGTTGACAGCAACCGCCATTTATTACCATTCTCAATGCAGCACTTTAAAAATGTTTATCTACAAAAATGTGGCCTTCAGCTATGTTTTTCTCCATTGCTTTAAACGAGTCAGAGATTTAAATTTAAAAGTAAAAATTCATATTATACCGTACTAGAAAAATATATTGGTTTTACGCTAGATCTGTGGACTTTTGACTATTGTATTTCTCTACTTATAATTTTTCGTATACTGGGTATATAAAATTTACTATGGTTTTATCAAATCTTGCAACTTGACTTTAACCAATCTTAAAATAAAACTAAAATCAGTGGCTGTGAAATACATATAGCTACATAAACTGTTTTTTTTTTTAATCTTATTTATTGCAAATAACATTGTACATAAATGAATAGAATGAACAGAGATTCTTTTAGTATTTATTTTATGGATAGTTATATTTATAAAATACAAGCTACTTCTGTGTTTATCCTATATTAACATGTTGTTACAGCACTTGCATTCAGGAATCACCTGATCCTGCTTGGTGAAAAGCTAAATTCACAACCTAAAGAGTAAATTATACCTTAATTAAAACATGATTGGCCTATGTAAGGATACAATATAGTAACTCGATATATAGTAAGAAATTCGTAGTTTAAAAAAAATCGTATCGTTCACAATTTCATCACGTATAGTTTTTTCGCTGCATCTGACCCGATAGGGATTAAATTGCACAGCACTCATATTATAAACGTTCATCAAAATTTCACATAATACACATATATTTTGCATGATCAGCAGTAAAATTTTCACCAAGTTAGTGTTTTCGTCTCAAACCGGAATATTAGAAAAGTTTTTCGATCCCCTCAATAGTGCCGGCTACGTGAGACACAAATATTGCAGTAGAACCGAGGATAATCCCCTGGCTTTGAGCCAATTCACAATATGTAAGTGTAGTTTTCAATAGAGCCGTTTAGATATCTACCGGTGAAGAGGTGACAATAATGTGAGAAACCACTATATGATTACAACCAGCTTATCAGCGTCGGATAATAGTACCCCCCTGAAACTCACTAGTTGGTCTATTCCACGCTATTCATGGTACTTCATTCATTTGAACGCCATTATGATGGGAATTAGTTTTAGAATGTATGACTTTGCATTATCAAGGTGGATTTACACTGCAAATAGCTTGTGTTCGCTTTAGAATTTTCGATATATTCTATGTATTCAGTTACTTTGGCTATTATTGGGATTTTTATATTACATGCTTAGTCATTACGAAATATTACATGATCTACTTGGTACAATGGTACATCAAAGGTGTTAAGTCGATTTATACCTGTTAAGTCTTTCAAACTATTAAATAGAAAATTACTGATGACTTGAAAACTGCGGATTGTTCTTAGTGGAATTAATACGGCTCGAGTATAGATGTCCCTCAACTACATACGGGTTTTTTAAACAATAAAGATTAAAAAAGTGAACGAAACCACTAGTTCATTGTAGTCAGGTATATATGTCTGGTCGAGTGTTCGTATAAATAAAACTAGTAAAGACAATTTAAAATAGTTTATACGTAGTAGACGTAGCGTAATACAACTATAATGACTATAATATTCCCCTTTTCAATTCATAATAAACTTTACGTATTCAAGAAGTACATCATATTTATTTTAATTCAGATTCCAGCTTTTTTACATGGTAAATAAATAATAATTTAATAATGGTAAGAGGTACAAGATATAATAATTCATTAATCCCTAATCACGCTGAATATAAATTACATTAAGACGTCCAGGTAAAACTGCTTTTAACTCTGAAAACATAATATTTCCTTGAAATCTTGAATTCTTGAAAATTTTATCTAGTCCAAATTTAAATCCGATTTACACAAAAATGTAACAATAAAGACACTGTCACCATATCTCAAGCGGACAACAGTGAGGAAATCGTAAATCATTGACAAACGGCTAACACGAGGTGGAGGGGTGGCAAGCCGGTGAAAATGTTCCATCATCCAGGTAGGAGCTTCCGGGGGCGGATATGAACCTGTATCGTCACGTCTGCCCTCGTCACTTTAACGATGAAAGCTCACTAAGGTAAAAACCTTATAAGCAACTACATTTTTTTCGTAGAATTTACCATCATGTCGAACTGTTGTTCACGAAGATGTACAATTACTGGCACATGTGTTTGTAAATCGGTTGCTATTTAGAGTGAATAAAATTAATATAAAGATATTACCATATTAGATATAAATCGAGACTGAATCGAAAGTTTTGTACGGTTTAGGTAAAATTATACAGTCCTTGGTCACGGCAACAACCGGCTCTTCCTGTTTAATAGCATTGTCTTGTATTGTTGTGTACTTTGATAACTATTGCCAACTGTGTACACCATTACAGTATTAGACCGTGTAATTAGTTCCTTCTAATACAACTTAAATATGATACGTTCTGTTAAAAAAAGTTTGAAGTAATGAGTTAATATGCCATAACTCCTCAAAACATAATTTAAAACTTGGATTTGAAATAGGGATTAAATGTAATTTATCACAGTCTTATAGCATAGGTGCTTAGCCCTTAAATGTGTAAATTTTGGATATAGTACACAAATTAACCAAAGTTTAAAAGGCAACACCTTCTTGCGCGTATTTGCTTTGATTGGTTAATTAATGGAGCTCACGTGTTTATTTTCTCACCTATCTACAAATAGGTTTAGTTCAGCAATTACAAGATCTACCAGTTCAAGGATATTTAAAATAGTACGAATCACTTAAAAATTCACGAATTAAAAGTTCATTTAGGTGTCAAAATTCTAGCTTCTACAACAAAATCCCAACATACTACAGATAAAAGATTCGGAACGTTGATTAACAGAAATGTTGTTGGAATACATACTACGCTGATGTGGATAGTGTGTACGATAAAATTGATCTGAATTGAGTTGCTCAACTTTTTTGCAAATCTTTTTTGATATGATGCACGCTTTCTTTAAATGTAATTAAGGATAATATTTGGCCATTTATTTTCAAGTCATGTCATTTGGGATAATGATTTCTATCGTAAGCTTGCCAACAGTCTTTCAATAGTCCTGCCTGCCCATAATTTTTTTACTGCAGTGGGAGACCAGTTAAATACGAGGAGCTTCCTAAGAGAGTAATTTAATTTTGTGATATCCAACTTAGTCTACTGGCAATTATGACTGATAAATTAAAAACTAAGATGGATTTTTAATATAAACACCGGGCGTGACGAATACATAACACTTACTCAGTTTGAGTTTTTATACACTGAGATCTTTTAATTTGCGTCGACATTTCTTCTAAATGTCTATTCACTATTGAGAGTATATTAATATCTGGAAAGATTTATTTGCAAATGATTTATAAATATATTAATCATTTATCATTAATTAATCTTTTCAAAATTAATTAAAGCCCTCTAGACTAAAGCTTAGTTTTAAAGGAAGCACTTAACAGTTTAATAGAAGTGTCTACACCAGAACTTTTGAGTTGCTTTCTCTTAAGTAGAGGTAACCTAAATTAAAAAAGCTTTCGTTCGCAGATGCTTAATGTTACTACTTAGGCGTAAGTGTATTAATTCTAAAACAAATTATTATGTCACTAAACATATTAATTTTACAGTATTGGGGTACAGTAAGTAATTAAATAAATTTAAGTATATTATTAAATATATATATAAATTAAATATTGTTTCCTTTTAAGATTTTTTCTAAATTCCTAAAAAACTCATATGTTGGAGAAATATCCGGGGGCATGGTGGGTATCGAAGACATTCTATTCGCAGCTCCTCTAGTTTAGCGATCGACTGTCGTAAAGTATGGAGTCTAGCGTTGTCCTGGCCAGTCTTGGTTGTTCAAGGGCTATTTTTCATCTTGATTTGCAATTGTTTACAATACAGATCTGCTGTGATCGTCTCATACATTACAGTTGCCCAAGATTTAGCCAGTAGCTTTCAGATACATCATTATTCTTTCGAGCTGTTGCAGCAGCGCTGGTGCACTGGTGGAACTTGTATTCATAAATAACGCGATAATTTAAGTTTTCCATTTTGTAAAGAATACGATGTCCAAAAGAAAAGTCATGTGGCGTTAAAACAAATGAACTACTAACTAGAAAACAAACAGATAGAAGACTAAATTTGAAATAATTTGAATGTGAAATTCCTAATCAAAACTCCAGATATTTTTAATATTAGCCATAAAATGTTTTCAATGCACAGTAACATTTAGGACATGATTGGTTAAATCTCCAACAACTCCAAAAATATTCCAACAGTGTTATTAAATAGTATTAAAGCAAAAACTACCAAAGATAAATATAATAATTATGACCGAGCCTTTAGGTGCCATTTTGCAATTTGACACAGGGGTATTTGATATTACCGATACACTTGTATAAAATAGAAGTAGTGCTTCGACTACCAGACTTTGCAAGCCGTGGTGTGACCTATTTAAGTTAACTTTCCTCTTTCCTGTTTTATGCCTCACTTTTTTTTCTGTAAACATCTTAAATGTTTACCAAGACAAACCATTGAATTAAGTCTATTAGAAACAGGTTTTTACTCAAATTATTTCGTGCTGCAGTCTCCTCTTCTCACTTTTTTTTATTTTCACAATAGGTACTAAATTTTTTTTTATTAAAAATTACCCTTCGCCACTTGCACCCAGAAATCTAATATAGGTATTTTTTCTTTTTAGCAAACAGATGTTAAATTTCATTATGAACACTTTAAAATAACATAAAGTCAAGATATAATTGACTTGTCTTAAAAAGATGTTTATGGTTTGAAATACACAATTAAGAATTAATATTTTATGACTCTAAATATGTAAAAAGAAGTTATTAAAACTTCGGAGACAATAAGATAAAAATCATATCAATCGCAAAAAAAACTTTTGTCAGTGCTGATAAGTATAACTTTAATTAGTTTAATTCTCTTGTATGGTAATATCCATAGAGAATATCTCAAATGTTACGAGTATATGTGAATTATGTATCATCATAGGAACAGACGAAGAAAATTATATTTGCAAACAGTGAAAAGTTGTCGGTTTTTGTGTTCTGTTTTGTTTCGAAATTCTTATACATATTTTCGAGGTAAATAAAACATATTTTTCTTTCATTTCGAAACAGACATGACAGTATAATAAATACTTCACAAACTCAATTAAATAAACGAAGAATGAAATTCTTCGTTCATTTAATTAAGTTTTTTATTTCGCTTAATGCTTAAAAAATCTGTATTTCTTTTACTTGTCACCACAACAAACCTTAATCATATTACTAAATATTTAAAAAAATGTTTTTAATTAATATAGCCAAAGATAGTTTGATGAACATCACACAAAACTCTCATTTTACAACGTTTGAAAATGTATGAACATCGCAACATGAGCGCATATATTTTAACGAGGCTTGTCAATAAATTTTACGCATTAACAACTGATAGACTTGTGTCCGTTGGTTGGAGACAATTCCAAAGAGAATAATCAATTATTATTTAAAAAAATCGTAGAAGGCAAAACGTGATATCTTTAGAAGTTTCACAACATGACAATACCTTAATTTTTTAAGGGACATCTTATTTATGTAGCTAAATCGATCAGTGGATAATATCCGGTAGGAAGTCGAGTGTCTTGAAGGGTGGCCGGACCTTTGTCACGTGCGATTCTCGTATGTCTTGTCTTGCCCCGTCTTGGCTTGTCCGGGCGTGATATTCCTCACACCTACTTGCGTCATGATTAATGTTATTACCCATTTAATACGACGTCAACGTTTTAGAATGAAACGCTCGGCGCTCGTGTGGAGAGAAGCTTTTATGATTAATCATGAAATATATACATAAGAAATGTATTTAAGAAAGTTTTTAATAAGTTAAAACTATGTATTTGTTTATCACACAAATTTACGACAGACTACAAATTCATAAAAATAACGAGTAATAAAGAACCTATTACATGTTTACACATGAAACGAAAGAGTTTAAATTACCATTTTGTATAACTTATATTGTTTGGCTTATATCTTAATATATATCGCGGGTATTCAATGTTGAAAAGGGAAAAAATATTAAAATATTTCATTTTGTTTGTCGATCAAAAAAATCATCTTTGAAAGTGTGTACCCCGCAGTGAAATAAAACTGCGGGCATGTTCAAAACGTGTTTACTCGTCGTGACTGAATGTGTCTTGGCAAATATGTTTTTTCTGTCGGTGAATTCGAAAATCACCTATACAAGTGTGCAAGGAAGAAGGCTAAAGCTCGCTAGCGAGCGCAAAAAAAAAATTGGTAGCTGAGTATTATTCCCTTTCAATAGCCAACGTGTGTTACTAAGCCGATTTTTATTAGTATTGAAGGAGGTGCTTAGAAAAGTACAAATTAATGTATAAAAAAGACCAAAGAAATGACTATCTAAATATACAGCACTTACATACTCGAGAATATTCGTGGTGAAAACATGTTTACCATCCGTATCATTTTCTGATTCAATAGCGCTATGGATATCTTTACAGAACCAGTATTAAAGTAAAGTGCTTAGAATGTATTTTTGCAAGAAGCCGTATAACATCAAAGAATATTTTTACATTCGCGAGCCTTAATAAAAATATATAGCATTTTCTTGAAAATTTTGTCCAAATGCTTTTAATATTACTATTTCTTAGTAGCAGAGGTGGACGATCAATATTGATACTTCTTTTTCAGGAACGTCGATTTGACGCAAATTGTGACGTAAAAGATTAATACCCAAAAAAAAATGATTGGGAATAACTTCTGTATAATAAACACAAAATTAAAATATTTTTTAAAAGACACTACTTTTCTTTACATATGTATGTACTTTAATTACTATGACTGTATGACCAAACAAATATAAAATATCAAGAAATTAAGTGAAGATAGATTTTGCTCCTTACCGCTAAATGCGTTTAAATTAATTTTGGCTTACAAATAGTTTACGAGCAGCAGCTGAAAGTTATTTATTATAAATATTTAATATGTAAAGAGCTCATATTTGTTCGCCTAATATATTTTAATATTCAGAAAACCAGTGTAACCCTACGTACAAATTTATGGTCGTCAAGTATATTGGCAAACACGGTCTTTGTTGGCACGAAACACTAAAACGCTGGTTCAAATTTACATACTAACAATATTTAATGTATAAACGCTTCTGAACATATATTTCAGAGGTTTGCTAAAGAAAACAGTACACCACTGATAGGAATAAATTGATGGAGTACGTGGAGCGGGACTAAGATCGCGTCGCTCATTGACCAAATCTCATTAGCATAGAAATGGATAACATTGCTCATTGGCGACCGTAACCCGTGTCATGGTTATTTATTCATGCTACTTTAGTTCGCTTCTAGCAAAATAAAGTAAAATATGTTAATAATGGTTATGTATGCTATAATAGAGATAGACTCAAATAGAGATGATGAATTTATTAATTTGTAAGTTATTGATAAATCATATTTTGAAAGCACTCTCATACCTGAATCACGTAAATACTCTTGACATTGCACAAAATTGTGATATGCCGACGACACATTTAATCTCCACATATTACCCAGCTCTTTCTACTCGGGCATGAACCCTCTTTGGAAACTCCCTCGGACCCCCCCCCCCCCCTCTGGATCTTCCGCGGGGCGGATTGTCGGTATCGAGCCGACTAAAACTACTGTGCCACTCTGCACCTGAAATAAGAGGGATCCGGGTAGAGCTGTTATTAAACATCCGGACTCCTCTTAGCACCTGCTCACAGTAGCGCAGGCACCATCTTTGGATAAACACTCTACGAAGAGGTCATGTTCGGGCACATGCAGGCATCGATCTTATCGATCAACCATCTTTATTTGGACCTAACCGATCCAACGCCCTAGCGATATAAAGATGGACCACACGATCCTTAAGTAGAGTTTGTTGAGAGGTTTAAACTTTTCTATTTATTGGTAAGGTTGGATATGTTTAGAAATGTATCCATCATTTTGGTTAATAATAGAGGGAATAAGAGAATTTTACAATTTATTTTTTCTTCAAATAAAGTTCTATAACCTTCATGATCACAATGTGAAATCTATCCTATATTTGTCAAAATAGAATTACGTAAAAATGATTTAGATAGCAAGTTAAGTAGACCGACATAAGTACACAAGTACTGTTAATGTGTTTTAGCTTAATTGCTAAATAACGTGTAGCCGAGCTTGAACCATGAAATGTTTAAACTATCTGATAATTGCCCTACTCGTAACATAATGGCCTTTTATGTACACACATAAACATATTAACATGTTTCGTATTTTATTTTGATTTCGTATACGTAACAATTATAAAACAATCACTATGCGTATTTGCAGACCAGAAGGTAATAAAAGTGGGTACTACATATTTTCGCCATGAAACATTGATGGAACTCGACAACGAATTCGGCAACGTAGGATTAAAACACATCATCAACCGAACCTTTTTCCTAAACTAGGTTGGGTTCGGCTTTCAGTTTACTAAGACATAGCTGAACTTCGATTTTTTACGTGGAGCGACTGCCATCAGACCTGTACAACCCAAGTACTAGGCAATATCGAAGTTGTGTAGATAAACTGTTGTCGGACTTTTTAGGGTTCCAACTAACAGTAACGATTTCCACAGATATTCGTATGGCAACCGGGACCGATGGCTTAACGGTCTCCGAACGGTCTTAATGTATTAATATTGGTCACCCATTTATAGCATGACCTTGCTAGGATTGCTTAACTTTACAATGTGCTAACTTAGAACGGCCATTTAGACCTCGATTGAATCACAGTCATATTCGGTTAAAAATGAAAGTCTTCAGTTTAATTTAACCACATAATGCAGTTAAGTCTTTTTGCCATATGTAATTATAGATCTCCATATTCAAGTGATGCTTGTCCTTTTCACTTTCCATGCCAATTTTCAGGCGGACAAATTGCGGTAATCGTAAAGTCAATGTCTATTAACTAGTTTTTATTAAATAGTTCATTAAATAAAAAGAATACGAGTTTTTGATGAGCTAACAACGTGTCTTCACTTTTAGTAACGTTTGCGTAGTTCGGATGAATTTACATATTTCTAAAATATACATACAAGGTAGGGAGTATGCTAAATATTAAGCTTCTGGAAATAAGTTTTACGGCTTTGTGCTTCATGTATATGTTTACTGGTATTTTACTTAACTTTGTAACATTTTGTAGTTAATTGTTTATTGTCCAAATATAACCCCTCCCCCCCAAAAAAAAAACCAGTCTGTAACCACTACTCTGGAGGAAGAACTCAAAGGGTGGCACTGTTCTTATGACTCTTCAGTTACAGGGTTCATGAACAGCGGAAGGTAGTCACTTACCATCACGTGACCGACTGCTCGTTTTCCTCCAAATATAAGTCATTAAAAACTTAGAACTACTGGTGTCTGTGACATTTCTCCACCCCAGACTTATGATACCTCTCACTAAAGCGGACACCCTCACCCTATTCGTTCCCTATTCCGTTACATGTTCTTCTCTGATCCTTTCTTACATCGATCGTATTTCCAAAGTATGATGATGATCACAATGATTAACTTTTGGTAAATATTGTTTTTGGGTATGTGACCAATTAATTTATATTTATTTATTTATATACCTTAATGCACAAGTTGTACACAGGCGGACTTAATACCCAAGGCAATCTCTGACAGTCGACCCTTCGGGTGATGTAGAGAAATGATGCGTTAGGTGCAAGAGAAAACAAAGAATATGACTTTATGTATATTTATTAAATTTATTATTTTAAGAAATATTTAACATATAATAGTATATATTTATTTATTTATAACTTTATGCACATTTGTACATCGGCGGACTTAATGCCCAAGGCATTCTCTCCCAGTCAACCTTTAGGTAGTGTAGAAATTGTGAGTGGTAGGCGCATATAGGTTATAACACTAATCACTAAGACATACACCACACAACCCAACACACGTAATTTTATACACAAGCACACATAAATATACACATACATACACACATATACATACACATATATATATATATATATATAAATACACATACACACACGATACATATATATGTATGTATCTACACACATACAGACATATATTCTCTCTATATTCGTACACCATGAGTGTAGGCAAGTTGGTTGCTGCACTCTCGATTCGATGATTCTGCCGTCTCATTAAGAAGAAGGTTGTGTACTTTCTTTTTGAATACGGAACGGTTTGTGGACATCCTGATTTCAACCGGGAGCGCATTCCAGAGTAGAACTGCTTGAACGAAGAACGAAGAGTTCGAAGCAAATTATTTGCAGAGCGAAGATTCCTGTCGTGATTAGACGACAAGAAATATATAGTGTATATATGTAATATACACTATATACTATAGAAAAAATACTACATAAAAGCATAGAGGTCCCAAACACACGTACAATACATAAACATACACATATAAATACATTAATATCAAAATACACAGTCGGGTACTAGCGTTGTGACCTTTCTAACAACTCATTTTGAAGAAGACCTTGTACTTTCTTTTTGAACGTAAAGCGATTAGTGGATATTCTGATTTCAACTGGGAGCGCATTCCAGAGGAGAACTGACTATACATAGAAGGAAGAATTGATGAAGTTGTAAGTGTGAGTTGAGCAAAGAAGTATATTATTTTTTAAACGAAGATTTATTTATATCGTTAAAAACAACTGGTGTGATGATTGTCATGTCCAACCTACTTAACATCTGTTTGCTTCCTTTGATGATTACTTGACATTTGGTGGGTTAACCGACAAAGCAAACCTAGTCGACCAGCGCCTTATGAAGTCCAAATCTTTGTTAACTTTATTGATGATAGTGATGGCTTCAACTCTCGATTGGGCTTAAATTTGCAAGTCATCTGCATACAGGTGATACGCACATTGTTGGCGTTGGGTTACGAGATTAATAAATATTGAAAATAATAACTGAGATAATAGTCGTATACCGCCTAAGATCACACCAACTCGATGATAAGTCATCAATATGAACACACTGAAAATAGCAGGAAAACCATTCCAGGGCTTCCGAGGAGATCAGAAGATAGGAAACGATGGATAGCAGAACATCATGACTGACGATATTAAAGGTATTCGAGAAATCAATCAAAGCCAGCACTGTGACTTTGGTGTCCTCCACACCCTCCTTAATATCGCCAGTCACTTTTAGGAGAACTAAGAAGCTTCTGCTGATACACAAACTGCGAAAGCTGCTTTTGTACTTTAGGAAGTGTATCATCATCATCATCGTCACAGTCTTTAATAGTCTACTGCTGAACATAGGCCTCTCCTTAGAAAGGAGATTTTAGCCTTCTATACTTACATTTACATGAAACTTCGTTACTTTCGGTAGTAGCGCATTCTCTAATATGTCTGATGTCGACCACCAAATATATCATTAAACTTTGCACTTTAGTTACTACTAAAAGTTAAATATTTTTACAAATAAAAAGAAATGAGATTGTTTCGTAAAATAACGTACATTTATTCATAAGGTATAAAATAGCAGTTAGGTGCGTAAACAAAAAGGTGACCACATCGTAAATCCGAACATATAGCGTACTAGCTGACTTGTTTCTCCAACGTTAGGGATGTCTCAATGTCGCATCGTATAATCACCATAGTTGAGACGATTTGCAGGGAACGATTTACATTACACTAATACCACTATACATTTGAAACCATTATAATACTAAGCAGATCATATTAAAGCATTAAGGAGACTTCCTGTACTCAGGATACTACTCTAATCTTCCATTGAGCTCTGTCCGAAAGATATGGTATAAATATAAAATACTTTTACCAATCTCATATAATTAGAGAGTTCTTCGCTATCAATCGGAAATAGTAATTTTATATTTAAAACAGAATATCCAATGAGTATTTCAAAGAACAACCTATAAAGCTACGCCATCGAGTTAATTTAACATTTTTTTTACATAAATTATTCCCAAATTTTGAACTTTAAAATTCTAGGAACTTAATTGTAAATTTAGTTATGTTACTTTCATACAGCAGTTAACAGTTTTTAATTTTTTTACTTTTTATATTAAAAACCGAAATAGAAAAAAAACATTAGCTACATGAATGAATGAATAATACGACTGACACGCCCTTAATTCAATGGTAAAACTAAATACAATGTATATCAAATATTTGATGCTTAAATTATATTTTTGCTATGTTTGATGAAAATATATCATACTTTTTTGCGTTTGAAATACATATATGTTTATAAACATACATAATTTCACACCTTTTCAGGATACGCAGGAACAACAGACTTTATTTCGTAGTTGTTATAATAAATAAAACCTATTTTAGGTACTATAATCGAAAAATTAAATTCAAATCGATCTGTTAAAAATGTTAAGAACCAATATGAAATCGTGAGTAGGGAGCCCCAGCCGGGACGCACTAATTGGGAGGCGCGGATTGTGAGAACATGGCAAATGAAGATTTATCATCTGACAAGTCCTTTGGGCACCTATGGACCGATTTTCAGTCTGGGATTTTCGTCCTAGATAGTGATCTGATGACTAAAATTTTAATGTATTTGTTTATAAGATTTAGAATTTTAGAGCTATTTGATAAATTAGAAATTAAATGAAAGCACTTAAGCTTGCAATATTCGGCGTTCTAACCAATAAGAGATTTTGACATTTTTTTATAATTTGAGTATTATCCGGTGAAGTTTGCACGAAATCGCAGGAAATTGAATTGAAACTTATGCATGACCGCACTGCAAAATAACATTCTATTCGAATAAACTTCACTATTTACTATTTCTATCTAGTTCTTTTACGAGTATTAGTTTTCGTTATATTCTCGGATTAAAATTAAACTAAATAGTACCGTACCGTATAAATTGTCGAAAATACATTACATTATATAAGCGAATTATAGTTAGCACAACTGATAATAGAAGGCTATCAAATAACAATGCCTCCCACACAAAAGACTAACTTTTAGGGTACCGAACAACTCTCTCTAGTCTTTTTCTTTTCATTTTTTTTTGTATTTTTTTTAAATCTCAATTTTATAGATTTGCTTGCATGTTTAAGAATCTCAGCCAGTATTATACACTTAACTTAAATAAATGTAGACATCGTTGACCGTCGTCATCTCGACTCTTTTTGTGCGTCTATCGCGAACGTCAAAGGTAATAAATCTTTTTTTTGCACCCTAATAGAACTATCTCTCGAACAAAAGTCTCGCCCTAGTCCTACACTCGAAGATTTGAAGTATGTATGTAGATTGATCAGAATGTGCTTGTGTTAAAACTTCAAAGCTATTTAAGTAGTGTATTTAAGTGTGTAAATATGAAAAGAAGTTTTTTTGTTTCGCTTTCGCACGTTTGTCACTGCCACTGTCACATGTCCGTGTGGTGACGGATTAAGAATACGGATTGTCATCACCCCAAAAAAAGTGCAAGCTACGCAGGACAATAGTACTGCAAAGAGAAAGAAAACTTGAAACAAACCCTATACCAACCCGTCTGGCCAGCCGTATGGTCAAAACCTCATTTCTAAGGAGAAGGCTATGTCGATCAGTGGACTACTAAAGGCTGTTGATGATGATGGCGCCGACTACTAATAAGGTCATTATGAAATCACATGACTACAACTATCCAATACCTCCATGACCAAACATACTTGTCTTGTCCGGACTAAATATTAACTATGATTTAACTTCGAAGAAAAAACGCCCTTTTGAACTGCCGCATTTTTATCATTTTATAGACATTTTTCATTAATTGCTATCATTATTCAACACTGATTTAATAAAAAAAATGAATCATGACATAAGAGAGCCAAGGTTCGGCACAAATGGGAAGGCTCGACGGGAGTGATACAACGGCCTCACAGAAGACCGGTGTTGAGCTTTTCTTTCGCTCATTTTCACTGGTTGAGCTTGGTATCCGAAACCCAAACCCCTCCTCCCCCTGCTCTCCTTACCGTCAGGTGATCCGTGTGCTCGTTTGCATCTTTTCCATTACAAAAAAAACAAAAAAAAAATCCATTATGCTCCATACGCCGACGATACATACATGATACGCCTACCATTAAACATCTTTTTTTTTATTTATATTTTATTATCTATATTAAAATAAAAATTTCATAAAAATTACTATTTTTATAAATATTCTCATCTATTTCACAGTAAAATATAAATAGTCTTACATAGAAATTGAACAATTGATAAACACCAACAAACAAAATGTATTTTACAACATTACACAGAATGTTAATATTTACTACAATAACTGTATTTATCGGGAAACTCAATACGTAACTGAATGCAGTTAATTATCGTGTTGAAAAACATCGGGTGGTAAACAGGCCCGTAAAGCATAAATAACGGTTGATTTTGTAGCGATTAAAGTGAGGGATTATTAGCGGACGATCGACAACCATCGCTCGTCGGCATTCGGCACTCGATACTCGGCCTTCGACCGCACGCGGCTTTTAGCTGCATTGGTTGATTACTACTCGTATTTACGCTCCGATGTGGGTGTGTGGCAAATTATTAAGAACATTCATGTAAGTGTAGATAGAACTGGTATTTAGCATGTGATTAAAATTACAACGAAATACTGCGAGGTAATTATAGCTTTCTCGTCTGTTACCTGTTAGCAGCGTATTATGAAGTATTAGTGTCAATAAAGAAGAATGTGTTTGATGTTTTATATAATTACGGTTTCCTATTAATACCCGTACTAATAAAGAAGATATGACACACATACAGAAACACAAAAAAAAAATTATAGTGAATATTTCCGATCGGCTTGATCCCTTGGCGTTGCGTAGAGAAATAACTTTACACTGCATTCCTTATCGCCAATTTTTTGGATAACCGATTGCAGCTTTCCGCTATCGTTCCAAGTGGCCAAACATCTCCCTCATCACTTAAATGATTGGCGATCAATATTACAAATTGTGTTATTGCGATACGAACACCCAACCTTCAAGACAAGAGTGTAATTCACCATCATAAGCCGGCAACGATCTTGTGACTGCAGGGTTCCCATGAACTCTATGGACTCTTGCTGCCCATGCGGCAATACTTACTTTTCATCAGGTGACCCGTCAAGACCCTTGAAAAATGTTGGAAAGGTTATTCCTTTGTGTCTTTTCAACGGGTGAGTGAGGTAAACGGAGGCTAACCCGCGTGGGGTCAGGCTTCGTTAACCTAGTTCCCCCTTCCCCTCTCCCGTATTTTCGGAGGGGAGGGCAAAGGGCGGTAACGCACTTGTAGCCCTTTAGTAGCAGATATCCATACTCGTTTGCCATCCTATTCCATGAAAATATATAATGGTTGTCAAATTCAAAGCAGCTATTGCAAATCTCTATTATTATTACAATTGAAACGAAGTTCCTTATCGCGCGTTACACGCTCTGAGCGGATGGGAGCGAGACCAGAAAATGTGTAACAAAACTTTTTTCCGACACGTTTTTTTGCCAGATCACATCATCACATCATCAGCCTATCGCAGTCCACTGCTGGACATAGGCCTCTCCTATTGCACGCCACTTAGATCGATTTTTGGCTTTTGCCAGATCATTCAGTGTTTAATTTATCATTATTTATTTTATACATAATAAATTTATTTTATGATATATTTTTAATGTAACTTTATTAACTTGATATTTTGTAATATTAATTACGAGTATAATGACTGTGTAGCAAACTCTACCTAAAAGCGAAAGGAACTTCGTTCCAGCCGGGGGTCCATAGATCCCTCACGCCCTTTTTTATATCTCTCAAGCATCTTGACTGCCTCGGTGGTGCAGTGGTAGTGTATCCTGTGCTGGGGTCTCGGGTTTAATTCCCGGGTCGGACCAAATGTTTGTACGATCTGCAAATATTTGTTTCGGAGTTTGGGTGTTTTCTATGTATAATGTGTGTGTATTTACAAAAAAAAAGTATATAAGTATTCTATTACTCAATCTAGTTTACATAATACAAGCTCTGCTTAGTTTGAAACTAGATAACGTCGTGTGTCAGATGTCCGAAATATTAATATTATTATCTTTTACCAGTAGAACTTATAAAAGATGATACTTACAATATAAAATCCTTCATGTAATAGGTGGAACATGCTTAACAATTAGACCTGTAAATTGTCTTTTGAATATTATAATACGTAGTCCATAATGATCAAAATCTTATTAATACTTACATCATAAGCCGAGCATCTATACAGTCTTAAACAGCTCAAGGTCACGACACACGGATTTTAATTACGACGCCACGTTCACATTTACTAAACTAATTTATACATGAACTTAACTCGTTCTGAAACCTTCACTAAAAAGACGAGTGATAACATAAAGTTATAATCTATCTACAAAATGACAAGAAATTTTAACTCAAGTATATGCTTAAAGAGTACCTAACAATTTTGAAACACCGGAGAATTTTGCTTTACGCGTGAGCTGCCCTATTCGAAGATACACAAAGGTTAGAAAGGTGCGAACGATTAATGGCATCTAACCAAAGAATGTCAAGTGTGTTCCCTGAGAGAAACGTTCGGTAAGAAAATGACAGGCGGGGAGCATTTCACGGCCCACAAACTTTCCCGTGAAAACAATCGTAAAATGCTTTTATTACTGAAACATTCACCATTGATTCACGAGCCGAAACAATAAAAATACTGACTCAATCACCCTACCGAATTTTACGAGCAGTGTAGGTGAGTGCATTTATTGTCGGCACGCCAATAATGTTTCATTTACCTCCACCTAAGAATTGAATTAGTCGGGCTTTAATATTTTATTATTACGTCCGCACATGAAAGTATGTTAGTGTTCCCCAACTCTTGACGATGGTAACTCATTTACTTCGCCATAATGTTTTAATGTCTTTCTTAATAATCAAGGTAAGTGTGTAGATAGAAAACAAAGCACATTATAGTATTTAACACAAATAAATTTGAACTTTGTGAATGTTAAAATAGATTATTAAATTATAGTATTAAAATTTTGGAAAATAAATACTTCAATACAAATGTGATTTATTAAAATACTTTTAGCAAGTAACTAAAACAATATAGCAATTGCTGCTAAGGTCTGATAACAAAAAACTCTAAAAGATAATTTATCAAAAATTATTGAAAATATTTGCCGCATCGTAAATATTGCCGCAAACTGTCGTACTATAGTAGGAGAATATTTAGATAAGCGTAATTACCTACGCAGACACAGAAAACATCTTAGCAATTTTAAAATGATATGGTTTTAACGTTAATTAAGTTATTAAACAACAAGTATTATAAATTTGTGTATACAAATCAGTCTCAAGTAATTTAAATTATTAATCTATTAGAACTTTAAAATATTAACGTCCTGTCTCTAATATCATAGATAAGTACGAGACGTCACTCTTACTGTGTAATATCAAAAAGTTACACATTTTAATGACGTTTCATCATTAAATTTTGTAATTTTTTGATATTATAACAAATAATATACCAATTTGTATATTATAACAAAAGATTACTACACTAAACTTTTTATAATGCTTTAAATCTAAAGACTAGTATTCTTTTATTCATTTACAAAGAGTAACCGTATAGCAAAGAAACTAAATTAAACTGTTAAACCGACAGTATCAAAGCTAGTTCAAAAGTTGCAATTAGCGCTAAATATAAGTAAAACAAAAATGCGTCGGTGCTGGCGGAAAAGGTCATTTGCCATCACAGGGTGCCGGCGGCAGCGGCCCGGCGACTGTCCCTTGCCTCTGTTGTTCATTTTTCTTCCCCTTTTTTCCCGGGCCAAACGGTAAAGAGAAACTTAATTGGAGGCTTTCCCGCCGACTCTCAGGCTCAATGAAAAATTACGAGCTAAACGAGCACACGCTTGGGAATTTTGCACTCATTCTCAACGGCGTACCACCAGAAAGAAATGCTGCGTCTTTACGCAAGCCCCTTAAACTTAGATAAATGTTAGCTGACGAACGTAATTTCAATGAAATATAGTGCTCATTACCGGAATTAATTTAATTTTGTCTTTTATCGCGTATTCTGTCATCATGTAGATATCATTACGTAGCTCACAATGAGGACCGTAATCAAGACTTTATTTCGCTAGAATTTCTATATTTGTTTTTTTTTTGTATATTTAATTAAATGTGAAAAAAATAATACAAAGTATTACCATATGGAGCTGCCTGACCTAGGGGCAAGGTCTAATAAAAAGGATTTTCTTAAAATATGATATGCCTATGAGTTAAATAGTAGCTACTTAAGTCACACGAATATTACACACTTTTTTGATGTCGTTGTGATGGTGTGTATGTGCTACAATCTTTATATAGAACACTTATATGACACAGTCATAAATATTTAGTTTGGGTATGAGTACTGGGTGTGATATACTCATCCTAGGGTAAAATAAACTTATTAGAATTCTGAAAATATCAGATATCGAAAAACTTGTTCAGTATAATGGATTGACGGGAGGCCGGAGATAATACTTGAAAGAACCTTTGATCCAATCTCACCTTACCTAACAAATACAAAAAAATATACGTGTTAAGTGCTTGAAAAGGTCATTGTTCTCTTTAACGTGATGTCCGGATTAAATATTTTCTGTACGTCCGAAGTCACCTTTTTTAAATCTTAAACAAATAATACGGAAAGTTGCACACCAAATAAAAAAAAAAAAAAAAAAACTAGACTGGGCCTGTACTGTGACCAGACTGCTCATAAAAATACGTATATATTTCTAAATAAATACATATTATAAATAAAGTACACCCATTACACCATTATTCACCCTGGGTGGAAATCGAACCCACCACCTCTGGCATAGCAGACAGGGTCACTAACAGGCCAGTTTCATTGCTACTTACTTTTCGGATAAGCTCGGATGAATGGGAGGGTTTGCTACCGCTTCTGTCCATACAGTCTTCTCTTTTCTTACGCCTATACAGTAATGGCTATATTACTTTGTAAATTATTAAATTACTGGTCAGGTTTATTACTTATAGTAAATGGAACTGTGATTCACTAAGTTGGAATACAAAGGGTATTAAGGCACTGTTCATGCATAAAGCAATTACAAAACAACCTGTAAGCACCGACGTAAGTCACAAAATAACTCTAATTGGTAAACCCACCCAATGGAGGATTACATAGGATGTTCATTATTGCGCTTTTAGGATTTCCTACAAGCTAGCTGCATAATTCATGATGCCACAGTTAACCTAAATGCATTGTCTCCATATGCTGTGGTACTTACATAAAATTTATTTTAATACCCTCTCTTCATCTACGGGTATACTTAACCCATACTTCTTTACATTGTATAAAATAAAGTCGCTGTTTTCTCTTGTCCGCTTAGATCTTTTGAACTAAGCAACAGATTTTAATGCGGTTTTCACCAATAGAGAGAGTGATTCAAGAGGAATGTTTATATTTATAGTAGAGAAAAGAAAACTTCATAGATTTGTCACAAAAAACAATTTTTGGTGCGATTATATTGCAAGCGCTGGTTAATCCTTATGAGATAGTCCAAAATAGTGTACTACGGAATCTTATAAAATATCTATTAAAAAATCTGCAATTATATATGTCTATCTCCTAAGTATAATCAATAGTAACAATTTTTATCTTTTAAATGTTACAAAAAATAATGAGTTATTTACGAAGCTATTTTAAACAATACATTATTATTACTTGTCCAATTAAATACTTAGATATATTGTGCATTTAATGTGAATGAAAATTGATCTTTATATTTTCATTGAAATGAATATTTTGGAAGATATTAGAGGTTTAATTTGCGGGGGAAAAGCAGCAGTCGTCGTCGCGTCGGGGGGTACGTCCGTTCCGGGTGGCAGCGGCTGGCAGGTGCGGCGCGGGCCTATAAATGTTGCATATAAAGATGTACTATAGTATAGTCCTATTATTATAATAGTATAATTAATTACTCCACACTGACTCCACATTAGTATTATTAGTAGTATCTACATTACGCCCGTGCGCAACCGGGGCGGCTCGCTGGTTTTATTATAAATTGAAAGTGAATTTGTTTCTTATGCTTTTAAATATTTTTTCACCAATATAGAGTAAGATCCCAGAGCGATAAGACACAACTTATTTTCACATAAATGAAACCTCATGTTCTCAGTAGTGTCTTATGTGCTCAGAATACCTGCGCGCTTGTGGAGCTTGCCGAGTGACACCTGGGCAGGTACCAGGTGTGAAAGGTAACTAAAATTAATAGTTACCTAACTTAAATTTTCATAACTGATTTTTAAATATATTTTGTAGAGTGTTATTATAAAGTTATACCATAAGCGTCAGACACTTTTCGTGGGCCAGTACTTTTGTCAGACGCTTTAAAGCTCTACAAAAAATAAATTAACTTAACTTATTTTTACATGTCTGACATTTAAATATGTTGTTCAGACAATTGTTACGAAGTTATATTTAATTAGTCAGACAAAATTGATTGACCAAACACCCCCTAAACAGCAAAATTATTCTGCCGTGAGTATGAGCGCGAAAGCATTATAGGTGCGTTTCGGAGCGAGTTAGACGGTCTTACTAACTCAGTTCCCCTTCTCTCATTCGTGTAATTCTTCTGTGTATTGTGTATGTGTCCTTTGGGTACAACCTAATAGTATACAGTATAGTTTGGATCTGTGAGACCACATGTTTTTGTTGTTTACGTCGTGTGATTTGTGAGTTATTTACATTACTTATTAACGTGAAAATCATGGAAGAAACAGAACCAGCAAAATTAACGTGTACATTTTGTGAAAAATCTAGTGATAAATTAATATTATTTACCGAGATAACATTAAAAAAGTGTAAAATTATTTTACAACAGCGAGTGACACATAACCTAAAATTAAAAGACGTAGTTTTACCTGAAGATTTATATGATAAAGGTTATCATCGGGAATGCTATAAAAATTTTACTGCTCTGCCCAAAAAATATTATTCTGAGATTCCAGAAAAAACTAAAATCAGTAAAAATAAAAGTTCTCCGAGCATTGTTGACAAACCATTTGTTGCATCGACATCAATTTTACCTAGTAGTACAAGTACTAATAGTGATCCATCCACAGCATCTACCTCAACTGAACAAAATAATTCTACTGTTGCCGATTCAGATTTAGTGTCCAACTCAATTTCAGCTAGTGCTACTCTTGAACCTTTTGTAATATCTGAGCCAAATGTCGATCAAGGTATTGAATTTGAATCAGTTGAACCGGTGTCTTGTAATTCTGGAGATTCTTGTGTGGCACGTGAAAATGATTTTCATTTGTCTACCAAGGGACGTTGGTGAATCTCTTCAACAATCAGGTACTATAATTAGAGTTCAAGATTAAAATTTATTTAACTAGTAATTTTATGTATTTTAATTCTTTTGATTATTTTTTGCAGAAGAAGATGTCAGCAACAACATAACTGATGACGATGAAGATGATGACTTAGTTGGACAGTATCGTGATTGGTTAAATGATGAAAATTCAAATAATTGTTATGAAGATTGCGATGATTAAACAATAAAATAAATGCTTATTTTAATTAATTATGGGTAAATTTTTTTTTACAAAAATGATTTTGTAAAAAAAATAATTTCAAATGATATTTTTAACAATGAAATAAAAAAAAACTAAGAAAAAATAGCTCTGAACAGATTAATTATACCAGAAATATAAAATGAATTAATTTACTTTCATACTGACTAATTATTACGTTAATATTGAAATAGAGATGCAAAAATTTTATATCGGAAGCTGTACCGTAAGTATTTTTCATATATTTACTCTAAGACGCATGCGCATAATGCTTTCGCGCTCATACTCACGGCAGAATAATTTTGCTGTTTAGGGGGTGTTTGGTCAATCAATTTTGTCTGACTAATTAAATATAACTTCGTAACAATTGTCTGAACAACATATTTAAATGTCAGACATGTAAAAATAAGTTAAGTTAATTTATTTTTTGTAGAGCTTTAAAGCGTCTGACAAAAGTACTGGCCCACGAAAAGTGTCTGACGCTTATGGTATAACTTTATAATAACACTCTACAAAATATATTTAAAAATCAGCTATGAAAATTTAAGTTAGGTAACTATTAATTTTAGTTACCTTTCACACCTGGTACCTGCCCAGGTGTCACTCGGCAAGCTCCACAAGCGCGCAGGTATTCTGAGCACATAAGACACTACTGAGAACATGAGGTTTCATTTATGTGAAAATAAGTTGTGTCTTATCGCTCTGGGATCTTGGACTAATAGATAGATATATCATCAGCGAGTAACATAGGCTACTTTTATCGCGATAATCAACGTAGACGCGGGTGGTGCCGCTATTGTAATCGTATAAAATTGAAGAGTTTGTTTTTTTGGTTGTACGCGCTAATCTCAGGAACTACTAGTTCGAATTGAAAAAATATTTTAATGTTATATGTGTAGTCGTAGTAGCCGAGTATCAATGAAAAATGTTGCAAAAACGGGGAAAATTTATTTATTTTGAGAGTCTCAGACGAAGTTTAGGGTTAGTGTAAGATAAGTTGGTACTCGGGTTGCTTTTGTTAGATTTCAGAATGAAGATGTGGTTTGTGTCTAGACGTGTGTGTCAAAACAATATTGTGTAAATACACAGCAGAATAAACCAACAAATGTGTGAATAAACTAAGGCAGATTTACCAAAACAAGTTAGAAATATGCGATGTTAATCATCACACTAATATTATACAGGCAAAAGCTTGTGTGTTTTTATGTTTGTTATTTATTTGCGCTCTAAAGCCTATTAATAAAACTTCGTATGGAGGTAGCACACACCCTGGATTTACACATAGGCTACTTTTATGTCGAAAAAATATAGTGTTTCCGAACACCGCAGGACACATCATTTTTTGTCTTTAATAAACTTAATATGTTTAAGCTAATAAGACTAAGGGAGCAACCTACGCAGGAAAACAGCACTGCAAAGAGAAGGAAAACTTGAAACGTACCAAACCGTCTGGCCAGCGTGATATAGTAGGCCTAAACGTCCTTTCGAAGGAGAGGTCTCCGTCCAGCAGTGAACAATTAAAGGCTGTTGATGATGATGATGATGAAGCTATAGTATTTTTTTTTTATTTCTTGACATAACAAACAGTAACTATAGCAACCTTATAAATAAGTACACAATTTACACAAGTTATTATATGTAGTACCAACACCGTTAACTACAGATTACTTTTAAAATACAATATTTAATACTTCAGTTGAGATAGGTATCATAAACTAAGTTTAACAATTAGCAGTAACATTAACTTATAGTAATACTAACGTGCCCTAAGTTAAATTATTTAAGTGGGTAGTAATTGCATTATTTCTTTTTTAAATGTTGCAACCTTGTTACTAAAAATATCAACAGAGACAAAATGATTATAGCTGTCAGCAAGTCTGTAATATGATGAATGTTTAGCAGCACTTGTTCGACAAACTGCAGTAAAAAAAAACGATGAGGTCTACGGCAGTGGGTTGAATAAAGAATCCTATAGCCTATTTTGTTATTTAACGAAATACAGTCGTATTTATTATGATAATAAAATAATTTATAATAGTGTACATCTTGACGTAAATTTGAGGAGCTTATATTCTTCTAAAAGAGAATTATATGTGATACGGCTATGACGATATCTCGAATTTCTTTTGTACCATTTCAAATGCACTACTATTTATAATATGGCTTCCATATAACGACAGTGTACTCAATGTGTATAAGAGACTTATAAATGTGGAGGTAAGTTGAGGCGCTAATAAAATAGGTATATTATTGTTGTTTTGAGCTTTAAGGTTTCCCAAAATTTTCTCTGTTTTCTTTTATTTTTGTAATTTTTTATTTCCTTCTATGTGGTCTGACCTGAAAAATTCAGTTAAGTTTATATGCGTGCTAAACGTAATGTAGTGCATAAAGCAATGGCTTTTTAAAGTAAAATGTGCAGAGAAAAATTAACTAGACAGAGAAAATAAAATTTAAAATAATAATCATTAAACACATTTGTTAACATTTTATTTTAAGTAATTACTGATTTTATAGTTAGCCTTTCGCCCTGGAACTAAGCTATCAAAAAATGATACTAGTTGAGACTGTTGGACGAGGGCGGCACTTACATGCAAACAGAATTATTGTCCCAGGCGGCCAATGCTCTGGAACGGAAGGCGAAATGAAAGCCACTGAAGAAAATGTATTTTTATGTCTTATAAGTCATGCATTTCAAATAGTAAAAGTAAAAAGATTTTGTATCTGTAATAAAATTCCAAATAGCATTGGATTGTATTTAAAAAACACACCGTGATGCAGTGTTGAATTACGTCGTTTTTTGAACGGTGTGTTACCATGAAATGATGAAAATATTCTATACTATTAGTAATATTTGACGAATATTACCTGCAAGTTTAATCTGGTATTATTCACTTACACTATTTCCAAGTATGTTTAATGGTTATTAAACATACTTGGAAATAGTGTAAGTAATGTAATTCGCTGATTAAAAAAGTTTGTATTAGATTTATTTTACATAAGTTCTAGTTTTCAGAATTTTTAATTAAAATAGGAGGACGGAGTCAGTGCGAAACTCGAAATTATTATACCTCTTTACCGTGTATATACTCGTACTTTGGCAACTCAGCTTTTTTAGTTTTTTGAAATGTCCTAAATACTTAGCGAAAGAAAATTTTCAAGTTCTAAATATTTATATATATATTTAATTCTGCCAATGTATCAAGTATAACAGAGCTCAGACTTCAACAACACAATTGACAATTGTTGCTGGTACGTGACCCTTTTTTGTTTTTTTTTTTTTTTTCCGTGCGGAAATCCCCTCGGATACCACCTGTCGGTGGCATGACGGACACGAACCGACTAAAACCGCACGCCGTCGCCGGGTACTAATAGCCGGGGAACCAGGTATACCCTAGAAAGGAAGTCCCTGGTGCCCCGACATACCTCGGGTCATCTACAGACGAGTAGACGACCCCCCCCCGTGTGGGAACCCCATGTTCCCTGTCCTCCCTGGAAGAGAGCGCGCTTCGCAACGCGCTCGCCGCCACCCCGGCCTGCTTCTGCTAGGGTGACAGATGGCCTCACCTGTCACCCCCAGGCCTGCGTTTATGGAGGACGGAGGTCGTTCTGCGACCTCCGGCGCCTGAGTCGCCTGCGTTACCTGGCCCGTTCCCGGGTCTGGCGGGCCGGGAGAGTCCTAAACCTCTCCCGGTCCCGCTCCGCCGCCTCCTTCGCGAGCATAACTTGCTCGGCTGGTACGTGACCCTGACTTTCTTGAGCTATCGTCTAAATTTCAGGAAGTTATTAACTTCCTAAAGTTATTATTAACTTATTTAGTTAGGAATATTTTATTTTGAGGATTTATTATTAGGGAAAATAATATTATCTACATGGGTAGATCAGGATCTCATACAATCAATATTATTTTCCTTTCATTTATTTCGACTATTCTATTTATTTCTCGTTGCCTATTTTTTCCATTCATTTTGTCCTATGTTTTTGATTTATTAATTCAAGTGTTCGGTTATTGCCAATGGGTTATTTGCGTTAATAGGACCAAATCATGGATTATAAGCGTCATGGTGTGTCTTCCACAAAGCAAACTCAACATTTTGCGTATTCGAGACTAGTTAGTAATGAAATACTTAAAAAAGGAATGTATTTGTTTTTTCTTTTCTTCACTTCGACAGTACTTTCAACGTCAGTATAATGAAGTCTTTGATAAAACTTAATGTTTATCCAACTAGGCGAATACCGGCGGTTGAAGAATTCCTTGCTGAAACTTTTCAGGCTCTTGATCACTCAGTAGTGTATAATGTAATTTAAATACAGTTTGCTTTCACATAGACCTACAGTACTTCTTATAATTATTTAGTACTATGAATTTTGTACATGAGTAAGTTAAGCGCTTATGAACTTTGCCATTTAAAGGTAAATATTTTTATGGCAAAATTGAAAACATCATAAGATTAATGTAGGGGGATTAAATAGTTTTGGTAAAGGCTGTTGTTAAAAGTTCTTTGAATAGGCTTTTAACCAGTTACGGTAACATTGACCGTCCTAACTGCTTTCACATCACACATCACATCAACAGCCTTTAATAGTCCACTGTTGGACATAGGCCTCTCTTTAGAAAAGAGGTCTAAACTTTATATTACAAAATCAGCATTTATTAGGCACCGCCCGGTATTCAAATGAGAATGCATCCTCCACATTAGAATCTTTGTGATCCCAACAGGAGTCTTTTACCATAAGGCAGAGTAACGTTTAACTCAACTGTCAAACGGCTTACAGATAATTTACAGAAATCTTCTAAAGGTAAAATAAAGTCGAATCACAAGATTTGATGTTGTTTCTAGGCATACCTATTAGTTTAGCACATAAAAGTTTTAATGCTAAATTCAGAATAAAAATAAAATTCGTACTGTACTGTGTTTGTTTGTTAAATACAATATCAGCTTAAAACGTTATTCCAAGGTATTGTTTGCTTCTACATATGTTTGCACAGCTTTAGGAGACTGCGGCAAAATTCAACAAATCTCCAACATTATACTTTTTCAGCTCTGATAATATTCAACTTTTCAAATTGATCTTAAAATCAAACAACCAGGCACTTAACAGAGTTTATTTTCTTAAAATTTAAATTTCTTTAGTTTATATTATTTACAACACTAGTTATCACAATTTCACAGTCAAAACATACATTTATTTACAAATATTTATCTTACAGTATTTTAACTAGAAATACATTTCTGGACATTTAAATTTTCTCTACCAGTATTAAAACTGAATTCAATTTAATTCATTGGCTTTCTGTTTAGCTAAATAAAATGTCATTACAACCTCTAAACATAAATAAATATAATTATGTACAAGTTGTCATACATGACATGTCTCACATTACGTTCCATCATGATGAACATCGTCTTATTTGTCTATACAACCGTTTGAATGTCCGTCCGCATCGTAGCTCGTTTACTCAAATATTTGCACAGATAAAAATGCCAATTTTCACTTCTTGGTTCTATTAATGTATAATATTCGGGTATTTACAGAAATAATAATATTCATTTATACATACTCGATACATACTCGTGTTAAAACCTACTGCACAGTCAAAACTTAAGTAAGGATTAGGTACCGCTGTGTAAAATGTATCAATATATTCTTATTATTATTATCCCGACAAGTATTATAGTATTATTATATTAGTATAGTATTATTACCAAAAAACTGAGCTTGGTCGAGTAACTTTGAAGTTACAACTGTTGTTATATAATAAATAAGTTTTCTTCGAAGATTTTGTGAAAATTCTCATATGCAAATCCAACACAAAAACATTCTTTTTATACGATCTTAGTTTAAAATGATCAAAATATAAATAAGACATAAAATGTAGCACAACAGGAATTTATTTACAAGATTTACGTAGATACACCAAAACTCGATTGAAAATATTTTGGGGTTCTAAGACATGTGGCCCGCAATGCAAATAAATAAATTGTAACGGTTTGTAGAAAGTGTATCTACTCGTATGGCTAGAATCGTTATTACCGTTGTTCGAATGCATGTAATTTTGTTTGTGAATGTAAATTTTATGGAACGGAGAACATCACGAAGTTAGATTAATTTTAATATAACATAGTAAAGTTAGAGGATAATATTTCAATAAGTCAGCAATACAAGACCTCGAAGAACAAAGACGATACGGTTTGGTTTGAAAATTCATTTCAGAAAAAATAATTAATCTTTTACGAGTTTACTAGTTTTTCTGGCTACAAACTACAAATTAATGATTTTTAATTTTTCATTTGTCAATAGTTAACTGAATTTCGTATGGTTCCTTTGAGCTCTACATCGTACATAAATAAAAATGTTATTTACATACTACTACTATATTTTGGTTTTAAAACGATTTTACTTTTTATCTGCCACAAAACTTAGTAGCGAAAGTATTAAAACAGGTTACTACCATCAAATGGAAAAAAACACGGTGATGTTCCTTTCTCTAGTTAGTACTAAAAGACAAGTTGGTCTGAAATTTTCACATCCCTAAAGCAAAAGTAGCGTAATAACCAATCTATTGCATATGGTGATTGTAAGACTAATCTTAGAATTCGAACGTACTGTCTGGTGTAGTAAAGTCAACTAAACCACTACCTCGAATGAATTTAACAGTCTAGAACTTAACAAGCTTTTTAAATAGTAACTAGTGCACTATTTTGACACCAGGAGAAGCTCTAAACTATTAACCCTGACTCTTTGATTAGCAAAACAAATGAAAACCAGCAATCATGAAGATTAAGGTCATTTAAAGAGTCAGATTTTCGAAAAGAGATGTCTAAATATTAAATGTGATGGACATTACCCTCAAAAGCAAAGTAAGGTTGTGTAAGCAAAGTTGAGACAAAATTTAATAAAAACAACATGAGCCTACTTCGACTAGGCAACTGAGCCATCAATGTCAAACTCGTGTTTAATCAAATTTATGCCGTACACATCGTGCAATAGCAGGAAATATAATAACTGCTCAAAAAACAAAGGTTTTTTGAAGTCATAGATCAATAGTTTAGGGCATTTTAAAGATCAGAATTGGACGAAGTATCTTTAATGAAAACAAAAAATGGTTTAAAATACAAAGTGTACAAAATTTTTATGTAAGGCTCATTCAAATTTCAATTGTTGTGACACTTATTTCATTAACACATTTGGAAGCACATTCAAACCATAAAAATACCGACGTTTATACTTATCATTTGTACATAATAAATTAAATATAGATCTCTAATACTGACAGATACTATCTTGAAATCGTAAAAATGTCTTGTTGAAGCTCATTCCAATCTTTAATATTTACAAAAAAAAAAGGAAATATATTTATACGCAACTTTCTGGTCCTGGTATTTCTTCAGCAATTAGATGTTCTCTCCTACTTAATGTCATACTACCTACTGTAATCGGTTGTTTACTCAATACTGCTTTTCTTGGTGACAGTACCTGTAAAAAAGTTATTTAGAGACTCTCAAAACTTAATCCTGTTTAACAGGCAGATACTTAAATATGTTAAAATATATTTATATTATCAAATTACTCTTCAAGATATCCCAAAGAAGTTTGCGTTTTAATTTAACTGGAAAAAATAATACGCCATCGGGTAATTTAATAAACCCTGAACTTATATGACAATAATAAAAATATAATTAAATCTAATATAACGACAGTTTATACTTAATGCTTTCGAAGTACTTGAGTCTCATTTTATGAGCAGCTACAAAGTACCTAGTATAATTATGTACGAAGTGTCTAGTCTATGACATAATTAAATCTGCGTTTTAATGAGTTGGATTTTTCACATCTGGGTAACGGGTGCTTTTAATTTAATAACAGTACGTGTACCTGTCCAAGTTATTCTATCATATAGTAAAAACCATTACTGTTTGAATTATATGTGTAAATAAATATCATCAATGTGGTATGCTTCGATGCATGCTCATATAAATACAGTCCTCGTTTCTTGAACTTCAAAATTTACAAGTATGGATCTTTTTATAGCGCAGCAACTAAGGAGTTACGTTGATTCTTTTGCTCATTTCAAGTAATTTTCATTTTAATTGTCTGCTTTAATGTCAAATGATTTGAAACAACTACACTAATTAAAAAAATAAAATAAAACGATTAGAAGAACTCATGCTTGGCCTGACACAGGGAGCAAATGTTTGTCAGCGACAGATACTATGGAAATTAGGTTTCGCAGCTAGTTTAAAAATTCTGCAAACAAGCAATGTAAAAGCATCTCCCTTCAAGCTATGTTCAATAATTTAATTATGTTCTGAATCATCAATGTAACCTTAACACAAAAACAGATTCCGTACGCATAGGATTGAAATGGAAATCATTTTATGTTTTAATGTTTAAAAATAATGGTGTTGTTCAGTCTGTCGCTAGTGTTCATACAGCGTATACGAGCACGGAGCACCATTCGGATACTTACGGGTCGGTGGTCGTCAAGAAAAGCGCTCGCGCGCTCGCCCGTATCCCATTCTTCACTCGCATGAAGGGTGCCATTTTTTGCAGCTGACTCTGTAACGCACTTTGTGCTTGGAGGTCCTCCGTCTGAGGGCAAAGATACTGCGTTTTGTATAGTTTTTGAATGGTTCATTTATGAGATTACTGTAACAGAAAACTATGTAGTACATATACTATGTAGAAATATTCTAAAGAGACTTTTTTACATGGAGATAAATTACTTTTAAATTAAATCTAATGCAAATAGAAATAAAAAAAATTGAACCGCTCCGAATAAAGAATACAATTTGTCTGAATGTCATGTGACTTTTTGTCATTTTGACAATTTATTTAGATTTAGTAATAAAATTAAATCTGGTTGTAACCAATATTATCAAAGCATGTCTGTTACAAGCTGAGATTTTAATAACAATGTATGTAGACTAACGAACATTAGTAAAGTTTAATTTTATTAATGAAGTTCTCTGTCGAAGCTTCTTTAGTAGTATTGCGTAATAGATATTATTGTCATCGGACGTCGATATGCCGTAAATGGCGATTGAACAGCCCTCGTTCCCTCAATAAGATCCATCTCCATGGCAACGTTTCATACACCACTTGTTATACGATTCTCACTCGTGATGCTTTGACGTACGAACGTGTCAGTTTTATTAAACTTTGATAATAAGGAACTCAACCGATCAGTGAAATCTTAGTTAAATTTACAATCTTTTTGTAACATGAGTTTGCTACTACTACTATCTAGAATTAGTAGTAACTAAATATGTACGAGTTGTTACGTTGTTAGGCCATTAGTAAGCATTGGAACTCGTAATTTCTCTGCAATAATAACCCTTATCTTACGCTACTATTGCTTTGGCGCCAAAATAAATCAGATGAATAACAAGAACCTTCTTTTTACTACAAAAAAAAAGCTTCTTGTAGCCAGATAAAATCGAATAATTATTTCTTATACAAGTGGGTATAAGCGTGCGACACGAAATTTTGATTTTTAGTGAATTTAGGGCATTCCGGAGGTTTGATAGATATTTTACCCTTCTGGTTGTCCGAAATCTTTATTAAAATTATCTCAAATGTTCAAAGTTACCTGGTGGAGGATTTAAAATATCGGGCTGCGCATGTTTGGGTGGCTTCAGTGTATAAGCTACTACGTATTGGCCGTCTCCAGCGTTAAGCTGCAACTCTGATGACTGCTGCTTTGTAGGAGGATTATTCCTGGACAGAAAATAAATGAGCAAAACACTATTTAAAAAGTAGAAATATGACCAGTCAAAATCATTAACACACTTTGTGATAATCATAAAATTTTATCTGAATTTGAATTTTTTATTTTTTTTATGTTGGAATTTTTTTTAGTATCTATTTGAAACTTATAACTATGTTATTTTATAAAATGTAACTGACTTCAATAACACATGATTTTGTATTATTATTCTAGCACTTAGTTGTAGGTAGGTAGTAGGCAATTAGTTGAGTCGCATTAAAAATATATGCACGCTCACAGTCGCAAATACAGTAGCTTGTAGTTCGTGGCACGAACGCAATTTGTATGACTCGGTTGTTCGACGAGAGAGCGACGATCAATTACTAAATTTTAATTAATCTTTATGTTGAAAATTTCTCATATAAGCAGTTAGTATGGATAGTACAAAAATAGAAAAGCACTATGTAGACATTTAAAAGTTGATTGCTTTAAATCAACATCAGTGATATCAAAACAATTCTTCTATTAGTAATATAAAAAACAAAGCAACATAATTATAATGTAAAACAACTTCACAAGTTCTAATCATATGACTATGCGTGCACTCCATAGTCACATAATTATTATTTACCTTACAATTTTGTTCGTTTAATACAAAAGATTGCCGTGCATCATATAACAAACTGTGATTTCAGCTATCACGAGAGATTTAAACTAGCATGATTGTGATTACTAAAAGACTTACAATGAGAATAAATTATGCCATTTAAGATGGTGGTTCAAATGTATTTGCATTATCATCTTAGCGATGGCATTAAGGAGTAAATATTTTTTTTTCATTTTCCTGAGGTACTTGAATATTATATTAACTACCAATAATATATTATATTTGATAATAATAAACCATCTATGTAGCAATCCTAATAGTGTCGTTAAAAACCTACCTTGTAAAAAATATAGTTGAAAGTGTTATTTTCAATAATGGCAATTAGAGACCTTTGTAAGAATAGCCATTTTATTAAGTCTAAAAAATGCTAATTCGCCTCTTTGTTCAAGTAACTATTATGTATATTCCAATTGGCTGCACAACATACAACTTTAATGCAATTCCATTCAATACCCGATCGATGTCGGTTAACTTAGTCACCTCAATGTTAAAGGGACTTATTGTCTGCTGAGTTCGACAATCGGGGCTAATATTTACAACTACCTTACATTGTACTTATATCAATATCATACATTATCGTAAACGAATAGAGAGAACAAAGCCTGTAAATAAATATTTACTTGAAATGCTTTGTTCGATATAAACTTTACTGACACACCCAAGAACTAGGTAAAATTAATATTTTCCAAAAATAAATTGGAATAAGTGTTTCCTGATTAAAGTTACTAAAAAAAAATTGGGGGGCCCTTATTTCTCCTCATTTATTTCTAGTAAAGTATTCTGGATGCAATAAATAAATAATTATTCCAAACACAGGGGATAATAATTATAACGCCAGACGTATTCTGTACCACCAACTTTTCGCCTCAGAACGCCTTTTTTTAATAGAGCTTCATAAAATAGCGGTTAAGTGATAAAGATTTAAAATGTATCATAAATTTAAATTTCAAAAAGTGTGCAATATTAAAAAAAAAACAAAAGCTCCAATCAGATACAAAGGGTGAAATACAAACGGCTGATCATGGAGACATGTGTAGCTGTAATCAAACCGGTTTGTTGGCGAATTGGTAAATGCAGTCGGGTGTTACGTGCCCGTTTCACCGATATTCCCCTTTTCATCACCGTTTATGTTACCCATCGTGTAATGGAATGGTTTAGCACAGGGAATGAATAGCTCCCAGTATCCAATCGTATATAAGTGGCCGTATTATGTAAACGTAATGTATAAGGTATTGCAAGTTTTCGGAAGTAGTAAACCCAATACAATTATTATTAGTAGGATAAGTTAAATACTATTCAGTTAAAGAAATATTGGAAATCACTAGTAATACAGTACTATTTTTAAAATAGAAATTTAAATATTTTCTCGGTAATTTATATTTTATACATCTACCTTTAAAGAAATCATTGAAAATCAAATAAATCTATTAATATTAGAATCTAAAAACTAACAAAAATATAAAACAACCGCATTTCATATATAATAATAATAACTATAAAATAACATGGCAGTAAATAGAAAACAAAAATATGAATCCATGCGGTGGCGGATTAAGAATATGGAGTGTCACCGCTCCTGTTCATCCCGTGGATGTCGTAAGAGTCGACTAAGGGTGCAAACTACGCAGGACAATAGCACATCAAAGAGACAGAAAACTTGAATCACACCCTATACCAACCCGTCTGGCCAGCATGGTATAGTAGTGGCCTAAACCTTATTTCAAATGGGAAGCCTATGTCCAGCAATGGACTATTAACGGCTGTTATTGATGATGTTATTCAAGCATTGAACATTAATGAACACAGACAGATTGTAGTCAAGATAATATCCTGATACAACTGCCAAAGTACTTAAATTTCAGAGACATTAGCTTGGAGTTTCAGTAGTAGATTCAGTAGTAGATAAATCAACTATCAACTATTGTACCTGAATTTAACATGTATGTTCCCTGTGTGTATTCTTAAAATTCTCGTTTCCATTATTATCATCTTAATATTCTAAGTAGAATGGATTAGAACAAATAAGTCTGCCTAAGTGTAAAATTCTGAGAAATATTTCAGGATTGTTTACTTTGTGCCCAGCGTAAGTAAGGTAGCGTAGTGATACCAGTAAGAATAAAAGCTAAAGTGTGAGACCCTAGGATTTATTTTAATATCATACACTTTGTTACCAAAAGTGCCAGAAATGTAATTATGTGACTTTAAAATACGGACTCCTTGCAGAACAGAATGATAGCATTGATATTCTGGTACAAAGGGCAAAATTTAAAGTTTGAGTTTACGATCTTCAGATCTATTTTAGGATTTTATAAATTTGATTCTGAGCCAATGACTTTGTACAGAACAGTAGACTCTGTGCGAACATTGACAGTAATAGATTGGCCTGTGTCACAGTCTCTAACCATGTGTAGACTAAAATATATGAATATACATACCTTTTTCTTCGTAAAAAGAAGCCGGTGAAAGCGGCTGCACACGTGCATATGATAACTGTGAAGATTATCAACCAGAACGCAGCTTTCGATACACCAGCCATTAAACCAGTGCCGCCATCTAAGAATTGTAGACAAATAATTGATGACAAATATCAACCAAAAAGTCAAGTTCAAATAGTCATAGTCCTAGAATAGTGTCGGTTCATGACATTTTTTGAATTTTACAAGGCAGCCATTTCAAATAATTATGGTATTTTATTGACATTACTTTTTTAATTCTAAATCTGTAATTATGAAAATTGGCATACAAGTGAAAAATAAGGTTTTTTTTAAATGCAATAAAAATAACAACTAGTAATTTTACCATTTTCTAGAAAAATCACATGCTTCTTTTTACTTTGAGCGCCGATCAAACAAACACTGAATAATTTAAAAACCAAAATAAATATATTTTTATCTTGAATGTAATAATAATATTTACACAATGTAGTATCCAAATTTGGTAAAAACTGAATTTCGTATTTTTTTTCAAACCCGACATTAATCTACTATCATGATGAAATGTTTCTGTAAACGATTTCGTAGCTCGTAATTAAATGTAGAAATCGATTGCAGAACAGAAGATGTATTATAAATATGTAATTATCATAAGTGTACAATTATGTTAATAAATAGCTACGATGACAGAATGTAACATATATTTATGGTAACACATTAGTGGGCAATAAGTGGCCTGGTCCCCCCTTGCCTATGGGGTAGGCAGCACAGAACATAATGTGAGAAAACATTGAATTCAATAATTTAATTTTAAAATCCACCGATGGAAGAGTAAGTACACCATAAAGTATTGAAAAACTACTACAGTCATCCAACTATGAATGGCATGTTAATTCGAAGACCTCCGATGGTAATTCCATGAATAAGGACTGATATGTTATCTGAGCAAAAGCTAAAAATTTCTGTGGAATCTTCGAGATGTTTTTTTATTGTTTAGTTTTAAAATTCATTATTTTCTTCATCAAATCAAGTTTTATAGGGGGTTTTATACGGCAGTTAGACATAAAAAAACGTCAGGTTAGTTCGTCTTGAACCATCGCAATTACTCGTTTTCCTGAATTTTACTTAAAATAAAAATATGGTGAAAAGAGAACTTTTATATCGTGTACGTGGAATGGGTAATTTATTATAAAAGTGCTTTCAAATTCAAAACCTTTGTCTGATGGAGTCTTTTATAATATACAACGAGCTCGCATCATTACGCCTATGTTATATAGAAATACATTTAAGAAAGGTATTTTTAGTTGAACAAAATTGTAATAAGTGACGAATTTTACAACACATGTGAAAGACGATGTTTATTTTAAAAAGAGACAGATACACAAATTTGTTAGGTCATAGTCATAGTTCGTAATCATAGTTCGTCTGATAAGTTTGCGGAGTTTTTGCGCGATTTCTCTATCTCTCTCTGTTTGTGACACCATTGTGGTTGACTTTCTACTATCATTTACGAGTATTGTCACTAATTGTTTCAACGATTTTTCTTTGTGGACGAAATGATCATATATCTAAAAGATGCATCAAAACAATCGACGAAAGTATTTGTTTAAAGCCCTGTATGTTTAAGGATTGAAACGTTAGCGCAAGAGTGTCAATCGTTGCTGGAGGGTCTTGATCGTGACCCCTGGGGTCGCCCTTATCGCGCGGTGCCACAAAAGCTCCGTTCGTCGCCATCCCCCTTACGGAAACTCTCCAGCCCAGCTTCCTGCAGGAAGTGGTGGAGGGCCTATCCCCGCAACGGGCGGAACACACACCCCCGTCGATGGCTTCCTTGGCCGGTGAAGACGGGGAGAACGCGGTAGATGTTCCACCCGTCAGGGATTCGGAGGTGGGGGCGGCTGTTCTACGGATCCGTTCCAAGAAGACCGCCCCTGGGCCGGACGGAATACCGGCCCGAGTGCTGGCCCTAGCCCTCCACCACATGGCAGACCGCCTCAGGCAGGTGTTCGACGTAGCGTTTGTAGCGTGCGGACGTTTTCCTGTATGCTGGAAGAGCGGGAAGCTGGTCCGATTGAAGAAGCCGGGACGGTGTGCTGATCAAATTATAATAGCAGATTAACCTGGGCGACTTCGCAACTAGTAAAATATTAACAGACAGGTTGTTTACTGTAAAGTTATTAATTATCATCAAATTAATGTCACTCAGGGCTAATATACATTATAGTTATATAGGTTATAAAAACACTATATAGGTAAATTGTTCAATCATTGGATTATTTACTTGTATTCATACCTGTACGTCTCTCAGGATCCTGGTATGCGAGAGCGTGAAGCATGATACGATCGGAAGCTCCTTTGTCGTTTCTCGAGTGTACTGTGAGCCTAAGAGCGCTACCGCTTGTCCAGAGAATGCCAGCTGGAACTATGAATACTGCTACTCCGTCTATAGTTTAAAATACATTGATTAGAATAAATAACCACGTCATTTAAAAGTACAATTAAATCATTATATGTGGTTTATAAGAGTTATAAATCCGTGGAGTATTAAGTTACAAGCTTTAAAAAGTTGTTCACGTCTAAGATATGGCACAGTGATGGTATTATATCCCAATACCATATGCTATTATATAATTATTTAAGAAAGTTTGCCCCAGCTAATTGTAAATGGTTACCGCTTCCCATAAACACTCGCAACACTAGAGATGTGTTAGTAAAGTGAAACCATAATAGGGCTCCCAAACACAAGCTTGGAATTGAACGCTTCAGCGAGCCCAGGTAACTAAGGCCTTCTTTTAGATATAATTGTACGTCGTCTTCTCCTTATTTGCAGTTAACTTACCTGTCTCATTAGCAGTTACATTGAATCGTATCTTCCCGGTATTTGTATTCAAAGCTTCTAGCACTACGAGTTGCGGAAGGCCACCGTCGTAACCAGTTACACACCGGACCATCATTGACTCTCCAAACTCATCCCTGACGGAATCTTCTATCCAGTTGGATCCATTGCTCGCCGTAACAGTACAATTACGAGGTGGTGATGGACGAGCTGTTGTTGGTACCAAAAATGAAAAACGTTTGAGCCAGAAATAATAACTTAACTGTAATTAAAACCTAGTCTTTCGTAATTTTTAAGTACATAATATAAAATAAGGGTGATCATGTGTAACGTGGTCAGGGGGCGGCCTAGTGCGCTAATACATGTTAAGTTTAAAAAATTAGTTTTTCCAAATGACACGGGAATAGATATCCTATTTTTTTTTAATTTGCAGCTAAACTGAAATTTCCTTAGGTAAATGTATTTAAAATTAATTTGTTTTTAAGCACGTTTATCTGAAAGTTATTAACTAAACTTAACTCAAAGTACATGCATTTTCGATAAAATAACATATCTTACAAATATTTATATTTGGCATATTTTCAAAAAGCACTACTATTCTCAAGAATGGACTATTCAAGATCCTTTTGATTTTCGATTGACAGATAATATATAATATTATCACAGCTTGTAATGAAAACAAATTGAGGAAAACAGAATTTACATAGACAGTTCTATTTATAAATCAACAACTATACTGTATTTCATTGTCAGTGACTTCTCAAATTCAAAGCGAGGAAAGTGGGTATGAAGTTGTACTGGATGTAAGCCTTGACCTGGCCCTTACTTGCACAGCGGAAACCCTTTTCCGAAATTGGACTATTACGATCCGTACCTAACTCGAGTTCAACACAGGAATGTCAACAAATTGGCAAATATTTGATATTCCAACTTTGTCTATCAGTCATTGTTTTTTTTTAAAATCTCATTGATAAAACTTTCAAAGTTGGAACTTGATACTGTTTTTTAATTAGGCCTATAAAGTAAATAGTAGTACTCGGTTCCCAACCCTTTTAGGACCAAAGCGCTTAATTTTGTAGAGTCAAAAATATTTTAACTTTTAATCAATTGGAATACATTAGTTTTATTATTATCTTTTAGGATAAATGTTGCGATATCCTTGGTAGTGTATGTAGTGGATAGCTTTAAATGATTCTGTAAATATTATATAATTGATTTTAACAGTTAGATTTGAAATGAACATTAAGCAAAAACTTATAATTTTCGCTTACACAAACTACGTTTCCACATTTCACGTTATACATAATATACATTGATAATGTATAAGCAGACAAAAATACCGCTACATGAAGCTAAAAAAGCCGTAGCCTCAGCTTACCTTAGTTGACAATTTATGTGATAAAATTTTTGAGTAACATACAATTTTAAAACATTCTCAAATCTAAAAAAGTATATAGAAACTATTTTATACATAACTATGTCATACTATTACTATTTGTAAATTGGTACTCAGTAAGTTTGACTGATAACTGCAAAAATCTATACGGAACAACATGAATAGCATCAATGTGTCTTATAGATTATGAAATATAATATAAAATAAAAGTACCTGCTGGAACAATCTGGAAAACACAGGGTTGTGTTTGTCGGCCCACAGTGTTGGTGCCACGGCAAGTCAATGCACCATAGTCGCGTTCACTCGCTAGAATATACCGGAGTTCGCTTATACTGCCGTTGACTGTACCTGGGGGTACAAAAGAATAATAAAATATTAAACGTCTAATTTTTTTATAAGTATTCGGTGCATTCTGACTAATAATTTTGTTAAGAAGTGATCTCTGACTCAAAATAAAAATATGCTCAAACGGATTTAAGTATGTTTTAGCGCTAAATAAGTCTACAGAGCAGTGGCCAGCTTTATAAATCCATGATTGCATAAAAACCAAATTACAAACACAACTGTTTTAGAAAAATATGAAAAAAAAACATAGTATTATTTATTGGTTTCGTTTCTTCTTTTCGCAAGTCATCAGTACTTAATAATATAAATTCCCCTAAACACACAGCTGACTAATTCATCGGACCCGCTCGTATTTGCTGTAAGCACTCAAGGAATTCAAGCACCATCTCATGTATTCAATGCTTTGAATATGTAACAGACCAAATAGTTACGTAAATTGAGTTTCGGTACAGCCCACAATCTTAGCTAGGCCATTTATTCTCCTACCATATTTGAAAAAGAAAAGTAATCTCGAATAAGATCTTTACTCGTAGGTATATTTTTTAGAAACTACACGGGAAATTTTCTTCTGAAACAATTTCTTAGCGTAATATGATTGGTCAAATAATTTGAGGATTATTATCGTTTTCTGAATAAGATAAAAATCTTAAACTCAAATCGTACTAAGAAGATATCGAAATGAGTCATTTCATTATAATTTGTATAACTTTTTTTTTTAATTTCATTAGTAAAAAGTCTGGTTTTCGACCTTAAGCCTTCTTAGAGATTTTTTTAAACGAAAAACATTTAATTTCGTACAAGCTTAGTATGATAGCATAATCCGAAAACGATAAAATTTCAAAATCCTAATAAGGGCAAAGGAAAGGTAGCAACCTTCTTTGCTTGGGTAGGTGACCTCAACTTATTTTATTAGAACTGAGCCATTTTTCTGTTACTGTACGTTAACTAGTAACCTAAAAATTCTGGTGTTTTTGGTATTTTTTTATAGTGTTTGGGGCAAACAAACAGACAGGCCACCTGCTGATGAATGACATCTGCCGCTCATAGACATCTGCAATAAGAGAATTGCATTGCCAGTATTTGAGTACCCCCTCAAAATTATAAACCAAATGTAAATTATAACCTGAGGCCCAACTCCCACGTTGGGCCTCAGGTTACCCCTCTTACTTGGTGAAAAGCAATGAAAGGTTTTCTGAGAATATATTATATATATTTTATATATGGGTGAAAAATAAGGGAGTCTCTCTAAATCTAGTACAAAAATAAAAATGAAATGAAGAATAAAAATTAATATATATATTATAATAAATAATTATAATAATTATATTATATATATTATAATAATAAATATATATGAGTGTTGAGCTCAACATCTCGACTTTTGAATAATATAAAATATATATATATATATATATTATATTACAATTATTATATATTATATTTCTACTTCCGATTGCCCTTATTGATGGCCTTAGTGATGTGTTTAATGGCATCCTAGGTAGACGATTTAATGATCTCGTGGAGAATCTACTCAATTTGTTCAAAAAGTTATGTAAAAAATGCGTTTAGCTATTGAAGGACAGGTTAATCGTTTCACTGCCTAGTTAGCGACTATTAAAAATTGAGGTTCAATCAAGTTTTTTAAATTTAACTTTTAATGTTCACAATACATTAGTATCTTATTATTCTCCGTTTTAATTTTTTTTAGTTAATACCTCAACTTGGAAGACAACTTTGTTGCACACCGTAATGCATGTGTTTCCTTCTTGTTTTTTTTTTGTTACACCATTACACAAAAATTGGGAATTTTCTTTGGGAGCAAAGATGCTCGTTACTCAATCATTACTTTACTACCATGTGGAATTCCACTCCACTTCCATTCCAATTCACTTTGGGAGGCAATATTTCCAAATTAGCAATATATCTGTCTCTAAAGAGCACTATAACATATGTTTTCCTTACCATATCTAGCAGGAGATACATTAAAGCTCTCGCCACTGTTATTGAACTGCCATAAGAACGTCACATCGGCTGGATCTGCATGTACAGCACAGCGGACACGAAGTGCTTCATCTATCGCCGCGCCGACCACTTGTGGTGACGTTTCGCCACATACCGGAGCATCTAAAGAAACGTGACCGTGTGGTACCTTAC